>JAYESA010000002.1:150777603-151276914 GCA_036927795.1 Iris macrosiphon | reverse complement strand
AAAATTGGGCATGAGTCGTGGGTACGTCCAGCCTACGCCGCAGCATCGACGGTAGAACGCTGTCTAGGTCTACTATCTAGCTAACAATCTCACACAATCAATATATATACCTGTCAAGATCTCAACTCCAAATGAAGGAGCAATATGATAAAGATAATCACAAGTACTCAATCACGAATCTAAGCACGATAAGATAACACAGAAGTCTAACAACTATAAAGTCTAAACAACTGCTACTAAAACAACCACAATAATAATAATACAATATCCTGAATCAAATACAATACAAGTCTCAAACCAAAAGTCGGGGACAAATCTGGTACCAAAAGCTAATAAATACAATAACTGAGGTCCTAGTGATCCCGGTTACCAACCCAAAAATCACTCCTAAACTAGGGGGTCCCTGTCTGCACCATCGACAGGCTGAGGTCCATAATATATCGGACACCAATCTTCCGGATCCTCTGGAAAAAATATGTCCAGTCAGGACTGGAGCAAGTACACCTCTAACAGCAGTTCCAGTTAAATGATAAAAACTATAAAACAGTTGTACCAAGTAGTAAGATGAAGAAAATAAAGTATGAACAAGAAATATATATATATATCACTGGTGCATAAAGGTAAAGATGCATGAATATCAGAAGTAAGATAGTAATGACTGCAAGATACAAAAAATCTAAACTAAGATCAAGTATGTGCACAAGAACGTGTAGTGAGTCCAGCAAGAGTATATGTAATGAGTCAAGTCCAGAAACTATAAGTGAGACCAGTAAGAAATGCAAGAGAGTCCAGACTAGAAAGAATAAACTCTTGTCTTTGAAATACCTATTTCGATATGTAAACTGCTAGGGGTAAGTACGGCTCACCGCGCACTGGGTGCACGGCTGCTATCATTCCAGATTAGACCAAAGGGGGTGATTCCAGTAATTCCAGTTGGGAATATTTACATGTCTACTTAAGTATTTTCCCGCCCGGACTAGTACAAGTAAATCCAAGACCCGACACGTAAATCAAGTATGAGTCCAGCCAAAAACATGAGTGATGCCTGTAGTGATGCCAGTAGGTGATTCCAGAATAGATGCTAAAAACATGAAATATACGTGTCACAAGTAAATGAATCCAGAAATACTAGTCCGTGTTGTGCCAGAAAATCAAATGATACTATACTAGAAGCTGAATCATAATAATCATCAGATAATAAAAACTAACAGAGAATGTACTCGCCAGACGTCCTGAGCAACTGGCAATCCGAACTGGTGTCACAAGGACCTATTATGAAAAGCAAGGTTAAACAGGGTTTTAAAGAGTTAAACAGATATAAAATAACTAAAAATAAGCTTCTAGGGTCGTTCTAGGTCAAACGGGTCAAACCGATAAAATTGGGATCAAAAAGTCAATTCTGGGTCCAAAAAGTCAACTCTGGGTCAAATCTAGGTCAAAGTTGACTTTGGCGGTCAACTGGGTCAACTACGGTCAACTTTAGGTCAAACTAGGGTGCCCCTAAAATTCTAGGTCAAAACTAGGTCATTAAGCTAATAAACCCTCAAACTTGCCTCCTTGAATACCGGGATACCCTCGGTATCCGATACCTCAACCTATGCTATACGCCCCGCCTATACCCTCTATAATATATACTAGCACGTATATATATATATATATATATATATATATATATATATATATATATATATATAAGCATCTCTAACCTCAATCATAGGCTAAAACTCAATACCTTGCCCCGACGCTCAATACCTTGAGTATCTCAAGGTATTGAGATACTCAAGCCTTACCCCTCACTAACACTAGCTAACTAACTAACTATCTATATATATACTACTATATGCTACTATATATATAATATATATCTAACTATATAGATATATATATAACCTAGTGTATAGGTAAACACCTCAATACCTTACCCCTGATACCCAATTTATCTCAATACCTTGGTATCTCAAGGTATTGAGATACCTTACCCTCTAATTCTAGCTAACTTAGCTAGCTATCTAGTATAACCTCTAACTCTAACTAACTTAGCTAGCTATCTATATATATACTACTATATATATAACATTAATATATATCTATATCTACATATATAACTTAGAATTAGGCTACCTTAATACCTTACCTCACCTTACCTCACTACCCTCAATATCTTGGTATCTCAAGGTATTGAGATGCCTACCTTACTCCTCCTCTAACCTACTAACTAGCTAGCTATCTAGCATATATATATATATATATATATATATATATATATATATATATATATATATATATATATATATATATATATATATATATATATATATATATATATATTCCTAGCTATATATCTAGGCTAATATGTATATATAAACACATATGTATATATATCTACTTATCTATATATCTATGTATATATACCTCTATCTATCTATCTATCTCTATATCTAGCTATAGATATCTATATACCTATCTATCTATATAAATATACCCATATACACACACACACACACACACACACACACACACACACACATATATATATATATATATATATATATATATATATATAAAAGAAGGGGGAGGAGGATAGAGCGCGCACTGCTGCGCTAAAGCGCTCTCGTGCTGCCGCCATTGCTGCCCTATTGCTGCTGCTGCTTCACGCATCACTGCCGCGCGCGCTGCCGCTGCTGCGCGCCTGCAGCTGCTGCTGCCGCGGCGCTGCGCTGCTGCCGCGAGCGCTGCTCCCTGCTGCAGCAGCTATTCTGCATCGCCACAGCCTCACTCACTCTCTCTACCTCTCTAGCACACTGACACGCACACTACGACACACACTAACACCCACACAGACATACAAGCACACACACACTGATACATATATATATACCCAAACATATATACATATATATATACACACACAACCATATATATATACACACACATATATATATATATACACATGCATACGTATATATATACACAAACACATATATATGTATACACACACTACCATATATATATATACACACTTATACACATATATATATATATATATATATATAGGTACACACACACATATCTATATAAACACACATATGTATATATATACACACACACTCATACATATATACAAACACACACACACACACACACACACACACACACACACACACACACATATATATATATATATATATATATATATATATATATATATATATATATATATATATATATATATATACACGCACACGCATATATATACACAAAGATACACATATATATATATATACACACACACTCATACATATACACACACACACACACACACACACACATATATATATATATATATATATATATATATATATATATATATATATATATATATATATATATATACACACACACTCATATATATATAAACACATACAGTTACACACACCTACACACACAAACACTAACACACACACTCAACCACACTCACCCCCACACACAAAAACACACATATATATATAAATATATACTCAAAAACTCTAGCACACACTCTCCGAAGCTAAACCAACGTGCGCAAAAGCCCAAAACCTAGAAACCAAGTCGAAATGGCCATTCGATCATTTTGACGAACACGTGGAGTGCGGTTCGCGAAACCTCATGAAACGCACACCAAACCTACTCAAAATTGGCCCAAAATTTACCTATGGATTTTAATTGATGTCTAGAACCTAGAAAAAAATGCTAACTCTCCGATTCTAGGTCCGTGACAAAAATGCGCACGCATATAGAACCTACGACAACGAAAATCCACAAATCGCCCGAAACGCTCAAATCTCCTTGACACGATCTCACGTGTCCGAACGGGGACACATACTTATTTTTAAGACACCCAAGCATATCTACCTAGGTCCGTCTAACCTAGGGCAATACCAAAAATTGGATCAATCTCGGATTTTACCCAAAATTGACACAAAACCTAATGTCAAAGTCTCCAAACACCTCCAAACAAGCTCCAACTTTCTCCCACGGCTATTCCTAAGGTCTAAGAAGGTTCTAAACTACTAATTACTCTATATTAGAGCAATCACAAGGAGATAAATTAGGGTTTACCTCTTGGGAGTTGGAATCCCAAGCCAAAGTCTTCAAAAAGCCCCAAATTAACCACACCAAGCTTCCAGGCTTCCAACCCAAGCTCCAACACTAAATCTAAGCTCTACACATCTAGGTTAGGGGAAAGCAAAGGGTTAGGGTTTATATTAGATAGGAAAGAAAGTGAAGGAGGAGAAGAAAAATGGAAAAACTTACTTGGAATGTAGAAATTGGAAGAAGAAAGAAGAAGAAAGGAGTGGAGAAGAAGAAGAAGAAGAAGAAGAAGAAGAAGAAGAAGAAGAAGTAAAGAATGAAATGAAGAAATGAAAGAGGGGGGGGGTGCTGGTTGTATCCGGCCAGGGGGGTTAAGGGTTAGGGTTGGATTTGGGTTAAGTGAAATGACTAAAATGCCCTCCAATTTAAGTCATCCTAATTGGGGTTTGGGTTTGGGGTTCCAAAAGTACTATAATAAATTCCTAATCACTCCAACTAACTAATAAAAATATAAATAATTATTCTAAGCCAATAAATAAGTATGACAAGGGTGTTGGTTGGGTCTCCACTAGGGTCTGACATGGGTCCAGGCTAGCCAAAATACTAAAATAACTAATAAAAATAATAATACAACCAACAATTAAATATTAATACAAATATTTATGATAAATACACAATTAATCAAATTAAAATTAAAAAAAATATCCTGCTCTGAAAATGGGGTATTGACAGACGCAAAATGGGATTATGTTTAGCTTGCGGATCCAGTCAACATTTAGTGAGGGAATGCCTTGAGCGTCGAGAAGGAGCACCAATGGTAAACCAACAAGCTTTACCAGTACCGAGGCCAGCCTATCCAGCATTGGAAGCATCGCAAATGGGAGTTGAAGGAGTCATACCACCACCTCCAGGAGGGTATCAGCCGAGGCCACCTTTGATATCCCAGGCAGTACTCTTCCAGCAGGCTTAGCAGCAGTAGAGGAATCCACTGCAAGGACGCAGACAAGCTTTTACGACGACCGTGGAGGACATGCAGACTCGTGGAGTAGCAAATGCGCGTAAGTTATTCATAGATGCATTGCTTTAGCACGTGACTGTTATTTTATAATCTTAGCCTTAAACATAGTATTTTGAACTGGTTAATAATTGATAACCTAATTTTTCTAAGCTGTAGTTTTTTTTACCAGATTTTCTTCACTCTTGAATTACTTAATTTTTATTGTTTAGGAAATTATTTTATTCCCTAGGTGTTTTGCTTAACCCTCATCCTTCATTTTTCTTAATCATGATTCTTTGATTGTGTCGTGCTTCGAACCTATTTTGCAAACCGTGTCATCTCTTCTGATCGGTTATGTTTCATTATTCTTTGATTGCGAGGACGCAATCCTCTTAAGGGGGATAGACTGTAAACCCGCAGAATTTTTTAGAATTTAAAAATAAATTTTCGGAATTTTTTTAAAATTTTTTGTGATATTTTAGGAATTAAAATAAATGTTCTTCTGAATCAAATATTTTTTAAATTATTAAAATAAATATTAAAATATTATAAAAATAATATTTTTGGGTGTAAAATAAAATATTAGACATAGGATAATTTTTCTAGAATTTAGGACCCTGTAACCATTTTTAAAGACCTAAAAACTAAGTTTTTATTTAAACCAAAATAAACCAAACTGAACCGGGTTGAACCAACCGGTTTAACCCTGAATCGGACCCATCCTGAACCAAATTGGACCAACCCTAATAGGTCGAATCTATACCCGACCTGTGCCCGCGACCCGTACCCTAGCGGGTCGGATCCGAACACGAATCCAGAACCCGACCCGCAACCCGACCAGACCCGACTGCAACAGTAACCCCTAAATTCCTAAATCCCCCGACTTCCAGCCGTTTCTCCGCCGCTCCGACTTTCGTAACCGACGTCCGTCGATCCAGCTCCTGCGTTCACGTCCGCCCTCCACCGCCATCTCCATCAACCACCGCTGCCTCTCCGGCCACCCCCCACACCGTCCTCTGCCGAGCTCCCCCAGCGCCGACGACTTCTCCTCCAGCACCACCTATATCCACCGCCACCATTTTCCCTCCGCCAGAGCCCTTTCGGCCATCCGCCACCCGAGCTCCCCTGCCTCCTCCAGCCTTGACCCCATCTCCACCGCCACCTCTGCCTCCGCGAGCCCGAGCATCCGACGAATCCAGCGCCGCCTCTGCCAAGCCTCCCCGGCGACCCAGCAGCCACTGCAGAAACCCTAGCAGCCACCGGTCGTGCCGCATCGCGCCACCTCGCAGAAATGCATAATTTCAGTCATCTTCGATGCCCTGTTCAGGTGAGGATTTCTCTCTCCTCGTTGTCTCATTTTTTGAATCGTCTGCTGTGATGCGTAGACTGCGTGACCCTCTTGATACCATTGCAACTCGTTCGGGGTATCGCGTCCTATGACGGTCGTAAACTGCGACGCAAAATCAGGAAAATAAATACCCTGATTTCCTCGCAACTGGGTGCGTTCTGCTAAACGAGATGACTTGGTCGTGTGCGAACTTCACTGAAAGGTGCGCACCGTCGATACGGACATGTAGGATTTTACGGAAGTTAATTTGGATGTGCGTGCACACCGAAATCAATGTGTATCCGTCGACAATATCCCGTATCGGTCCTATTCTGGAACTCATTATAACTTTGTGTATGCATGTTGTATCAAAATGAAACTTGTCCAATCTGACTCGTAGCAACACGCTGGTCCTGTGACCCAAGTTTGGTTCAATTCTGAGAACGTTGATAAAATCCCGTATCGTGGGCCCCACGGCTCCACTTGACGGACGATTTTGTGATCGGCTCATCGGAATCCAGTTCTGGATATTCCGTTGGGTTCATCTCGTCGTTCTGGACTTGTAGACACTAAGTTTGACAAATTTGGAGAATATTGTCTCTGGCACATTTTCGGTGCGAATCGGGCCACATGTGGACCCCTCTTTGGCCAGAAACTGTCATTTTTGCCCCTGTGTCCAAATTGAACTTATGGATAGGAAATTCTAGTTATTTGATATTTTCTGAACCTGATTGTAATATTTATTTCAGCAACCGGAGGAGTACCTGCAGATTTCGCTGATACCAGAGCAGCAGTTGGAGCCAGAACCCCAGGCAAGTGTACCTTGCCATACTTGCAGCATTTGTTTATACTATTCTCTTGATTTATTACTGTAATATCTCTATTTAACCTAGGACCGTGTGACATTACTTAACGTTCGAACAAGATTCGGGTGTCAACGCCGTATGCGAAGTTGTGTAATGTCACCTAGACATGGATATCGATACCCTATACATTCTCGTGCTTGTCTTATCAAGTACGTCATACCACATGACACCTGACACTATTTATGAGACAGAATCTTTCTGAGATATTCATGGTAATTCTGTATAGGTTACAGGTTTCATGACATATTCTTTATACACGTACTTAGATCTCATTATGACTTGCTGCATTAGATATGATCTTGCGTGTCATGGACATGAGACGTATGATTACATTGGGTGGGGAGAGACACACAAGCTACAGGTTGATTATATTATGACGGTGTCGTAGCCTCTCTGAGCTAGGCTCCTACATGATATCACTGCTACCGGCTCTCCGACACAGAGCTTGTAGTGGTCTCAGCCTGAGTTTTAGTGATGCTCTCATCTTGCATATCACTTAGCTGGTTATATAGTTTACCCTATTGATTCATTTATTATTGTACTGCATTTATTATGGCTTGAGTTATTTTTGTACTTTGCTAAGTCCCCTAAGGACCTGGATCCGGATTATGTCCCTAGGAATAGCAGAGAAGATCTATCCCGAGGTATACGGGACAAGAGCATTAGTAGGAGCAGAAGCAGGAACATGTGCATACATTAGAGCAGTACCAGAAACCGAGAACGAGGTGATTGCCGAGGATTTCTCCTGAGTATACGCTTTATCCATACTCAGTATTTGTTGTTGTTATACTCTTTATTTCTTGACTATTGTATCAGACTTACTATCGGGTTATTCTCCGATATATATTTTATTGAGACTTGATGATGGTTATATTTTATTTTGCGGTTATTGATCATATTTATCTTCTATGGATGAGATTAGATTATGACCTATTATTTAGACCTTATGATTGTATTACAGCTTAACTACACCCTGTTGGGTCCATTAAATTGGTTTGCCCATTGGTGTGTGCTGCTGGCCATTGACACGTGTCTAGTCCCTCGATATTTTAGGACTGGGACGTGATACTGATGAAACGGTGCCCTAGCTGGAGTCTGGTGCTGTTGAGGCTGCTGGAAAGGCCTGGACTGAAAATGAGGATGCTTGGCAGATACTGCACTGTTGTTGGCCCCAGAAAATAATTACGGTCTCTCTTGAGCTTCAAACCCACCTTTCGCTCAAACTTGCGTGCCTTCGCAAGTATCTTCGAGTATATCTCATAAAAAGACTGAATGAGGATCTTCACTTCCCAGTTTAGACCCTCACGGAAATGAATAGCCCGAACCTACGGCTCTCTTACCAAATACTCTGTAAATCGGCTCAACCTACCGAACTCTGCAGCGTATTCCTCCATAGACATGCTCCCCTGAATGAGACTCTCAAACTGCCTACCCAAGTCTAGCCTGTCTGTCCGAATGAAGAACTTCTTCTTGAAGAGGTCCTTGAATATCTCCCAAGACTGTCCCGCGTCCATAAGAATTGGCTCATTCCTGAACCAAATACTGGCGACGTCGAACAGTTAAAGTCCTACCACCTCAACCTTCAGATCCTCAGAAAGACGGGATACCCTCATAAGATGCTCAATATCCTCGAGCCAATCATCAGCATAGACGATGCCCTTCGTCCCCTTGAAGACCCTAGGCTCCAGCTTCTTGAAGTCCTGAATGTTGCTTGGCCGAAGCTAAGCAACCTGAGGAGCAACCTGATGCTGGACCGGAACTCCTCTCTCTACTACGACACGAGCAAGCTGATGATCACTCTTGATGCCCTGCCATAAAATGTCGATCTGTCTCTGATGTGCCTCAGACTGAGCCCTTTGTGCCTCGAGCATCTCACAAAATAGTGTAAACATCTGTGTCTCTTCTGTTGGCACAGAAGGTGGAGGTAGAAGCCCCTCAGATACAGCTGGCACAATCCTCTGAGTAGGTGGTGGACCTCTGAAAGCAGCTAACACTCTAATTACTGGAGAAGTGACTGGTGCAGGCCCTCGAGACATCGTAGACCTCTCAGAAGCTGCTCTTTCCTGCTGCGATTTTGTCTTAGGCGACATCCTGAGACAAAGCGAAAGAAAGAATCAATATGGCACATGATGTAAGACACTCAAGAAAATGACAATTTAAGAGATCAAGTATCAATATCAAAGGAGAATAGTTGAATTAATCGAAAGAATTTTTCATAGATGTGATTGAGTATTATCAGCCTATAGCCTATATCCTATATCTTGATACATGCTCGTAATAGCACTCAATTCAGAGCACCACTACGAATCATACTAATTGCGACCTCGAAAGAGAGACGAGACGAGACCTACATGGGCCACCACTAAAAATATGTCATAACCCGCACCCGATGTAGGGATGCAAGACGGGAACAACGTCCAGCCTACGCCGCAGAATCGGCGGTTGAACGCTGTCTGGGTAATCTATCTAGCAATATAATGAACCACCAACAATAATAATATACTCAATCACAGCTCTAAGATAGAAAAGAGCACGAATACGATAAAGAATAGAATAGTCACATACAACTCAGGAGTCTAAAATAATAACATCAATGAGTCTGAAAGAATACTAACAAATAAGCTGGAGACAAATCCAGTACAAAGAATACTAAGAAGCTACAAGTCCCGAATCATCTGTCTCAGTCGGGATAAGTCCCTCCTGAGCCAGGATCTCTGGCTCTAAACCCAAAATATCCTGAGGTCCATAATGTGTAGGGTACCACTCCTCAATATCATCTGGGAAAAATATATCCAGTCAGAAAAGGAGCAGAGTATATCTCTAACAGCAGTTCTAATCAATGATAAAAATTATGTAACAATAAATAGATGTGAATATACAAGATGCACAATAGATACAAGAGATACACAATAAGGAACTACTGGAAATAAATACAAGAATGAACAATATGACAATGAACAAGAATACTAATGACTAAGTGAGTGAGTACTAACTTTAACATATGATCGGGTTAGAAACTTGCATAAGAGTATAATGGCCTAGTTAATCATACGTGCGGTGTATGATAAACACTCACAAGGAACAAGATATGCACAAGGAGGGTATGATCATATTTCTACACTAAAAACTCTCCACTCCCGACTGGTATTGTAGATCCAACCATGGTATGCTATAGCACGGAATTCTCTAGGAAGGTAGCAAATCTCTCCGAGAATCAGTGTCTGTACATTCACAAGATAATCAATAAAATAAGACTTGCATAAGATACACCATATACAAGGAATAACATCTCATGACAAGATATGGATATACCAATTCGTGTAACCATCGTGTCAAGAAACATGGATATCTACACTAAATACAATAAACATAGAGGATATCATAAATGAAAAACTAGCAGAGAATGTACTCGTCTGAAGTCCAATAAACTGTCTCACAGATGTCTGATACGGTGCCTCGAAGACCTAGATATGGAATATAATATCAATACAAGGTTTTAGAAAGAAAATAAGTTAAACTAGTCAACTTCTAGGTCAACAAGCCATTTCTAAGTCAAAAGTCAAACTAGGTCAACTCTAAGTCAAACCGGTCAAAACTTGGTCAAACTATGGTCAAATATGTCAAACTACCTATTTCTAGGTTGCATGAGTCTATTTCAAGGATGTTTGGTTCAAATATTAAGAATCTAGGTCATACTAGCTACATCTTAGGATACTAGGATACCGTATCTCAGGATACGTAAAAATGAGATAAAATATCACACATGCATATATCAAAAAATATTATATATATAAAATTCTAATTACAAAAGTTATGTGGATACCTTGGTTTCGAACCAACTTGGTATCGCAAAAAATCTTGATACCCAAACCCAATAACTCAGACATCCCCCAAATACCTTGATACTTACCTTGGTTTCTCAAGGTAAATGCCACAACTTTATATATATACTAACTACCCATAATAACTATATGCTAACAACTAAACAATATAAATATAGTATACTAAAATATAATAAACAATTAGGAATATATATACATATATATTAATACCATATATATACCTATATATATTATATTTAAAATACATAATATCAATATAAACCACAAATCTGTCACTAAAACCCTTGCTGACCGTCACTGAAACCGCGGATACGCTGCTGATACTGCTGTTGTCGCGATAGTTTTCTGCTGCTGTCGCTGTTGCTGAGCCGCTGTTGTCGCTGTTGCTGAACTGCTGTTGCTATTGCTGTTGTGGCTACTGTTGCGATTGCTGCTGCTGGCGCAAATGTTACTGCGGTTGCTGTTGCTAAATTCGCTGCTGCTACTGCTATGTTGTTGCTGCTGCTGTTATTGTGACACTGAACTATCACTATAGCTGTTGTCGCCTCTCCCATCTCTTTTATATATATATATATATATATATATATATATATATATATATATATATATAATATAACACATAAAATATATAGATACTAATATATATAACTACAACTTATATAACTATGACAATGTAAAATATGTAACACACATACACCTCCACATACATATATATGTATCCTCACTAATACACATATAATAACATATATATATATATATCATCACAACATTTACGTACACGTATATATATATATATATATATATATATATATATATATATATATATATATATATATATATATATATATATATATATATATATATATATATATATATATAATCATACCAATAATATATAAATACAACATATAAGTATATATATAACATTATATATATGTATCCACTTAATATATACATATATATACATACTACAATATTTATATATATACTACAATATTTATGTCACGCCCCAGTCCCAAAATACGTAGGACTAGGAATACGTAACACGCCAGCCGTATGTATATGAACTCCAATATATGGAAACCATATACACACGTACGCTGTACATGAATATCCAATCCACAGTGGTAATATACTGTCACAACAAGTCACACGCAATTCTATATCTCATCCACAGCACAAATAATAGATAAATGGAAATCAATAACCGAATATCAAATAAGCAGTCTCAAAGTATGATAGTCGGATGGAAATAAATCCACTGCAAATCGACTATAATAAACTACTAAAGGGAGAAGAGAATAAACTCTAATATAAGAATAAATGTCTCAAGAAGAGTAGCAACTAGAATCTCTAAACAACTGCAATGAATCACATATAATCAGAAGATAAGATCTCCTCAGACTGATAGGTAGCGTCAGGTCCAGGTCCATACTCCTGCGGGTACTCCTGCTCATCTATATCTGAAAAGGGACCAGGTCCTCAGAGGGACGTAATAAGATACAAAAAATACATGCCAATAAAGTACTGAAATATAAACATCCAATGGGGTCGCCTAACCATCTATGTGAATGCAGTTAAGAACATATTTTCCCACAAGTGAGCTATCTCGCTGAAAACCTGGGATTTGGCATGGTTCTCTATTGGAGATCCAGGGGCCTAAAAAGGCACGACGACTTTCGAATGCCGGAGGTCCGCCTGATAATAATATAATATATAGTGGTCATCACCACCCGTATCTCCGGCGGAGAATCCTGGCGCACAATAAAAAAAGTGCAAAGGAGCTCAAATGCGGTACTTGTTGTTCTCCCTACCCAATGCTCTAAGCATGTCATGTCCATGACACGATAAACCTCTAATAACTGCCAGGTCTACTAGCATACAAAATTTTTATTGGCAGTTATCCCTATCCGTCGCACGACCTATACGTACCAGTGGCCACCCGAGTACGCAAGTCCATATCCTACATGTAACTCACACTCGTGTAAGAATAGTGTCATGGCCAATGAAACATAAATGCCTCATGAAGATGGGGTAGTCTCATAAAGTAGGGCCAATGCATATACATAAATAAAAATATAGTACGACGACACCGTCGTTGCACCCAAGTTTCCTTGGACGCGCAATTTATATAACAGTTAAAATAAATAAACTAAAATAAGCAGAAATAAACATGCATACATCATAAGGAATGTAAATACAGTACAATGGCAAGGTATACTTGCCTGGCAGAAAATCTGTAAAGTGTACGCGTCCAAATATCAAGGACACGGAACCTGGAACTAAGGTCTCCGAACAAACATCTCCGGATGCTGAAATAAACATCACCAACGTTTTCGGAATGAGCAAAATAGCTAAAAAGTACTCCCCTTTCGTCAAATTTGGACACAGGGACAAAACAATAATTTTGGATAAAAGTGGGGTCCACGTGTGGCCCACTTTGCACCGAAAAGAGTGCTAAGGATAACAGTCTCTAAATAGGACAAATTATAGATCAAACAACTCTAAATGTCAATACGAACCCAACGGTATGTCCAAATATGGATTTCGATGGGCCGAACACAATTTCGTCCAAAAACTCAACTGTGGGGCCCGCCAATTGGCTACTTGGTCAACCGTCTCAGAATTACGTGAAAATTGGGTCACAGGACCAGCGCATTACCACGAGTCCAGTAGCGCAAGTTTTGTCGTAATCTGACAAGCATGCACAAAATGTGCGCGACTTCCACAAAAATTATGACACGGGGTGTGTCCGCGGATACGGGCTGATTTCGGCGGGCACACGCGTCCGAATCAGTCTTCGCGAATTTTTACTTGTCCGGTTACGCTGCGTGCACCGTTCGGTACACTTGGGACACGGTGGGGCGGTCCCGTTTGGCGTGGCGCGCTCCGTTTCACCACTTTTGGAAATCTGGAAAAAGTGGGTTCGCGGGATTTTATGACGAATTTAATTATGTCCACAGCAGCTAATAATCTAGGGTTATTTCACAAAAAATAAACTAGGTCAAGTGGTCTACGCATACAAAAAGAATCATCGAATTCGGATCTTTGAGGTGGAAGATACGAACTCGGCAACATGGGTGGTCACCGCAGTTTTCTGCGATCCCAGAATTCGGTCTGCTCGCGCCAACTTGGATGCTGTTTTCGCCTATGGGTACATGTTGTTCGAGGTCTGCTATCATACAGATATGGGAGAGGGTTAAGGGGTAAGCATACCGGTGAAGACGGAACGGCGTTTGGTTGAGCGAGTCGACGGGAAGCAACTCCGGAATAAAGGTACCTCATGTGGGAATCTGCAGTACGCGGGGTCGCAGTCGTCGGGATTTGTTTGGACGGCCTGGCGGGGTTCTCTGGCTGCGGTGACGGCTCTCTCTAGGTCTAGATGAGAAGAGGAGGGTCTGGAGGTTTTAGGTTTAGGATTTAGAGAAATAATATATATATATATATATATATATATATATATATATATATATATATATATATATATATATATATATATATATATATATGAATTTGAAGGGAGAGAGGATGGTTCGGTCGGCGGGGTCCGCGGAATTTGGGCGTTGGATAAAAAAAAGGGGGGGC
This sequence comes from Iris macrosiphon, assembly GCA_036927795.1. Classification (NCBI taxonomy): domain Eukaryota; kingdom Viridiplantae; phylum Streptophyta; class Magnoliopsida; order Asparagales; family Iridaceae; genus Iris; species Iris macrosiphon. The sequence goes on along the minus strand of JAYESA010000002.1, from coordinate 151,262,226 downwards.
GCTGGCTTGTTTTAGTGGTGGGAATGTGGAATAGGAATGTTTGCTAAGTTTTGTTGCTTAAGTTGCTAAGTTGCTTTAAGTTGCTTGCTAGCAAGTTGTAATGATTATTAGTATAGTTATTATTATATTATTAATTTTTTTTCTTTTTCTTTTTTTTCTTTTCTTTTCTCTTCCTTTCTCTTTCTAAAATATATATATACATATATATATTTGTATATATATATATATATATATATATATATATATATATATATATATATATATATATATATATATATATATATATACTCATAAGAAAATTTATAAATTAGAATAATGCACACTGTTAGGCTAGCAACTGCTCAAGGGGTCTCCTACATGAAATAAATTCCGAAAAATTTCTAATGGTCCCATAAATCCTCTAAGTGCCTGAACACCTAAAATAAAAATTATTAAAAATCTATTTCTCCTATTTAGCCACTAATTACTATAATTAAATTAATAATTAACAAATAAAAGGGTATATACGATTTTTAGGAAGGGGGTTTTATATTCTACCCAACTTATAAAAATTTCGTCCTCGAAATTAAAATTAAGCCACGGTAGAAAGCAAGGATGGTATGAGATAAATTAACAATGTAAATTCATACCTTGGTCTGCGAATAGGTTCAGAAAACGCTTGCACATGTCGTCCTCGCGCTCCCAAGTTGATTCTCCTGGTGCGCCATGCCTCCATGCTACGCGAACCAAGGGAATAGACTGGTTCCTCAACACTTTCTTTCGACGATCAAGGATTCCCACGTGTTGCTCTTGGTATGACAAGCTCGGCCCAATGGTGATCTCTGAATGGTCGAGAACATGACTGCTGTCTGCCATATATCGCTTGAGCTGCGACACATGGAATACGTCATGTACCCCCTCCAGTGAAGGTGGTAGCGCAAGTCGATATGCCACCTCTCCAACTCTCTCGAGCACGTCAAATGGTCCAATATACCTTGGACTCAACTTGCCGCACCCTCTGAATCGGATGGTGCCTCTGGTGGGTGATATCCTCAAGAAGACATGGTCGCCCTCTTTGAACTCCAAGGGACGACAATGAAGGTCTGCCCACTGCTTCTGCCTGTCTTGCGCTGCTCGCAAGTGTCCCTGAATCTTCTTGACTGTCTCTACGGTGTTGACCACCAACTGTGGTCCCAGAATCTGACGTTCTCCCACGTTACTCCAGCACACAGGAGACCTATATTTTTTTCTATACAATGCTTCAAACGGAGCCATCTGAATACTCGCTTGATAACTATTGTTGTAAGAAAACTCCACAAGATGTATGTGGTCCTCTCATGATCCTCCGAAGTCTAACATGCAAGCCCTCAACATATCCTCTAATGTCTGAATAGTACGCTCTGACTGCCCATCTGTCTGCGGGTGGTAAGATGTACTGAACTTCAGACGAGTTCCAAGACTCTCTTGCATGCTCCTCCAAAAGTGCGATGTAAAGCGCGAATCTCTGTCCGATACAATGCTGACTGGTATCCCATGCAATCTTACGATCTGCCTCATATATAAGTCAGCTAAAGCTTCTGTAGACTGACCCACTCTAAAAGGTATAAAATGGGCTGACTTGGTGAGTCGGTCCACTATTACCTACACTGCATCTCTCCCACTTGGACTCTTGGGAAAACCCGTGACGAAGTCCATAGTGATGTGCTCCCACTTCCACTGTGGAATCGGAAGTGGTTGCAATAATCCTGCTGTCCTCTGGTGCTCCGCCTTCACTTGTTGACATACCAGACATTTAGCTACAAAGCGAGCTATCTCTCTCTTCATTCCATGCCACCAAAAGTGTTATCGTAAGTCGCGATATATCTTGGTGCCTCCAGGATGAATAGAATAAATCGAACTATGAGCTTCTGTCATCAGCTCATGTCGAATCTCTCCATTTGGAACATAAAGACGATCACCACATCATAATGTCCCATCCTCATGAATGCGCAATCATGTCTGCTCTCCGGCCTCTGTCCTTTCCTTCAGTCTCTGGAATCTGGCGTCTGTAGACAAAGCTTCCTTGATCCTCTCTACCAATGATGATTGTACTTGTAAGTTGGCTAGTATCCCATCTGCTCCGGGTAATATCACTTCAATGCCAAGCTCTTGCAAGTCCTCCAATAGTTCCCTCTGTGATGTCAAGAAATAAGCTGCTGGCTTTCGGCTTAACGCGTCTGCTACCACGTTAGCCTTGCCTGGATGATAATATAGCTCTATCTCGAAATCTTTCATCAACTCGAGCCATCGACGTTGCCTCATATTTAACTCCTTCTACGTGAAGACGTACTTGAGGCTCTTGTGGTCTGTATAGATCTACACTCGTTCCCCATATAAGTAATGTCTCCATAGCTTCATAGCAAATACAACGGCTGCAAGTTTCAAGTCATGATTCAGATAATTCTTCTTATGTACTCGTAACTGCCTAGATGCATATGCAATCACCTTGCCATGCTGCATCAATACGCACCCCAAGCCTTTCCTTGATGCGTCACTGTAGATCACATAACCTCCTGATCCTGACGGAATAGTCAATACTGGTGCTGTAGTCAGTCGCTTCTTCAACTCTTCAAAGGCGGCTTGACACTCGTCGGTCCATATAAATTCTTGATCCTTACAAGTCAAACGAGTCATAGGTGCCGCTATCCTTGAGAAGTTTTTCATGAACCGTCGGTAATATCCCGCAAGTCCAAGGAAACTCCTCACCTCTGCTGTTGATTTAGGAACAGGCCATGTCTCAACTACTGAGATCTTCTCTGGATCAAAAGAAATACCATCTCCTGTAACAACATGCCCAAGAAATGAAATTTTGTCCAAGAAGAACTCATATTTGCTGAGCTTTGTATATAACTGCTCTCTCCTCAAAGTCTCTAGAACAATTCGCAGATGCTCCTCGTGACTCTTCGAATAGACAAGTATATCATCTATGAAGACGACCACGAATTGGTCCAAGTACTGGTGGAAGACTCGATTCATCAAGTCCATGAAGATCGCTGGAGCATTGGTCAATCCAAATGGCATGACCAAAAACTCGTAGTGCCCATATCTTGTTCTGAATGCGGTCTTCGGAATGTCCTGCTTCCGTACCTTCACTTGGTGATATCCTGATCTCAAATCTATCTTCGAGAATACCTTAGCTCCACTGAGTTGATCAAACAGGTCATCAATGCATGGCAATGGATATTTGTTCTTCACTGTCACTGCATTCAAGGCTCTGTAGTCAATGCACATACGCACTGACCCATCCTTCTTGGGTACAAATAACACTGGTGCTCCCCAGGGTGATGTACTCGGTCGGATGAAATCTTTCTCTTCTAGCTCTTTTAACTGTGCCTTCAGCTCGTCCATCTCCTTCTTCGCCAGTCTGTAAACATGCGATGCTATAGGTGCTGCTCCGGGTGCTAGTTCAATTAAAAACTCTACGTCTCTGTCTGGGGGTAGTCCTGGCAAATCCTCTGGAAAGACGTCTAGAAACTCTAAAATAATAGGATGATAGACAACATCGTCCATCGCGAGCTGCATACCATCAATGATTTCTGTGGATCCTCGGGCAAACTCAAGTTTAGGCTGGCCTGGTACCTTAAAAAGAATGCTTCCTCCAAAACAATCGAAGAAAGCGTGGTACTTGCTTAGCCAGTCCATTCCAAACACAATATCAAAAGATGGCATAGGAAGGACTAAGAGTTGGGCATTCATCTCCCTGCCACGTATCACTATAGGACCCAATCTACAAACTCGGCTAACTGGTATAACTTCTCCTCCGGTTAGAATTCTAACACAACTAGATAAAGGTGTAGAAGCAATATTGTGTTTGGCAATAAAACTAGATGATATGAATGAGTGGGTGGCTCCTATATCAAATAATGTCATCGCAGGAAAAGTAAAAGCAAAGGTAATACCTGCTATGACATCCACCTCATGATCCATGTCATCTACCTCCAATACAAAAGCTCGCCCGTTCCTCTACGGCTGTCCATCTCCGGCCTTCATATACTGCTCCTCTTAGGTAGGTAGCGGTGGTCCTCTCTGAAATTCTGCTGCTGCTGGGGGTCAAGGTGTCACGCCCCGATTCCGCGGAATCGATAGTCGTCCCCCGGGCGTGACCGCCGTACGGGCCTAGGTTGCGTACCGCACAAGGCTAAGTATTTTTGTTTCGCATAGCGAGCACATATTCAGAGTACGCAGATAATTGAAACACATATTGAAACATAAAAAAGTTCTCTTTTATTGATAATATGAACATCTATTACAAACTCCTTGAACTAAGTCATAAGGATTGCCTCTATGGGCTTACAAAAGTGTTGACACAAAATGAGATAGCAGTCCTTTACATTACATCCTTTACTAAACTCAAAATATAAGACCTTGCGTCGGAACGACTGCCTTGCCACGAAGTTGCATGATTACTTGGTGGCTAGCTTCTTCTTCAAAATGCTTCTTCAAAAGGTTGGCACGGTCGAGGCGTGCCTACAGCTTGGACTGGATTGGGGGTTTGTCTCCTGCTCCTTGCTCGGCTCTCCTTAGCGCGGGAAACCTGTTTCAACGAGGGTCAGTACATCGAAACATACTGGTGAAGGCAAGCTAACCCAACTATACCAATCAACACGTTATTTTAATGAAGTATGCATATTTTGTGGGTTTTTATCTTGCCTTAGTTTATTTTACAGCAAGAATTAGATATAGAAATCAATGAAATAACCTGCCACCGCTCGGTGATATTTACCTGCCCGTCCCACCTGCATAATACTTACCTTGCCTTCCTTGCCAAGAAGACACAAGTTAGTAGCAACAGGTTTAAATATACGAGGGGATCACTGGCACGTTGCCATAATGGACGGGCTAGTCTCGGGACGGAATGGCGTGCGGCGCAGAGAACAGGAGGCGCCACAAGCCACTCGATCCGAAGTAGGCGACTATCGTGAGTTTCGTCCGGATCGGATCGGTGCCAGTGCCCCAGCGACCGTCCGCAGGAACTAAGACCTTGTGCACAAGTTGTCTGTGATCAACGCAGTACACTAAGTTAACATTTGAGGCAAATCAGGCACAGGGCAATAACAGGACAAGATCTACTTTTGCATAGTCTTCCTGTTGAGTTATTGCATTGAAAATGAGTTCTATACATAGCATAGTTTTTAAGAAGAAATATACATTCTAACTTATATTTATGCATATGATGAACATTCCAAACGAGCAAGCATATAAGTAAGTAACCGTTCACAAGTTTTATTTGACAAGCAATATTTCCCAAGTCTATTCCCTTATTATCTTGGTATCTTTTAGTTATTTACTTGGTATCGTTTGATCGGGCAAAGCACGAACACAAGATTTAGATGTGAAGACTAGCAAGTAGGGCTAGCTAATCGGGTTGGTAGCCACTCACTTTGGTAGTTGGAAGGAAAAGGAAAGAAGTGCTTTAGGAGTCCGCTCGAGCGACGCCTACAGCTGGTTCACCTGTATTGACACGAACAGCTGATCAGTACTTCTTCCTCTCTTTCCCTTATCAGAATTGAAGTGCAGTCCTAAGAACGAAAGCAATGAAATCCATCAAAACCGTTCAAGAAAAACCAAGCAAATCTGAAAACCAACTCAAGGCACGAAAGCAACAAGCGACAGCGAAAACTAGGCAACAAAGAATGCAGCGGAGAGGTCCCTCCTGACTCTGCCTCTAAGTCGATCCTTGGGGCACGGTCCACTGAATATGGGAATCGATTCTGAAGAGATAAATCCATAACGAGGATGAGTTCTTGATTCAATCTATCCCGATCGAACGATACCGTCTAGTATTTCTTAGCCGCGCTCCCCGAATAGGAGGAACGGGGCACCACATCCTACCCAACTAATTGGAAGTTTCATTCCAAAACTTAAGGAATAGAACCTACCACTAGAAAATAATAAGGGGAACCTTTCCCTCATTTCTGATTCGAGCTCCCAAGTAGACTCTTCGACAGAGTGATTCCGCCAAAGCACGCGCACTAGAGGAACCGAACGGGTCCGAAGCAGCTTTTCTTTTCTATCCAAAATTTGGACCGGCTGTTCTACATACGTCAAGTCGGGCTGAAGGTTCAGTTGTCCCAGGTCTACCACGTGGCTTGGATCGTACACATATTTTCTAAGTTGGGAAACATGGAAAATATCATGTACGTCAGCTAGGGATGGTGGTAGGGCGATCTGATAAGCAACTGAGGTAACCCGCTTTAGTATTTCGAATGGGCCGACAAATCGTGGACTTAGCTTTCCCTTTGCTCCGAACCTGCTGACCCCTCACATGGGCGAGACCTTGAGGAATACCCGGTCACCTACTTGAAACTCTAGCGGTCTCCGATGAACATCCGCATAGCTCTTCTGACGACTTTGAGCTATCTTTAATCTGTCCCGAATCAGCCGAACTTTCTGGACGATCTGCTCCACGATCTCAGGGCCAAGTACTTGCCGCTCCCCGACTTCGTCTCAATAGATAGGAGATCTACACTTCCGCCCGTATAGTGCCTCATACGGCGCCATTTGAATGCTTGATTGATAGCTATTGTTGTAAGCAAATTCGGCTAGAGGTAGATGAAGGTCCCAACTAGTCTTCGTGTCCAAGGCGTAGAGTCGCAGCATGTCTTCGAGGATCTGGTTGACGCGCTCTGTTTGGCCATCGGTCTGTGGATGGTAGGCGGAGCTGAATTTCAACTTCGTCCCCATTGCTGACTGCAGGCTTCCCCAGTAACGTGATATGAATCGACCATCTCGATCGGAGACTATGGTTACGGGCACGCCGTGGAGTCGGACGATTTCGTTGAGATATATCTGAGCCAGGCGGTCGGCACTCCAAGTAGATTTGATAGGCAGAAAGTGAGCTGACTTGGTGAGTCGATCGACGATAACCCAGACTGCATCATGTCCCCGTTGCGTCCTCGGCAAGCCAACAATAAAGTCCATCGTTATATCATCCTATTTCCACTCCGGAATAGCAAGGTTCTGAAGCTCTCCGCCTGGTTTCTGGTGTTCGACCTTTACTCGTTTACAAGCCATGCAATGCGACACAAACTGCGCCACATCCCGTTTTAAGCCGTGCCACCAAAACGTCGTGCGAAGATCCCGATACATCTTAGTGCTACCCGGATGAGAAGTATAACTAGCATAGTGAGCTTCCGTGAGTATCTCTTGTCTGAGGGCTGCGTCGTTCGGAACACATAGTCTTCCCTTTACTCGAAGCATCCCATCCGTGCTTACCGCAAAGTCGGACGCCTTTCCTGCAAGATAAGGGCATGTATCTTCTGCAGGAACGGGTCGTCCTTCTGAACGGCCTTCACTTTGTGTAACAAGTCAGGCTCGAGGCGTAGTTGAGCTACTTGCACCCACTTCTTATATCTTATTTTCAGTGTAATACCCAGTGATTCAAGATCTCGGCGCAGCCTATCATCAATAACCAAACTCCCTACAAACACTCGACTCAACGCGTCAGCTACTACGTTTCCCTTTCCAAGCGTGTATCTGATCGTTAGATCGAAGTCACTCAGGAGTTCAAGCCATCGCCGCTGCCGAAGATTCAAATCCTTTTGAGTGTACAAATATCTCAAACTCTTATGGTCCGTATAAATCTCACACGGTACGCCATAAAGATAGTGATGCCATAGCTTCAATGCAAACACTACCGCGGCAAGTTCGAGATCATGCGTTGGGTAATTCTGCTCGTGTGGCTTTAGCTGTCTAGAAGTGTAGGCTATCACCTTATCGCGCTGCATTAGGACACATCCTAGACCCTTTCCTGAGGCATCACTATATATTTTAAAGTCATCCGGTTCGTTCGGCAGAGTGAGAATTGGGGCAGAGATGAGGCGCTGCTTTAACTCCGTAAACGAAGCTTCACAGTCCTCTGTCCAAGTAAACTTTGCACCCTTTCGTGTCAACTGAGTCAAGGGCGAAGCAATCCTAGCAAAATTTTGTATAAATCTCCGGTAGTACCCTGCCAGACCAAGGAAACTTCGGATGTCGCTAGCTGACTCCGGTCGTTTCCACTGCGTGATTGCTTCTATCTTCTTCGGATCAACTGAGATGCCTTCCGAGGAGATGATATGCCCCAAAAACGAGATACTGTCCAGCCAAAATTCTGATTTGCTTAATTTGGCATACAACTTGTGGTCTCGAAGGGTTTGCAGCACCATCCGCAGGTGTCCTGCGTGCTCATCCCTAGTCTTCGAGTACACTAAGATGTCATCGATAAACACCACCACGAATTTATCGATGAAGGGCCTAAAGACACGGTTCATCATATCCATGAATGCAGCAGGAGCATTCATCAGTCCAAACGGCATCACGAAAAACTCGTAATGGCCATAGCGGGTTCTGAAAGCAGTCTTGGGTACGTCTTCTGGCTTAATCTTCAGCTGGTGGTAACCCGAGCGAAGATCAATTTTAGAAAATATCGTTGCCCCTTGTAATTGATCAAACAAGTCATCTATCCGTGGCAGAGGATATTTGTTCCTGATTGTGACTTTGTTTAATTCCCTATAGTCTATGCAGAGGCGTGGAGTTCCGTCCTTTTTCTTCACAAAGAGCACGGGAGCGCCCCAAGAAGACACGCTCGGACGGATGAACCCGCGATCAAGTAATTCCTGGAGTTGGCGCTTTAATTCATTTAGCTCTGCAGGTGCCATTCTGTATGGAGGCTTGGAAATTGGCTGTGTGTTTGGAAATGTGTCGATAGTGAATTCAATCTCTCGGTCTGGCGGCATACTGGGTAGTTCGCTTGGGAACACATCGGGGAACTCTACCTCAACGGAAGTTGACTCGACGTTTGCGTAGTCCTGCCGTGTGTCCCGAACCGATGCTAGGAATCCCTCGCAGCCTGTGTAGAGCATTCGCCGAGCAGATTTTGCCGAAATCACCATGCAGGCCCTGATCGTATTGTTCGCTGGACTACTGGTGTAACAGAACACGGCTTCTCCGGACAGACGAAAAATGACTCGCTTCTCTGCACACTCAATAGTTGCCGCGCACGCGCCTAGCCAGTCCATTCCCAAAATGATATCATAGTCCCGTACATCAAGAACTAAAACATCAAGTGACAGCTTTCTCTCCCCAATACAGATATAACCGCCTAGGCATGCTGAACAGACAGGAATTTTTGTACCAGACGGGGTGCTAACGCTTAAATCTAAATGCAACGGAGTCATTTTTACATTGTTCTCCGTGGCGAAGTTTGTAGAAATAAAGCTATGGGTTGCACCTGAATCAAATAGAACGCGAGCAGGTATATTATTGAAAAGCAAAGTACCTGACACGACGGTATCCGAAGCTAATGCTTCTTCCCGTGTATGGTGTAGACTCGGCCTTGAGCTTGATTATGCCCTTGCTGAGGCGCCGCTCGATTTGCCTGAGGAGCCGGAGTTTGATCTGGTTGTTGCGGTGGACGACGCGGACAGCTGCTAATCTGATGGCCTGGATCGCCGCAACGGAGGCAAGTGCCGAGCCGCTTGCGACAGACATTCTCGGTGTGCCCTTTTCTGTTGCAGTAGGTGCAACGCTGGCCCTGGTTTTCTCGCTGACGACCGCCATTATTTTGACGCTTTGCAGCGTTGTTTCCTCTATCGTTGCCTTGGCGTTTGTGATTGAAAGGTTACACAGCGCCGGCGGCAACGTGAGGATACTGCGGTTCGAGCGAAAGGGCGTGGTTTAATACTTCCCGCATCGTCTGATACTGCGGAACGGCTACGTGCCCGTGAATGCCAAGAAGTAGCCCTCCTTCGAATCGTCTGGCACAACTCGCTGCATCCGGTAGATAAGCGGTAGCAAATTTGGCCAGTTTATTGAATTCTGCCGAGTATTGCTTCACCGTCATGCTGCCCTGCCGGAGTTGAACGAAATCGTTTTCCCGTTGACGTCGTAGTGGTGGGGGTATAAACTCCTCCTCGAACGCGGCACGAAAAGTCATCTACGCGATCGCCTCCTCTCCATGGCCAAGTTGAAGAGATCGTCGATGCACGTCCCACCAGTCGTGCGCATTGAGGCGAAGCAATAGTTGGGCACAGGTGACGCGCTTGTCTTCCGGCACTTCTAGGAGAGAAAAATGATCTTCAAGCTCGGCGAGCCAATCTAGGGCCACGATCGGGTCCTCAGTCCCATTAAACGGCGTGTTGCAAACCTTCTTGAAGTTGCCAAAGGGGAAGGCAGTCACTTCCCTCGTCCTTGGCGCTAGCGGTGGTTCGACTTCAAGCACTGGCTGCTCCACTGATGTAGCTGTCGTTGCGGTAGAATGGTTGGAGGCCAGGGTCTGAACAAGCTGCTGCAGGGTATCTACCTGCTTTTGTTGGACTGAGAGCCGGGCCTCTAGGTTGCTCTCGAACTTGGCTTGGCGGGCATCATCCCTCTGTCGTTGCTCCGTGAATATTTGTATCACCTGCTGAAGGGAATCTGATCGAGACATGCCCCGTTGGCTCCGAGAGCTTCCTGAAGTTCCGGAACTGCTCTCCTGAGTCCTTGTCTCGCCTGGTGCCAGCGCTGATGGTTGCGCTTGCATCGTTCCTTGAAAGGAAGGTAAATTACATCAGGATCATAATGTATTATGGACTTATTGCATGAACGTATCTCATTTTGGCCTTAACGAGTTCAGGAGTTCGCACAGGGATTTATCGTTAAGGAAACTTTTCCAGTTCAAGTCAAAGGAACTTTGAAGCTGTGCTCTGATACCAACATGTCACGCCCCGATTCCGCGGAATCGATAGTCGTCCCCGGGGCGTGACCGTCGTGCGGGCCTAGGTTGTGCACCGCACAAGGCTAAGTATTTTTGTTTCGCATAGCGATCACATATTCAGAGTACGCAGATAATTGAAACACATATTGAAACATGGAAAAGTTCTCTTTTATTGATAATATGAACATCTATTACAAACTCCTTGAACTGAGTCATAAGGATTGCCTCTATGGGCTTACAAAAGTGTTGACACAAAATGAGATAGCAGTCCTTTACATTACATCCTTTACTAAACTCAAAATATAAGACCTTGCGTCGGAACGACTGCCTTGCCACGAAGTTGCATGATTACTTGGTGGCTAGCTTCTTCTTCAAAATGCTTCTTCAAAAGGTTGGCACGGTCGAGGCGTGCCTACAGCTTGGACTGGATTGGGGGTTTGTCTCCTGCTCCTCGCTCGGCTCTCCTTAGCGCGGGGAACCTGTTTCAACGAGGGTCAGTACATCGAAACGTACTGGTGAAGGCAAGCTAACCCAACTATACCAATCAACACGTTGTTTTAATGAAGCATGCATATTTTGTGGGTTTCTATCTTGTCTTAGTTCATTTAACAGCAAGAATTAGATATAGAAATCAATGAAATAACCTGCCACCGCTCGGTGACATTTACCTGCCCGTCTGAACCACCTGCATAATACTTACCTTGCTTTCCCTACCAAGAAGACACAAGTTAGTAGCAACATGTTTAAATATACGAGGGGATCACTGGCACGTTGCCATAATGGACGGGCTAGTCTCGGGACGGAATGGCGTGCGGCGCAGAGAACAGGAGGTGCCACAAGCCACTCGATCCGAAGCAGGCGACTATCGTGAGTTCCGTCCGGATCGGATCGGTGCCAGTGCCCCAGCGACCGTCCGCAGGAACTAAGACCTTGTGCACAAGTTGTCTGTGATCAACGCAGTACACTAAGTTAACATTTGAGGCAAATCAGGCACAGGGCAATAACAGGGCAAGATCTACTTTTGCATAGTCTTCCTGTTGAGTTATTGCATTGAAAATGAGTTCTATACATAGCACAGTTTTTAAGAAGAAATATACATTCTAACTTATATTTATGCATATGATGAACATTCCAAACGAGCAAGCATATAAGTAAGTAACCGTTCACAAGTTTTATTTGACAAGCAATATTTCCCAAGTCTATTCCCTTATTATCTTGGTATCTTTTAGTTATTTACTTGGTATCATTTGATCGGGCAAAGCACGAACACAAGATTTAGATGTGAAGACTAGCAAGTAGGGGTAGCTAATCGGGTTGGTAGCCACTCACTTTGGTAGTTGGAAGGAAAAGGAAAGAAGTGCTTTAGGAGTCCGCTCGAGCGACGCCTACAGCTGGTTCACCTGTATTGACACGAACAGCTGATCATTACTTCTTCCTCTCTTTCCCTTATCGGAATTGAAGTGCAGTCCTAAGAACAAAAGCAATAAAATCCATCGAAACCGTTCAAGAAAACCCAAGCAAATCCGAAAACCAACTCAAGGCACGAAAGCAACAAGCGACAGCGAAAACTAGGCAACAAAGAATGCAGCGGAGAGGTCCCTCCTGACTCTACCGCTAAGTTGATCCTTGGGGCACGGTCCACTAAATATGGGAATCGATTCCGAAGAGACAAATCCATAACGAGGATGAGTTCTTGATTCAATCTATCCCGATCGAACGATACCGTCTAGTATTTCTTAGCCGTGCTCCCCGAATAGGAGGAACGGGGCACCACACAAGGTGCTCCCGGTCCAGTCATCTGCTGGGTTGGCTTCGGTGCTGGAAGCGCTAATCTCTGAACTGGCGGTGGAAGTGTCTGCTGCATTTGGCAGTCTCTCGCCAGGTGCTGTCCAAAGCCACATCTCATACACTGACCCAAGCGAGTCCGATAATCTCTCAAAATATGTTCGTTCCTCCCACAATAACTGCAATAGGGCTTCCCTAGATTCTGGTACGGTGCTGCTCGGAGTTGCTGATACTGCTGTGCCGAGGGACGTCTGATAGGTCCCCCCTGTTGTGTCCTGGCTGGTCCCTGCTGTGTCCATGCTGATCCTTGTTGTGTCCTCAACTGACCTCCCTTTCCTCTGCTAATGGTTTCCTGCAATCTGGCCTCTGTCAGTAGTTCAGCATAAGAGACTCGGGACTGCGAGCTTGTATAATGTTGTAGCTCCTGGGTCAGTCCCCGATGAAACCTTTTAGCCTTCGCCAAGTCATCTGGTATCAAAGCAGCGCCATATTTGCTGAGTCGACTAAACTCGGCATCATACTCGTCCACTGTTCGGTTCCCCTGCTCCAAGTGAAGAAACTGATCATACAAGGTGTCCCTGACAGTGTACGGAAAGTACTTTCCCTCAAAACACTCCAAGAACTGCTCCCAAGTCTGGTAAGTACCCAACTGGCGCTCCATGGATTTCCACCAGTGATGAGCATTACCCTTTAGAAGCGTCCGTACACCCGTCATCCATAGGTACGTAGGTAACTGCGATGCCTCCAGTAGCTTCTGCGTGTGAGTGATCCAGTTGGTAGTCTCCTCCGGGCTCTCAGTGCCCTTGTACTGCCTTGGACCCATCTGAATAAAATCCTTTACTGATCCAACCTAGCTCGAGGTACTAGAGCTAGTGCTTGGGCTGGTACAGTAGCCTGTGCAGCCATTCTCTCCAGTGCTGCCAAAAATTCTTGCCACTGCTCGGCTGCCTGCTGCCTCTGTTCCTGTATCATCATCTGAAAGAATTGGAACATCTGCGCTTGGCCATCCTGCTATACTGGGAAAGCTGGAAGGTTTCCAATAGGTGAAGCAGGAAGATCAGATGGAACTAGAGTGTGAGTCTGTCCATCTGGCCCCGGAAGCCTAGGAATCGTTGGGGTCCCTCCTTGAGTCTGACCATTGACTCCAGAAGTTGTGTCGCCATCGGCGGCAGTACATCCATTTCGTAAATCCATCTCTCTACAGGTGATGTACGAAACGATTAGAAAAAGTACAGGAATCAAACATGATGCAATTATTAAATAGGAAGGATGAATTTCAATCAAGCGTGGATGAGATCCTTATACTCTATTCCTATACGCAGGCTTGTTCGGTACAGTTACGTAACCGAGATAATATATTCTCGACCTGCATGGGCCACCACTAAAAACATGTCACGCCCCAGTCCCAAAATACGTAGGACTAGGAATACGTAACACGCCAGCCGTATGTATACAAACTCCAATATATGGAAACCATATACACACGTACGCTGTACATGAATATTCAATCCACAGTGGTAATATACTATCACAACAAGTCACACGCAATTCTATATCTCATCCACAGCACAAATAATAGATAAATGGAAATCAATAACCGAATATCAAATAAGCAGTCTCAAAGTATGATAGTCGGATGGAAACAAATCCACTGCAAATCGACTATAATAAACTACTAAAGAGAGAAGAGAATAAACTCTAATATAAGAATAAATGTCTCAAGAAGAGTAGCAACTAGAATCTCTAAACAGCTGCAATGAATCACATATAATCAGAAGGTAAGATCTCCTCAGACTGATAGGTAGCGTCAGGTCCAGGTCCATACTCCTGCGGGTACTCCTGCTCATCTATATCTGGAAAGGGACCAGGTCCTCAGAGGGACGTAACAAGATACAAAAAACATATACCAATAAAGTACTAAAATATAAACATCCAATGGGGTCGCCTAACCATCTATGTGAATGCAGTTAAGAACACATTTTCCCACAAGTGAGCTATCTGGCTGAAAACCTGAGATTTGGCATGGTTCTCTATTGGAGATCCAGGGGCCTAAAAGGCACGACGACTTTCGAACGCCGGAGGTCCGCCTGATAATAATATAATATATAGTGGTCATTACCACCCGTATCTCCGACGGAGAATCCGGGCGCACAATAGAAAAAGTGCAAAGGAGCTCAAATGCAGTACTTGTTGTTCTCCCCACCCAATGCTCTAAGCATGTCATGTACATGACACGATAAACCTCTAATAACTGCCAGGTCTACTAGCATGCAAAGTTTCTATTGGCAGTTATCCCTATCTGTCGCACGACCTATACGTACTAGTGGCCAGCCGAGTATGCAAGTCTGTATCCTACATGTGACTCACACTCGTGTAGGAATAGTGTCATGGCCAATGAAACATAAATGCCTCATGAAGATGGGGTAGTCTCATAAAGTAGAGCCAATGCATATACATAAATAAAAATATAGTACGACGACACAGTCGTTGCACCCAAGTTTTCTTGGACGCGCAATTTATATTGCAGTTAAAATAAATGAACTAAAATAAGCAGAAATAAACATGCATGCATCATAAGGAATGTAAATACAGTACAATGGCAAGGTATACTTGCCTGGCAGAAAATTTGTAAAGTGTACGCGTCCAAATGTCAAGGACACAAAACCTGGAACTAAGGCCTCCGAACAAACGTCTCCGGATGCTAAAATAAATATCATTAACATTTCCGAAATGAGCAAAATAGCTAAAAAGCACTCCCCTTTCGTCCAATTTGGACACAGGGGCAAAACGGTAATTTTGGATAAAAGTGGGGTCCACGTGTGGCCCACTTTGTACCGAAAAGCGTGCCAAGGGTAACAGTCTCTAAATAGGACAAACTATAGGTCAAATAACTCTAAATGTCAATACGAATCCAACGGTATGTCCAAATGTGGATTCCGATGGGCCGAACACAATTTCGTCCAAAAAGTCAACTGTGGGGCCCGCCAATTGGCTACTTGGTCAACCGTCTCAGAATTGCGTAAAAATTGGGTCACAGGACCAGCGCGTTACCACGAGTCCAGTGGCACAAGTTTCATCGCAATCTGACAAGCGTGCACAAAATGCGCGCGACTTCCATAAAAGTTATGACACGGGGTGTGTCCGCGGATACGGGCTGATTCCGGCGCGCACACGCGTCCGAATCAGTCTTCGATAAATTTTTACGTGTCCGGTTACGCTGCGTGCACCGTTCGGTACACTAGGTACTCGGCGGGACGGTCCCGTTTGGCGGGGCGCGCTCCGTTTCACCACTTTTAGAAATCTGGAAAAAGTGGGTTCGCGGGGTTTTGTGACGAATTTAATTCTGTCCACAGTAGCTAATAATCTAGGGTTATTTAACAGAAAATAAACTAGGTCAAGTGGTCTACGAATACAAAAAAGAATCACCGAATTCGGATCTCTGTGGTCGAAGATACGAACTCGACAACATGGGTGGTTACCGCAGTTTTTTGCGATCCTAGAATTTGGTCTGCTCGCGCCAACTTGGGCGCTATTTTCGCCTATGGGTACATGTTGTTCGAGGTCTGCTATCATACAGATATGGGAGAGGGTTAAGGGGTGAGCATACCGGTGAAGACGAAATGGCGTTTGGTTGAGCGAGTCGACGGAAAGCAACTCCGGAACAAAGGTACCTCGTGTGAGAATCTGCAGTGTGCGGGGTCGCAGTCGTCGGGATTTGTTTGGACGGCCTGACGGGGTTCTCTGGCTGCGGTGGCGGCTCTCTCTAGGTCTAGATGAGAAGAGGAAGGTCTGGAGGTTTTAGGTTTAGGGTTTAGAGAAATAATATATATATATATATATATATATATATATATATATATATATGAATTTGAAGGGAGAGAGAATGGTTCGGTCGGCGGGGTCCGCGGAATTTGGGCGCTGGATAAAAAAAAGGGGGGGGGGGCGCTCGCTTGTTTTAGTGGTGGAAATGTGGAATAGGAATGTTTGCTAAGTTTTGTTGCTGAAGTTGCTAAGTTGCTTTAAGTTGCTTGCTAGCAAAGTTTTTTTGATTATTAGTATAGTTATTATTATATTATTAATTTTTTTTCTTTTTCTTTTTCTTTTCTTTTCTTTACTCTTCCTTTTTCTTTCTAAAATATATATATACATATATATATTTGTATATATATATATATATATATATATATATATATATATATATATATATATATATATATATATATATATATATATATATATACTCATAAAAAAAATTTATAGATTAGAATAATGCACACCGTTAGGCTAGCAACTGCTCAAGGGGTCTCCTACATGAAATAAATTCTGAAAAATTCCTAATGGTCCCATAAATCCTCTAAGTGCCCGAACACCTAAAATAAAAATTATTAAAAATCTATTTCTCCTATTTAGCCACTAATTACTATAATTAAATTAATAATTAATAAATAAAAGGGTATATACGATTTTTAGGAAGGGAAGTTTTACAATTTAATAGCTCTTACATATGTAGAAGAATAGCTATATATATATATATATATATATATATATATATATATATATATATATATATATATATATATATATATATATATATATATAGGTAAAATAGATACATAGATCTATGACACACTAATACATAAATATATATACACAATAATATATATATACATACATATAATTACACATCACCATGACTAAGAACAATTTAGAAATAGATCTAAAATTAAATTGCACAAACACATGGTGTCACGCCCCAGTCCCAAAAATACCGAGAGACCGGACACGTTGCAATGGCCAGCAGCACGCACCGATGGACAACCCAATTTAATGGATCCATCAGGGCATACTTAAGCTGTAATATAACAATAAGTAGATCCGGTGGTACCAGTCACAGTCTATACTAATCTCATCCACAACAGATAATCACAGATCAAATGACAGAAATAAAGTAAATAAATAACTAACAAGTCTCAATAAAAGTGTCTCGGAGAACAATCCGAGTACAAGTCTGATACATCAATGAAATAGACTGGAAATAAAATAACTAGAAACAGAAATAAATGAGTATCTCAAGCCAATACTCAAGAGAAGTCCTCTGGTACAATCTCGTCCTCAGATCCTGGTTCTGCTCCAATACATGCACCTGCTCCTGTTTCTGCTAATGCTAATGCTCCGGTCCCGTATACCTCGGGATAGATCTCGTCAGCTAACCCTGGGGACATAATCCGGATCCAGGTCCTCAGGGGACATTGCAAGGTACAAGAAAGCTCATGCCAAAGTAATATCAATGCAGCAATAAATAAAACAATAGGGTAAATATGTAACCAGCTAAGTGATATGCAAGTTGAGAGTTCTAGTCATACTCGGGCTGAGGCTACTACAGGATCAGTGTCAAAGAAACCATAGCAGTATTTTTTCGAAGGGCCAGTACGGTACCCCAGATCTGTTGCCAGAGTCTAAGGCACTTCCATTAAATTATTATATATATATAATCAGCCTTTTGTATGATAAATCTCTCCCCACCTAATGTAATCTCACGTCTCATGTCCATGACACGTAGGATCATATCTAATGCAACAAGTCTGGATAAAATCTAAGCATATAGTATCTCTGTCAAGTCCTGTATCCTATACAGAATCACCACGAATATCTCGGGAATATCCTGTCTCATGAACAGTGTCAAGTGTCCTGGGTCGAGCGTACTTGGTAAGACAAGTACGAGAATATATAGTGTCACGAATGTCCATCTCTAGATGACCGTACCCAACACCGCGTACGGTGTTGGCACCCGACTGATAATCGGACGCTAAGTACGTCACACGGTCCTAGGTTAAGCATGCACAACAATGTAAAAGAATCAAAGAGAATATATAACAAGACTGCAAAGTTTGGCAAGGTACACTTGCCTGGGGTTCCGGCTCCAACTGTAGCTCTGGTCTCAGTGTGATCTGCAGGTACTACTCCGGTTGCTGAAATAAACATCACCTTTAGATTCAGAAAATATCAAATAGCTAGAAACGCCTATCCTTAAGTCCAATTTGGACACAAGGACAAAAATGACATTTCCGGGCCAAAACGGGATCCACATGTGGGCCACTTTGCACCGAAAAGCGTGTCAGGGTCAAAGGTCTCCAAATTGATCAAACTCAATGTCAACAAGTCAGGAACGATGATATGAACCCAACGGAACTTCCAGAATTGGATTTCGATGGACCGATCACAAAATCGCCCGTCGAGTGGAGCCTGTTGGGGCCCACGATACGCGATTTTGTCAACGTTCTCAGAATCGAACCAAACTTGGCTCACAGGACAAGCATATTGCTACGAGTCCGATGGCGCAAGTTTTGTCTCGATCCGACGTGTGTACACATAGTTAGGACGCGTTCCAGAAAGGACAGATACGGGACGGTGTTCGCGGATACGCGTTGATTTCGGTGTGCACGCACATCCGAATCGACTTCTGCGAAATCCCGCACGTTCGTATCAACGACGCGCACGTATCTGTGAAGACCGCACGCGACCAAGTCGTCCCGTTTGGCGGGGCGTACTCAGTTTCGGGGTAAAATGGGGTGTTGATTTTCCTGTTTTTGGATCGCGGTTTGCGATCACCACATGACGCGATGAGCGGATTGCACAGGCACCGAGAGGTTTACACAGTCTACGCGACGCAACTGACGAAATCGAAAACGGGGCAGCGAGGAGAGAGATAATGATACCTGAACAGGGTTCCGTGAAGTCTGAATTACTCGTGTCCGCGTGTCTGGATCGTGTCAGGGTGCTGTGTCCACTGTGCTCTAGGGTTAGGGCTAGGGTTTCGCCGGAGTTGGGAGGCTGCTGTCGACCGGAGGGATGCAGGGGATGGCGGCGAGGCCAGGGGGTTGCACGGTGACTGCTCCGGTGATGGCGCCGGTGGTCGGCTGGGACTGAGGCGGGTCGAGGGGGAGGCTGCGGGTCGAGGAAGTTGGGGGAGAACGGAGGGTGGAGGTCGGAGGGATTTAGGGTTCAGGGATGGGCTCGGGGTCGGTCGGGATCGTGGGGAGAGGAGGACGACGGTGAGGGTGGTGTTCGGGGCGAGGGGATTCAGGGCGGAGCGGGAAGTCGACTGCGGTGTGGGTTCTGTGGATCGGGGAAGACGAGGGACAGGGCGGAGGAAGGTCGGCTGGGCACGGCGAGGAGTGGGGAGGTCGTCGAGGTCGGGGTGAGTTGGTGAAGGGTGGTTGGTGGAGCGGGAGGAGGAAGAATATGGCCGGGCTGCTGTGGGTTTAGGGTTCAGGCGTGCGCGGCGGCCGGGCTCGGGGTCCTGATCGGTGGAGGAGGAGGCTGCCGTCGGGCTCGCGGGGAGGAAGGAGGAGGTGGACGACGAGGGCAGCGGGCTAGGGCGGAGAGGAGGGAGAGGAGATCTGGAGACGGGTCGACGTGGTTCTGGAAGGAGGAGGAGGGCGGAGCTAGGGTTCAGACGAGGGTCTCGACGGCAGAGCTGGAGAAAGGCGGCGGCGGCGCGTTAGGGTTTCGGTTGTCTGGGCACGAACGTCGAGGGTTTTTAAGGCGGCTGGAACAGTATTTCCGGATAGAATTAGGGTTTCGGGTTTCGGTTACGGGTCCGCGGGTCGGGTTCAACATGGATCCGACCCGATCCGCTACGATGGGTTGGCTTGGTTCGGTTTAGGGTAGCGGTTTGGTTTGGTTCAGCCAGGTTTGGTTTATTTTAAATAAACCCGGATTATTTTAGGGTTTGAATTCGGTTTATTTATTAATAGTTTTTAGGGCTTTATAAATGCTTCCGGAGTCCAATAAATTCACCGAAAATTACTCTATGTCCGGTTTTCCATTTTACACCATAAAATATTATTTTCATAATATTTTAATATTAATTAACAGGAATTAAAAATCATTTAGTTACATAAAGCCTAGGTTTTAATTACAGAAAATTCCCAGAAAATTCCAGAAAATTGTGAAAAAATCCAAATTAAAATTTCTTGAAAAATCAGGAGGATTACACATGGAGTGTATCATACCCGTATCCCACTAGATCTAGGATACACTTGTGACACGAGTCTACCACACATCCAAACGTACCCCGAAGGACACGAGCAAGTCTAATATATTATTTATGAATAATACGAAGAGTCAAACACAAATCTTCGTGTCCGTGTCAAAATATGACATGCACAAAGTTCCGTGTCGGAGAAAAACTCCCAAATCAACACGTATCACCAAATTATTGGGATATGACCTACACGTACCTAATTGTGGACACGAAACTAGCCTCAAACACACAAGCACATGTCAAATTGATCTATAGGACCAATTGACACACACAACAATTATCAATCTCGGAATTCTCCTAAAATTGACACAAAAAGTACCATAACTTTCACAATAGGCCTCCTATGAACACAAAACCAAATCCTATGGGTAGCCTATGCATATGGGTTAATTTTTCATAGTTTAATCTCAGATTTAGAACCTAAAATAAGAAGAAAAAATGAATTATACCTATTAGGAGATGGATTCCCAATACAATCTCTAATTGTGATAAAATTAGCCTCCAACTTGTAGATCCTTGCTCCTTTTTGTAGATTCTTGCTTCCTCCTTCTAGATCTTTGCTCCATTAGTCTCCAATGGTGATTTGGAAAGAAATTGGGATAAAATTTGGTAGAAAAAATAATGTGGAATGAAGAAATTTGGTTGAGAAAAATTCTAGATCTAATTTTCAAATGAAAAGAGGAGAGAGAAACTTTCTCCCCTCTTTAAATATAGGCCGCCCCCCTCTACCCCTTCCTCAAGCTATTATGTAATATCCATTATACCCCATAGGGCCTCTCATGAAGAAATAATTAAGGAGGGAAGCTTCTAGTCTAATGGTTTAATTAAATTAATCATCCTCCTAATCAATGGGCTTTCTAAATGGCTAAAATCTAACAATTAATACATGTTGGTCCATGAGTCTAAACTAAACTAGTTAGGTCTATTAACACAAGTCCACAATAAATAACTAACATTAATCAACAATTAAATAATACAATAAATAATTATTTAACATGCACAATATTTAATTAATTATGAAGTTACTAAAATATCTTTTCCTAGAAAATGTGGTAGTGACACCCATGATCAACCCCTCGACGAAAAGATCCTCAGCCTTCAGCATACCTCACCGGAGAGGAAAAGGAAGCAAAGAGATAAAGTTCTCTCTCTTCTCCCCACCGCCTATTTTATTGGCCTCAAAGTCGCGTAAAGAGATTGAGGCAATGAACCAAGCAGTTATGAGGATGAACTTAATGCCTCGAATCACAGGGTCCACTATAATCTCCCTGGAAACTGCGGTCACTCGGACCCCACGTCAGGAGATGGCACAGAATCCCAAAGGAGATCCACTAAAAGATCAAGACAAATCCGTCAATTAATAACGATTTAACAGCCTGGAAATGCTCGCCTATGCGGCCTAACGCCTAGGTGGCCCGACATCCGTGTGATCCAACGTCCATGTGACCTTCTAGCAATGCGACCAAAAGTGCTTCTTCCTCCATGCTTCTTATTCAAAGTATTCCAAACTTATCAGTTTAAAAACTTTGAAGGGGGTCTTGTAGAAGCATAAAAATATGCATCCATGCAACCCTGCGCCCCAAAATAAAAACTCAGAAGAGATCAGGCCGCAGAGTCTCCCTGCAGCCAAGAAAGACGACATCCATGCATCCCAATAAGCCAAAGCAGCTTAGCTACAGAATGACCTAATGTGGCATCCCGTCAGCAGGATCATCTCTGACACAGAATCCTGACTAAAAGGATTATATAATTTCCTCAAAAGACGTGAACACACTAAACGACAGAAGTCTCACGTCAACACAGAACGTCACTCTTGATGGATGTGTAGCGCCATGTGTACAACACAACTGGCCTCATGCGGCTCCATGTGTCCCAGGTTCCATGCATCTCCGGCCCCATGCGTCCTAAATTCCATGCGTCACATGTGTTTCTGGCCTTATGCATCCCAGACTTCATGCGTTTTATGCGTCTTTGGCCCCATGTGTTCCAGAATCCATGTGTCCCATGCGTCTCTGGTCCCATGTTTTTCAGACTCCATGCATTCCATGCGTCTCTGGCCCCATGCATCCCAGACTCCAAGAAGACCAAATCTTACTGTTATGACAAGAGTGATTCTCTCCAACCAATGTGAACTATGTGTTAAGCTGACCAAGTCACGGCCACAAAGGACGATAACCACCCAGATCTTCAGCAACGAAAAATCCTAACAAGCGCCCGCATGGCAGCTTGGCCTGCTCATTGTTACAGCTGCACCCTGTTAAGAATGGACGCGTGGCACCCTCCATCATCTATGTAGCCCAACATATGCGCCCAGGGATGACTATAAAT
This sequence comes from Iris macrosiphon, assembly GCA_036927795.1. Taxonomy (NCBI): domain Eukaryota; kingdom Viridiplantae; phylum Streptophyta; class Magnoliopsida; order Asparagales; family Iridaceae; genus Iris; species Iris macrosiphon. The sequence continues at coordinate 151,239,373 of JAYESA010000002.1, read as the reverse complement.
AGTAGGGTACCACACCCATACACAAGGATGGCTATCGGTGAACCTACAGTCAAGCAAGAGAGGAGCTTCCTCATACTACATCAGATCGTCCATGGAGTAAAGAGATTTGCTACACTCCTAACCCTCCATCGCCACTCCCCATAAAACAAATTTGTACTTAGATTGTCTACCTAGGACCTCTTTGTATTCTCTTTTCGTTTGTTAATTAAATCGAACTCTCTTAGAACTTTCGAATTTAATGGCGAATAGAGCGGTATCGTGGCAGTCGTGGTTGCGGAAGTGTGTTGCTTTATCGACGATAGAGGCAGAGTACATTGCGACGACAGAGGCTTGCAAGGAGTTGTTTTGGATGAAGACGTTGTTGCAGAAAATGGGACTAAAGCAAAAGCAGTACCCTTTGCTTTGCGATAGCCAGAGTATAATTCACATTGTGTAGAACCAGACATTTCATAGCCGATCCAAGCACATTGATACCCGGTATCATTGGATACGGGATGTGGTTGAAAAGAAGCAAGCTATGCTTAAGAAGGTTCATACGGATGACAACGGAGCAGACATGTTAACAAAGATTCTTCCAAGGAGAAAGTTTGAGTACTGCAGGCGGATCGTCGGGATGACGATCCCCTCCACATAATTGTGAAGGGGAAGATTTGTTGGAGTGGGTGGGGTTACCAACCTATATGAAAATTACCCCAGAGTTGGATTGAGTATTCCTACATATAATATGAATACCTTAATAGATTTGGATTGAGTATTCCTATATATAATAGGAATACCCACATAGATTTGGATTGGGCATTGTTAAATATAATAAGAATATGTCAATGGATTTAGATTTGGATTGGGTATTCCTATATGTAATATGAATACTAATTGTGGATTTGAGGTTATATATATATTAGGTGTCTCCTAATCCTAAAATATATCTCAAAAATATTGCAAAAGGAGGCAAGAGTGCTTTTACAACATTGGAGAGGAGAAAGAAGGATTAGATGTAGTTTCTGAGAAGGAGGTCAATTTGGGGTATTTTTTATTCTCTTTTTTTTCGAGACGGTAATCTATTTTCTGTTCCAAAGAGTTGTGGTGATCCGTTTGGATCGGTGAGAAGTTTGTAAGGAGTCGGTATATTTCTTATTCCATTAGTGGAGGCTTTTCAGGGTTGGACTCCGATCGTCCCGTAGTTTTTTTCACTCAAAGATTTTCCACGTCAAAAATCTCTGTGTCTGTGATTTGTGTTTGGCGTTTTTGGTTTGTGTATTTTGTTTGGTTCTCTCACAGGTACTCTCTGGTTTGGGGAACAATTTTTGTGCTTTTGTTCCCAACACAGAGAACCTATAACCCGTGCTTGTGTGGGATTGTCAGTCTATTTTGCATAACAATGAAGTACCTATTCTTCAAAATAAAATAAAATTACATATATATATATATATATATATATATATATATATATATATAATTGTTAGCATTAGTTAAAGATAAGAGTAACATAAATTCAGCTGTTCAAGTAACAAAAAGTTGATACAACCCCCAGAACCCAAAAAGAGTGTAGTTGGTAGTCGGGACTTATCAGTGGTGGTGAAGAAGAGGACCATCAACATAAGACATATTCCGCACGGGTGTCTTTCTTTTACGATTTGACCGGTATTTAGTAATGCTAATGGTAATAAATTTAGAGCAAATTTCTAGTTCGACATAGTCAATGAGTTTTTTTTTTATGTCATACATAATTAGGATTAGATTTATGGACACCAATAGTTTAAAGGGAAAAAAAAAATAGAACAGAAATAAAGAGATTGAATTTTTTTTTTTTTTATTGAATTTTTCATATCTTTTTGGATATAAACTCTGAAAAAAATTTAGGTTATCCTTTTATACTTTCTATGATATTGGAGGTTATAAAATTGTAGCAATCATATAAAATTTTGTAACTTTATTTAGTAGTGATCTTGTTCTCTTGATAATTTTTTTACCGGTCAGAATATCTATTAAATTTTTGTGTGATTATCTTGAATTTTATGGTCTTTATATTTCTGCATAAGACGACCATCGTTATTGTAGATACTTTTAATTTTGTTTAAGAGTCGGATATTTGTTTTCTTCACTACCATTAGTCTAAAAAAGGGAAAATATGTACTTGATTTATCAATGTATAAAATGACCGCTAATTCAAGGTTAAGCAGTAACCTCCTGTTGAGCTATACAAATTTTTTTAGGAAAAAAAAAAAAAAATTACCTACAAATCTGCTCAGCTAATTTCATCTCAAACAACTTTGGTGTCATTTTCTTCTTTGAATCGTTCACATTTCTTCCTTATTCGTTCGAGATAATATACGGATTGGAACACCTAAAAAAGCATTTTATCAAGAACATGCAAGGGTCTTAAAATTATTTTCTAACTAAGCATTTTGTGCAGTCAACATAATTTAAGATAGAAAAAGCATATTTTAAAGATACAAATCCAATACTTTTAGACTGGACCTTCAGTCTCAAGTCTCCAACTAAATAGCTATCACTTTGGCTACTTCTTAATGACCACTAATCAAGGCTTGCTTTGGTATAACTTCTGCTTCTGGAAAAGCAGCTTTCATCTTGCTTTTCCAAACTTCTTGTGGCCCATGAAAAATAGAAGAACATCACCTACATTGTGAAATGTCTCGTTTTATACAATACTGCTATTTGTCACCCCCAAAAAATTTGGGTGATGCTATCTTCCGTTATGTGACATCTGAATGGTAATTTTAACCCCAAAAGTTATCACCCAATTTATTAGAAAATTTTTGACTTTAGTCCAACTTAATTATATGATTTTTGACTTACATCCCACACTTTTTTTTGTTTATTAGACTTATATTCCATTCTTTGTCACTAAAAATATTTATTTTGTCACGAAAAACTGTCGTCAAATATTTTTTATGACAAAAAGTGAGATGTAAGTCTAATAAACAAAAAAATGTGGAATATAAGTCTAAAATTATACTATTAAGTGAGACTAAAGTATAAATTTTTTATTTTTTAATGTTGATGTTAATTTTAATGTTAGTAATAAATTTAATTTTTATTTTAATATTATGTTAAAATTTATAAATAATAGCTAGGAGATAGCACCATCCAAAAATTTTAGACGACAAATAGCATTTTTGCTCTTTATAAATTGTTCTTGTAGGATTTACTATCAAGGATACTTCTATTTTGAGACATTTTTTCTCTAAGGAAACTTGGATATCAATACTCAGTAATGAAGATCATGTACATGAGAACCATAGGCATTCGAAGATGGATTATGATGCAAGAATTCGGACATGGATACAGATGATAAGGACACAGCAATGATATGAGATGCGGTAGTAATCTATGTTACATGAATACGGACACGAATAACGATACAAATACAATATAGGGATAAGGTGATCATTTTTTTCGCATCCGTGCAACATAGGAGGTGGAGATAAACTGAATTCCGAAGATCCACTAATTAAATCTATCCCGAAGAGACCAAAATTAATTGGGGGTCCCATATTAAGAAGGACAAATCCATATGATCAAGCATCTCTCTCATTCATGATCAGGCCTGTTCATTGCATCAAGCCTTGTCCCTGTCAGAAATGACTCCCAATCTCTTCATCTTAACCTCAGTTACAACCTTATCTTCATCAGAAAAGAACAAATTAAACTTTAGAAAAAATATTGACTGATTCCTAAAGGAAAGCAGCTCATGTAAGTCATATAATTTTGGGGTCATTTTAAATAAATTGATGAGTTAAGACCCAGTACTTGAGAAACATGTCAGAGTGACTGTAAAGTTCTTCTTGATGCTATTCTTCACAAGGATTTGGGCATACTATGGCGAGCTCGACGTGTTATTGAAGAAGGCCGAGAAGCACTCAAACCTCATCAGTGATATTTTGCTATTCCAAGAAGAGCTGATATGGTTGCGCATTCATTGGCACCCCCAATCACTTGTTTATAATCATCATTCTTCTATTTGTCTGTATGCAGAACCACCACCATGCATATTGGTTCTTACCAATCATGATATGGCCAACATACGTTCATCATATTTCTTAATGGAATCCTTTTTTAGCCAAAAAAAAAAAAAAAATAGAGTACACAAACTTATTCTCAAACCTATTCTACTAACTTCAACTAACTTTGAATTATACCGTCATCTTGACTAGATCATCACACAAGAAAAATTGAAAAATCCGTCAAGAAAATTGAAAATGAATTTAGATTTCAAACTCATTAATTCTTTGCTCATCTTAATGTGCACGCATAAGTTTACTCATACAAATTACGTGCCTACTTTTTCTAATCTTGAAAAGCTAGCCCATCTTCTCATCCACTTTATTCATTTTAAACTCCGGAAAAAAAAATCACATAATCTCTCTACTTCAAACATGCATGTAGGTCATTCAAGTCATAAGTTCATGCACTTTCCTCGTGTGATGAGGACTTTCCCTATCACTCCATTGGCATGCATTTGGGCCTAGTACTATGCATGCGGAGTTTCTTAAAAGATGCTAAGAAGAAGATGAGGTTGACCACCTCACCCACATAGCCCTCTTGCCATGTTCACATCTCAAGATGGATATATATATGTATATATAATTACAAACCAATGCAATGTGTCGACACTGACGACTTCTTGGGCATCTAAATGTGCTGCATCTTCCTACTAATCAAAAGAGTTCATTGGTAGATTCCAAGAAATTACACATATAATTAATACATATTACAATCTCCCATTTCTTTCTTTCTGTCGCTTTTCGCTTTACGAAGTTAGGATCTTGTCCAATCTCTAGGGTTTGGTCAAAGTCTCCATCCTCTCCTCCCTCGCTCGCTCGCTCTCTTAATATTATGTTGGGTGAGCCATTACCCATGCCATGTGTGGTTGCCTAACATATGTTTGCTTAGGGTGGAATGACTTCATTTTCAGATATTAGCAGATTAGAAGAGCGTGACATCGACACAAAGATGTTGATTGCACCCCCCCAATCTTCATGGCACAACTATGACAGACATTTCTTTCTTTATCAATCGATCACTTGCGCGTGTTAATTAGTGTAGCGCTGCTTTCGTAGAAATTGATTCTTATTTGGAATAGCAACAGTTCATAGTTCTTGTTTGTTCAGAAATGTAGACATTAATTTGTGATTATATAATCATTATAAATGAAAAGTCAATAATATGGACAAATGAAGTAGAAGCACTAAGATGACCGGCTTTGTTGTATATGCACCTTTCTTGCTTATATTTCTCTGGATAACTTTCACGTTGTTTCATTAAAGACAATTATAATGGAAATAAACATGGTGCGTGTAGAGACCAAGGACAAGAGTTATCATTCAAAATCGTTCCGATTTTGAAGATATTTAATTATGAGTAAATCACATGAAATGAATGTGGAGTGCAATTGATGGGTATCATGAGAACCAAGGATACCTATATGTCGTAACTGAGTGATTTGAGGCATGTCTGATTTCTCGGTATAACTTAGGAAACTTTGTAAGAACTACAATTAATACATAAATGCAAGAAAGACACGGCAATGCATATAAATCAGACCAGATCTGCTATTTTATTTTTTCTGTCATATATTCTGTTTCCATCCTATTATATGTGGATTCTAGTCGGTATAAAATAAAAAAGAGGTCCACGTGTAATAGGGTGGAAACAGAATATGAAACAGAAATAATGGGACAATAGATCTGCTCTCCATATAAATATCTCAATCTAAACAATGTCATTCCAAAGAAATAATTATACTTAGGTTACCTAATTATATATACTTAGTATCTATGTATATGTGTTGCACTTATTTCGTAATATTTAGAAAAAGCAAAGAACAATCCATTAATCTTTGTTTATAAGTAATTGTCTAATTGTTTCTATATTAATTTAATGAATAATATTAATCGATAAACATAAGAAAAATATATATATTTAGAAAGAATTTTTTTACAATAAAGTTCAACATTTTCTATTATATGCACTAGTATATATGCATGTGCGCAGAACTGGTCCAGGGATAACCTGACAAGACTTCGGACTTGGACAATCCTCATCTGCTTAGGACAACTTTCAAGCTCAGCGTGACCCTACAAGTGGCCGGGGTCACAGGTGATCTCCCATGACCCATCCATAATAAGAATCAAGGAATAGGACAACCAAACCCTATGGACCGGCCCTGCATGTGCGTTGCACATATTTTATACTATTTGGTTGGAGCAAACAACAACCTTTTTTTTATTTTTCGTCTATATGTAATTACTTAACTGTCCATATCAAATTTAGTGAACATTTTAAGTAGTAAACATATGTAAGGACAGTTTTGGAACAAAAAATTTCACGGCGAAATCTTGAACTTTTTCTATTATACAATAGTATATATTAATATATATGTATTTGTGTTGTACGTATTTCATAGATTATTATTAGAAAGATTAAAATACATATATTATAATTATTCTAATCTTTATTAATACTATTTAGGAAGACTAAAAAATAGCTACTGTAATTATTTAACTGCCCTCATTAATTTAAGGATTATTTAGGTTGCCTACTCCCATGTTTTATGTTTATTACACTGACAACCCCTACTTTGAAACTAATTACATGGGTACCCCTATGTTTTATATTTTCTATAGAAAGGTATAACACTAACTACCCCTATGTTTAATTTTTTTTTTTTTTAAAGGAGAGAGGTACCCCATATAATTAGTTTTAAAATAGGGATATCCGATGTAATAAACATAAAATATAGAAATAGTTAACGTAAATAACCCTTAATTTAATGAATAATATTATTTGATAAATATATATTTGAAATAGTTCTACTACATGAATTCAAATATGAACTCACATTAAGAACTTACAATAGGATTATAACACATGTACAATTTTTTTTATTTAGTTTATTAACACTTTTTTTTTTTAGGTTCTTCAAAAAAAATTAAGAATGAGATACATGCAATCAAACGATTTTTTTTTTGGAGTTATATATATATATGCAACGTAGGACTTTGAATTTATCGCACTAATAAGAAAAAAACCAAGTTTTATCACTAAATTTCTTTCCCAATGGCAAATACCAAACCAAAGTGAAACGTAACATGTTTTAGGAAACGCAAGTGGCAATGAGAAACCGAAGAAGAAGGAAAGGCAGGCACTTTGGCAGAAGCAACTCTCATGTAATTACTTTGAAAATCTGGACGTCATATTCGAGTTTAAACTTGTTCGTTGTCGGCTTGGAAACAGATATAAGAAAACCGTGATTATACGTTATTATTATATTAACATTCTACACTTATTTTTATCATTAAACTTTTATATATTCTATTTTAAGAACAGATCAATTCCAATTTCGACCAGTTGCAAAGTGAAAATTTTGTGGTTCTATATATACGCCATATTGCACCTAGATGAGCTAGTAATGTTGAGACCATCCCAAGAATTCACTTTCTTTACTCTAAAATTTCAAAAAAAAATTCAAAATTTTTGTCACGTTCCATATCCAGAATGTTGGAGAGCGGAGGAGTGACTCAGCCAACCACACATTACAGAATACCGATGTAAGCCACAATGTGCTAAGGTTGTCAAGAGACAAGGGAGTTCATGCTACAATCAAGTCACCTAGAGTCAAGAATATCTATGTCTTAATCATCAACCAAGAAACAATAAGAATGAACATGTAAGATAAAACAATTAGGCGTCCCTGATGCTCTATCAGAATGATCATGAAACTAGTTATACATGATGGTACACTAGTGCTTTGTTAAGAGTACATGACTGTAAGTCAGCTACGGTCTGAACAATATACAGTCATGTAGAGGAACTAATATTTAGATAAACCGGCTAACAAGTTGTAAACCCCCTGATTTTCAAAATTTTAAAAACTGGATTTTTCACAATTTTCTGGAATTTTCTGGAAATTTTCTGTAATTTAAAAACAGGGTTTTAATTATTCAATGATTTTTAATTGATATTAAACAATGTTAAAATATTATGAAAATAATATTTTTGGATGTAAAATGAAAAACTGGACTTAGGGCAATTTTTCTGGAATTTATCGGACCCCGGACCTATTTTTAAAATGCCTAAAAACTATTTATTTAATTATTATTATTTATTAATTAATTTACTGATTATTTAATTATTTATTTATTATTATTATTTATTTTATTTTTATTATTTATTTTGAGTTTTGGGCCCGGCCCGGCCCAGTGGGCCGAGCCCGTTCGAAGTGGCCCAACCCTCACCCTTAGCGGGTCGGGCGGGTCCGCTCACCCGGATCCGCGCCCGACCCGGACCCGCTTCTCCTTCACCCGTTCCCACGTTCGGCCACGAGCCGAAAATCTCGCCGGCCGCCGCGCTCTCCGGCGCCACGACCGCCACCCTGGATCCCACGACCCCGACGCTCCTCCGCGTTCCCCGGCCACTCCCTCGGCCAACCCCCGCCCGAGCCACCTATAAATACCCCCATCCGCCCTCTCCTTTCCCCCGTAACCCTAACCCTAACCACCCTAGACGCCCCTCCGACGAACCCCGTCCGGCGACCTCCACCTCCCCTCATCCCCTGCGCGAACCGCCCGCCGACCACCACCCTCACCGCGTCTCCTCCTCTCCCCCTTCTCCTCTCCTCCCCGCAGCAGGCCCCGACGCCGTCCCGACCGTTCGAGAGCCCTGCGCCGTCGACCCCCTCCGCTCCGGTGGCCGCCGCCCTAGCCAGCACCGCCCCAGCCTCCTCCTGCGACGCTGCCCCGGCCGCCCTCCGCCCTGAGCCACCGCCGCAAGGCCAAGCCCTAACCCTAACCCTCGTCGCTGTACGTGTCGGACACTGTGTCAGTTGGACACAGGACACGCTACGAAGACACGAGATCTCGGCTTTTTCAGCTTGTGTTCAGGTACTCGTAATTCCCTTTTCGTAGCTCGGAATTCGATTCCGTAAATTGCGTTGCGAAGCCTGTATGACCCTCTCGGTGTCCGGACAAACTGTTCGAGGCATCGCGGCCTGTGGCGATCGCACGCCGCGATCCAAAAACAGGAAAAACCCAGACCCTGTTTCACCCCGGAACCGAGTACGCCCCGCCAAACGGGACGACTTGGTCGCGCGCGGTCTTCACAGATACGTGCGCCTCGTCGATACGGACGTGTGGGTTTTCGCGGAAGCTGATTCGGGTGTGCGTGCACACCGGAATCAACGCGTATCCGCGGACATCGTCCCGTATCCGCCTTTTCGGCAATTCGACCTAACTTTGTGTACACACGTCGGATCGAGACGAAACTTGCGCCATCGGACTCGTAGCGATACGCTGGTCCTGTGGGTCAAGTTTGGTTCGATTCTGAGAACGTTGACGAAATCGCGTGTCGTGGGCCCCACAGGCCCCGCTCGACGGGCGAATTCGTGATCGGCTCATCGGAATTCAAATCTGAAAGTTCCGTTGGGTTCGTATCAGCGTTCCTGACCTGTTGACACTAAGTTTGGTGAATTTGGAGACCGTTGACCCTGACACGTTTTTCGGTGCAAAGCGGGCCCACCGGTGGACCCCGTTTTGGCCCGAAACTGCCGTTTTTGCCCTTGTCTCCAAATTGGACCCAAGGACAGGCGTTTCTAGCTGATTGATATTTTCTGGATCTGATGCTGATGTTTGTTGCAGCAACCGGAGTACCGCCTGCAATTCCCGCCGAAGTCAGAACTGCAAACATAGCCGGAACCACAGGCAAGTGTACCTTGCCAAACTCTGCAGCTTGCAAATTATTTTCTGGACTTAATTATGCAATAAAGGACAAATAAAGCTTGCCAAATCTCAGTAATCCTTGACATAGTATTTTACTTGATTTCATGTGAATTTAAAATATAAACTTGTTTTAACTGCTTAACCTAGGGAACGGGTGACGTGCTTAGCGTCCGATCATAGTCGGGTGCCAACTCCGTACGCGGGGTTGTGTAACGTCACATAGACATGGATATCGAGACCCGATAATTCTCGTACTTGTCCTATCAAGTACACCAGAACCCAGGACACTTGACACTATTTCATGAGACAGAGTCTTCCTGAGACATTCAAGGTGATTCTGTATAGGTTGCATGTTTATGACATAGACTTTACATTCTTAGACATTTGATTCATAGATATCAGACTTACTGCATTAGTTATGATTATGCGTGTCATGGACATGAGACGTGTGATTACATTGGGTGGGGAGAGACACACAGACTACAGGCTGATATTATAACATAGTATATATCATAGTGTAGATCATAGTTATTGCTGCTACCGGCTCCCCGACACAGAGCTTGTAGTGGCTTCGGCCTGAGATCTAGTGCTGCTCTCATATTGCATATCACATAGCTGGTTACTTAGTTACCCTGCTGATTATCTTATTGCTGCACTGATATTCATTTGGCTTGAGTTTTTCTGTACCTTGCTATGTCCCCTGAGGACCTGGAATGGATGATGTCCCCAGGTACAGCTGAAGAGAACTACCCAGAAGTGTACGGTGCCGGAGCACTTCTCGGAACAGAACCAGGAACAGAGGACGAGATAGTGGCCGAAGACTTCTCTTGAGCGCCGGCTTCAACTACTCAGTATTTACATTTTCCAGCATTTTATTTCCAGTCTTTTCCTTAAATGTAACAAACTAAGTTCTCGGAATTGTTTCCCCGAGATAACCTTATTTGCTATAGCTAATTTAATTCCATTGCATTTATTTCCTGGCAATTAATCTGTGTTATCTGTGGATGAGATTAGAAATACCTGAGACTGTAACACTTTACTGCTAGACTACAGCTTAAGCATGCCCTGATGGATCCATTAAATTGGGTTGTCCATCGGTGCGTGCTGCTGGCCATTGCCACGCCTCTCCAGTCCCTCGTCATTTTGGGACTGGGGCGTGACATAGTTTTTGTGGTGGCCCATACAGGTCTACGACTAAATTGTTCGGTTTCAACTTAGGGACCGAACAGGCCTGCAATAAGATAAGATAAGTTTTTAGGATCTCATCCACTTGCTTGAATCGTTCTTGATCTCTATATCGACTTCAAATAATTTACTTGCATCTTGCCTTGATTCCTGTGCGCCTCTAATTGGTTATTTTGATACAGGAAGATGGACCCACAAGAATGCAACGAGACTCCAGTCGGAACACCCCAAGCTACAGGTGTCACCTATGACGACGAAGTGACACCAGTCGAAGGAGTTCCACCAACTCAACAGAGCCAGCAGGCAGGTCAACCTACCTCCCGATTCCGGCGCGATGACATCCCACCTCCGCCGCAGTTCGTCCCACCAACGCCCGTACTCCCACAAGGACAGCCAATTGACGGGCAGCAGATATTCCAAATGATCTACGCGATGATGCAAGCGCAGCAACAAGTCCAACACGAGGCTCAGCGTCGCGAAGCTAACTTCTGGAGGGACAGCATCGTAACTGTACTGGAGCAGGCCAACCTACCAGCCCGACGGCCATCAACAGGCTCAATCACTGACTTCCGCCAACTGAAGCCCCGCACTTTCTCCGGCAAGGAAGAGCCCACAGAAGTTCATGAATGGCTCACCAACATTCAGCATCAACTTGAAGCAGCTGAGCTTCCACGGGAACGCTGGATGACTGCTGTCCGAATGCAGTTGACAGGCAACGCGCACCACTGGTGGTTGTCTGAGGAGGCGCGACTCGGACCAGACCGAGTCACTTGGGAGGAGTTCTCCAGACTCTTCCAAGAGATGTACATTCCGGCTATCGCACGATCCGAACTGCGGGACAAATTCAACCGTCTCACTCAGGACTCTATGACAGTGGAAGAGTACAACGCGGAATTCATCCGTCTAAGCCGCTTTGCCCCAACCCTGATCCCGACAGAGGAAGAGAAGGCCGAGAAATTCTTCGACGGACTGAACATTGAGCTGCAGAAACTCATCGGATCCGTCGCACCCACCTCCTACTCCGACGTTCTCGCTGCAGCCCGACGCATGGAACGCGTCACCAGGAGAGAGTCTCGCCTCAAGCGGCCAATCACCACAGCACCAGACAGATCATCACCGGGAGAATCTGCAAAGAGATCTCACACGCACCAGCCACCGAGGACAGCTTCGCAGACCCTTCCTACCTGTCACTACTGCGGCAAGCTAGGTCATGTCGAGAAGGACTGCAGACGCAAGTTGGGATTGTGCCTGATTTGCGGCACCAATCAGCACATAGCCAAGGACTGTCCCCAGCATCGAGATGGAGCACCAAGGGCAAACCAACCTGCTTTACCAGCACCTAGGCCACCTCTGGCTCCTCAGGCAGCACTCTTCCAGCAGGCCCAGCAACAGCCGAGGAATCTACCTCAAGGACGAGGGCAAGCTTATGCGCTGACTGTGCAGGACGGTGATGCGAGTAAGTGATTCGTAGATTTTCCGTTTCTAGCCTTGTTGTAGTTCGTGCCCGTTGGTTCGTGACCTCAGCCCCAACCTAGTAATTTGTAACTTGTTAATAACAACCTGATTTTCATAAAAGTTATAGTTTTAACTATATTTTCCTGGAAAGTGTAAAACTTTCGATTTTTAGGGAAACGGTATTTCCCTGAAGCTTCTTGTGATGTGTTTTCAAACGATGCTTGCGACCGCGTCATCTCTGTTGACCGGTTATTCTTTGATTGCGAGGACGCAATCTTCTTAAGGGGGGTAGATTGTAAACCCCCTGATTTTCAAAATTTTAAAAACTGGATTTTTCACAATTTTCTGGAATTTTCTGGAAATTTTCTGTAATTTAAAAACAGGGTTTTAATTATTCAATGATTTTTAATTGATATTAAACAATGTTAAAATATTATGAAAATAATATTTTTGGATGTAAAATGAAAAACTGGACTTAGGGCAATTTTTCTGGAATTTATCGGACCCCGGACCTATTTTTAAAATGCCTAAAAACTATTTATTTAATTATTATTATTTATTAATTAATTTACTGATTATTTAATTAATTATTTATTATTATTATTTATTTTATTTTTATTATTTATTTTGAGTTTTGGGCCCGGCCCGGCCCAGTGGGCCGAGCCCGTTCGAAGTGGCCCAACCCTCACCCTTAGCGGGTCGGGCGGGTCCGCTCACCCGGATCCGCGCCCGACCCGGACCCGCTTCTCCTTCACCCGTTCCCACGTTCGGCCACGAGCCGAAAATCTCGCCGGCCGCCGCGCTCTCCGGCGCCACGACCGCCACCCTGGATCCCACGACCCCGACGCTCCTCCGCGTTCCCCGGCCACTCCCTCGGCCAACCCCCGCCCGAGCCACCTATAAATACCCCCATCCGCCCTCTCCTTTCCCCCGTAACCCTAACCCTAACCACCCTAGACGCCCCTCCGACGAACCCCGTCCGGCGACCTCCATCTCCCCTCATCCCCTGCGCGAACCGCCCGCCGACCACCACCCTCACCGCGTCTCCTCCTCTCCCCCTTCTCCTCTCCTCCCCGCAGCAGGCCCCGACGCCGTCCCGACCGTTCGAGAGCCCTGCGCCGTCGACCCCCTCCGCTCCGGTGGCCGCCGCCCTAGCCAGCACCGCCCCAGCCTCCTCCTGCGACGCTGCCCCGGCCGCCCTCCGCCCTGAGCCACCGCCGCAAGGCCAAGCCCTAACCCTAACCCTCGTCGCTGTACGTGTCGGACACTGTGTCAGTTGGACACAGGACACGCTACGAAGACACGAGATCTCGGCTTTTTCAGCTTGTGTTCAGGTACTCGTAATTCCCTTTTCGTAGCTCGGAATTCGATTCCGTAAATTGCGTTGCGAAGCCTGTATGACCCTCTCGGTGTCCGGACAAACTGTTCGAGGCATCGCGGCCTGTGGCGATCGCACACCGCGATCCAAAAACAGGAAAAACCCAGACCCTGTTTCACCCCGGAACCGAGTACGCCCCGCCAAACGGGACGACTTGGTCGCGCGCGGTCTTCACAGATACGTGCGCCTCGTCGATACGGACGTGTGGGTTTTCGCGGAAGCTGATTCGGGTGTGCGTGCACACCGGAATCAACGCGTATCCGCGGACATCGCCCCGTATCCGCCTTTTCGGCAATTCGACCTAACTTTGTGTACACACGTCGGATCGAGACGAAACTTGCGCCATCGGACTCGTAACGATACGCTGGTCCTGTGGGTCAAGTTTGGTTCGATTCTGAGAACGTTGACGAAATCGCGTGTCGTGGGCCCCACAGGCCCCGCTCGACGGGCGAATTCGTGATCGGCTCATCGGAATTCAAATCTGAAAGTTCCGTTGGGTTCGTATCAGCGTTCCTGACCTGTTGACACTAAGTTTGGTGAATTTGGAGACCGTTGACCCTAACACGTTTTTCGGTGCAAAGCGGGCCCACCGGTGGACCCCGTTTTGGCCCGAAACTGCCGTTTTTGCCCTTGTCTCCAAATTGGACCCAAGGACAGGCATTTCTAGCTGATTGATATTTTCTGGATCTGATGCTGATGTTTGTTGCAGCAACCGGAGTACCGCCTGCAATTCCCGCCGAAGTCAGAACTGCAAACATAGCCGGAACCACAGGCAAGTGTACCTTGCCAAACTCTGCAGCTTGCAAATTATTTTCTGGACTTAATTATGCAATAAAGGACAAATAAAGCTTGCCAAATCTCAGTAATCCTTGACATAGTATTTTACTTGATTTCATGTGAATTTAAAATATAAACTTGTTTTAACTGCTTAACCTAGGGAACGGGTGACGTGCTTAGCGTCCGATCATAGTCGGGTGCCAACTCCGTACGCGGGGTTGTGTAACGTCACATAGACATGGATATCGAGACCCGATAATTCTCGTACTTGTCCTATCAAGTACACCAGAACCCAGGACACTTGACACTATTTCATGAGACAGAGTCTTCCTGAGACATTCAAGGTGATTCTGTATAGGTTGCATGTTTATGACATAGACTTTACATTCTTAGACATTTGATTCATAGATATCAGACTTACTGCATTAGTTATGATTATGCGTGTCATGGACATGAGACGTGTGATTACATTGGGTGGGGAGAGACACACAGACTACAGGCTGATATTATAACATAGTATATATCATAGTGTAGATCATAGTTATTGCTGCTACCGGCTCCCCGACACAGAGCTTGTAGTGGCTTCGGCCTGAGATCTAGTGCTGCTCTCATATTGCATATCACATAGCTGGTTACTTAGTTACCCTGCTGATTATCTTATTGCTGCACTGATATTCATTTGGCTTGAGTTTTTCTGTACCTTGCTATGTCCCCTGAGGACCTGGAATGGATGATGTCCCCAGGTACAGCTGAAGAGAACTACCCAGAAGTGTACGGTGCCGGAGCACTTCTCGGAACAGAACCAGGAACAGAGGACGAGATAGTGGCCGAAGACTTCTCTTGAGCGCCGGCTTCAACTACTCAGTATTTACATTTTCCAGCATTTTATTTCCTGTCTTTTCCTTAAATGTAACAAACTAAGTTCTCGGAATTGTTTCCCCGAGATAACCTTATTTGCTATAGCTAATTTAATTCCATTGCATTTATTTCCTGGCAATTAATCTGTGTTATCTGTGGATGAGATTAGAAATACCTGAGACTGTAACACTTTACTGCTAGACTACAGCTTAAGCATGCCCTGATGGATCCATTAAATTGGGTTGTCCATCGGTGCGTGCTGCTGGCCATTGCCACGCCTCTCCAGTCCCTCGTCATTTTGGGACTGGGGCGTGACACAAGTGTCGTCGGATAAACGCCAAAAGGTAAAACAGAATGATACTCATAGTGGGAAAGAAGAAACCCAATCAAGTTCCTCGGCGGACATCCTCATGGTGTGCGCCATCGGACAGATACAGGACAGGATCCTCGGGCTCTGCTACTAAATCTGGCCAAACAAAACCAGCGGGATCAGACCCCAATAACAAGTACCACAAAGGAGCATAAGTGAATGAAACAAAAATCAATAAAGTACATAAAATAAGATAATATGTGCCATAACTACAAGCATATGACCTTTAATCGGAGCAGTAGGACACATCTACAACCAAACAAGGACAAGAGGTGCTGCATTACTCCGAGACAGGGTACGACTAACCAATTATGAACACGATGAAGATACGACACATCAATATAATCCAGGACACACATCCCATAATACAAGCTAAGATATAGGTATAATATACAGCTTCGGTACATGACCTATTGTGACACATTGGCGCAACCCTACAACCAAATAAGGACAAGGGTTGAACCGTCGCACCACAATAGTTCATGTCTCTAGATTACCACCACATACTCATTTAATCGGCCAATCAATCCCACCGCTTGATACGTGGGGTCTGGGTTATCCCAATAATGCACTAATATAGGGATCCTCAAATCGTGCTATAGGCGAACACGGCTAGCCGAACCAATAATAATAATACGTAGTAAGTAGAATATGCACCGGTCCCCCACATGGCCACCTTGCTGAGATAGATCAGTAACAGTTCCAACCTTCCTATAGAAAAATGTTGGCTCGGTCAGAAAAATAAAAAGTCGAATATTGCATTCCACTAGTGCAGATGATATACAATATCCGAGGTGGCAAACTTTCACACCTCAAAAATTATCTGAGAGTGGCTCGTCACGCACGATCTCGGGATCCCGTTCCTCCCAATGCTCTATATGTTTTAGTTGCCTAGTTAACCATACGGTTAGTTGGAATCACATGGCGTGGTCACATGTTACTCTTCTTATATGTTGTACCGTAGTACAGTCCACGCTAGATATGAATCCACTTTGTCAATTGACAGTTTAATTTGGATTCACCTCGAGGTGATACAACAATCAATCAAGTACTAGCCACGCTTTGGTAGTTGACCCACATAACATGTCCGTGCTGGAAAATTAATATAATAATATCACATGTCGCGTAGTATAGGGGGCATTCTTGATGCACAACCCGAAACATGTAATTTCATAGCACGTAGCAAGTTATGTCGCACCTCAGTGCACATTTATAATACATGTACACGTAGCACGTAGTAACTATATTGGCACGGATACAAAAAATAGGGTAGAATCACCAAACTTGCAGTTGGTCATATGAGTCTTATCACATAGGGACACTTGGTCAAAATATAATCTCCTTAAATCAAGTACACCAATTATCGATCAATGACTTTGCCTCCGAACATGAGTAAGAAAAAAAAGTACGAACCACTCTGGAGTAGATCCACAATCCTTAAACCAAACAAGAACCGGGATTATAAATCATCTCCCGAGCAGAAGCACACCCCTCACTCTATCCGACGAACAAAGGATAAGTTAATCTACTAATCTGAGTTCACTTTGGGTTGCCACATGGCCTACTATCGCATATAATCATACTATGCACATAGTTAATTCTAGCACATAGCCAGTTCTAGCACAGTCTGGTTATTAAGTCCATTTTTTTCTTAGGATCAATAACAAGCAATTGTCAAGACCAACCACATAGAACAAAGAAATATTTCATTTAAAATTATTAAACTCAAGAAATTATGAAACGTGTACATAGATTACTATGGTCGCATAGGATCACATGCGCGCATGAGAAGCCCACGAATGGATTACCGTATGGGTCAGACCGCATGCGCTGATCAAGAGCATGAGCAACTGGCCGCATGGACGCACTGGCCGCATGGACAAGCTGGCTGCATGGACAAGCAGGCCACATGAGAAGTCAGGCCGCATGACAATCCTGGCCGTATGGAGTCATGCCGCATGGAGTCAGGGCTAAGGTCTACTCCTAGGGATAAATGATGAAGCGACAGAAAAATAAATAAAGTGTCAGTGATGTGACATAAAGTATGATGTGACATAAAGTGTGTCAGAAAGAAAAGATAAAACCATAGAAAGATGCCCTAAGGATGCGCCAAAGATGCGTCAAAGTTCAGAATCATGCGTCCAAGGGAAGGTGGCCGCATGCTCTGCTTGCCGCATAAGTTCGATGTCACATGGAGTTCGATGCCGCATGGAGTTCGATGCCGCATGGAGTATCTTTTGGACTTAGCGATTTTCACATTCGTTCAGCGAGTAAATGCACAAAGTGTTCAAGGACACTTGTGTAGATCAGTAGTCATGCGCCCAACAAGATGGACGCATGATGTCAATATGTGGCAAGAGTTCAGCCGCATAACCCTCTCGGACAGCATAGCACTCTCAGCCGCATAGCTCGCTGGCCGCATGAAGACTTTGTCTTCTCCAACAACAGGTTCGGCCATGGCAAAAACTTTCAAAAACTGAAATATTGTTTTCTTTATAAAAGCCACATTTTAAGTCCAAATCAGGTGAACCAAAATCCAAAATGTTCGAAATAAAATGCTCTAACATAAGGATTAACTAGTTTTCGAAAACACTAAGTTTTAGTGGATCAAAACTAAAAAAACTCATAAAACACAAAAAACTCAAATCTTGAAACTCAGATCTACAAGAATCTATACATCAAAATCCAAAACTCCAAGAACTAAATATAATTAACAACTCAATGAGAACATTTTTCATCAACCACATATTTAAAACAGCATATATATAAAAATCTAAAAATATATTGCTTCACCACTTTGAGCAAGATGTACTTGCTTGGTGGACTAACAAACCTCTTCCTAGAACCAAGTCTAGGGCTAGGGCTAGGACTTCGGCCAAGAGGAGCTCTTGAGGGAAGGAGGAAAAAGAAAGAAGAAATGAAGTGAAAATGAGAAAGAATAAGAGAGGAGAGAGAAAATCATATATATATACCAAGTGGAGAAATGAGGTTAGCCCTAGGATTAAGTCAAGACACTCTCCAACCAATTTCAACCATCCAAAATAGGCTTAGTGGTTCCAAGAGTGAACCGGATCTGGTATCCATCCTATATACGGATCCTAACACGGGTCTATGACAATTGTCAAGATGTTCACTACTGGTCTCGGCAGTCTCCCATAATAAACAAGAATACAATTAAATAAATATAACATAATTAACAGGAACCTACATGTAAATACAGCATGAATACATCTACAATTTTTTTTTAAAATATCACAAATTTAAGAAATACCAAATCTGGGAACGGGTGTGACATCTCTACCCACTTTAGAAAAAAATTGTCCTCAGAATTCGCCAAGCTAGTCGAGCTGATCACCAAGCAAGAAACTCATATAACAAGTAGAAGACTCATGATTCAATCAAGAAACTCATGATCCAGAAAATTTCATGAACTACAGCTAACTGAATACCAAGCATAACGAAATAGGCAAAAAATAAAAGCAACAACAATGTAAATAAGGCGCAAACAATCCACACAATCAAAAGGAAGGAGAAAGAGCAGGAGCATACGGATACATATGTCTGAGTCAGGCAAAATAGGAATTCATCCTCGCTGGCCTAGGCTGACTCCCAAAATTGGACAAGGATCAAGTCTCGAGATAAATCGGTACCAACGACTTAGTCAAGAACATGACTCTGCCCAGGACGTACCTTCATAGTCGGGACATATGATATACATCATGTATCACGAGATACCAAGGCAGATGAGTGGAACGAAAGATCATCTCCACCGGCCGAATATACAAAACCTAAAAGATAGATAAAACTAGAAGAACTCAAATCTTAACCTTGACTTGACCACCTTCTGCTAATATTTGTTCTAGCACGCCAAACTCAGCTTGCTCCCGTCTCGGTGCTGCTGGAACTCTGTCATGAGGATGTCTTTACTGACCGAGATGACGTTGTCTCGGATGAAACACCTATGCTTGCATCAACATCGGACGTTGGGCTAACGGCCACACTACTAAAACTGGCTCTTGATACGGAATTGCTCTTGGAGCTGACAACGCTGAAAATTGTTGATATTGTCCTCCATGCCTCTGCATTTGTGGGCAAGTAGCTATTATATGGTCGGAACCCCCACACCTCAAGCATATTTCAGTTGCCATCCTACATACATTCAGAGTGTGACCTCTTTTGCCACAATAGGTACATCCTACTTGATTCACCGGACATTGTTGATGTTGTCTCGGCTGTCGTTGCCAAGTTGTCATTGTCTCATCTGATGCCATTGGCTCCCATGTTGCCAAATCAAGAATACAAACGCCGGATGCTGGTCCTCCCATATTGTTCTGTCCATGAGGCCTTTTTCGATCCACTGTTCTTGATTCCATCCTTTAAAAAGTAAACTCAACTCACTTGGCTGCTATCAATACCCTCTCGAAGGTCTGGTAATCGTGCATCTCTGCCATGTGCAAGATCTCCAAGTGAAGTCTCTACTGGAACCTCATTGCTCTCTCTCTAACCCAGTTGCCACCATGGTTGGACCAAATCTGCTAAGTCGACAAAATTCTGCCGCATAGTCATCTACTGTCCTTCCAGCTTACTTGAGGTTAATGAATATTTGCTGCAACTCACGCTGAGCCACAATTCCAAAGTACTTCGTCCTGAACCGGGTCTTGAAATCTTTTCATGAAATAGGACGCCTCAATACCACCTCCATCGTAGTCTACCAATCTCTTGCCAGATCTTGGAAAAGAATTCACTTTTCTTATTCTAAAATTTCAAAAAAATATATTTTTTCTTGATTTTTCTAAACACGATAAAAGAAATTTTGATAGAAATTATAAAATTTTTTTAAAACAGAAAAAAATCTTCTCGCGAACCAAAGTCGTAAACGAATCAAATTTCAACGACATGGTTTTTGTATATATAAATCTAATTCCGCGTGCTGAAGCTCAAAGTTCAAAACTAATGAACATACGAGTGGCCCATAGTGATTTGACACACCTTTGATTGTATATCCAATACAATAAATTAATGGATCTTCCTGGAGGCTATTTTCTGTGGGAGTTCCTCTCCAAATTAAGGAACTATTTAGTTGTTTGTAATTGCAAATTTCATACAGCGTTTGCTCCTGCAACCAAAATAACTACAACAAATATTATATAAATTAATGTATATATTAGAACTTTTATTACATTAATCTCTCTATTTACAGAATCAAATGTAGAAATATTGCAACAAACATTATCGTATTTATATTTACAACAAACTAAACAACTCATAAATATGAAAAAAAGAAAAAGAAAAAGCTTTTGGGAGGATAAGCAACACCGCGCTTGAATATGAAAGAGCAATCTTTTGTTACCAATTGATTAGGTTGTGTGATATGTTGGATGAATCTCTTTAGAATTGAACGAGACGTATCAAGATGGGCGACTTTTGGATACAAATAGTACACTAAGTAATTGTACTATTCTAAAAAATTGATGCTGTCCCTATAAAGTTTCCCAAAAAACGTGATGAAATTCAAACCATTCCCGGACAAATCAAGCCAGTGATAAGGACACTACTCGTAGTTTTTGGTGCCATATGATGATAGAAAATTGAAATCTACGGACTACCGATCGAAACACTGAATAAATATGCTGAAACGAGAATAAAGATTGTACATGTTGCTCTATTTACTTTTAATATCTTATATTGTTATTTATACTTATCATCTAGTGTAGATGTATTGTATAGTTATAGATAACTTGTGCACAAGGTTTACTAACTTTTTTCGATTGGTATCTGGAGCACTAAGATCGATTCGGTCCGAAAAAAATAATTGAAGTGCTAATTTAGTGGCACAGGATACGTATAAGCGAGACATTCATTGAGGCTTGCAACCTGCTTTGAATGACTTATCGCATGCTCTCTAAAATAAGTCCTAAATTGTACAACATCACCAATGACCTGCATGTGAGAGATTTTGCATGCTAACAATTGTCTTGTGCAAGGACGATAAATATTATCATGTATCTTATACAGTGTCAGGATTTTTTTGGTATCAGAGACCAATTTTTTTAATTTTTTTTGTTATGATGACTCTCAAAATTCTGACACTACCAAAATTTTGGTCTCTGTGGACATCCCGTGGCTCCGTGAACGCTCAAGGAAGATAAAGCTTTATCAAAGTATTTGAAGATTTTAGTTGTTATTTCTTATTTCAAGTTGTAATAAAGAGAAATAATGTATAGAATAGAACATTATTTCATGCCAGCCTATCAGTTATTTTATTTTTCGCAAAACTATGTAAGCCGGACATGCATTTGATTTAAGTACTGAGAAAGTTATACTTCGTTATAATAAATCAATAAAAAGAAATATTTTATTTCTATACTGTGTATTCAATATTTCTGTTGCTGTGTTGTTGCGTTATTTTTAGAAGAATATAAATTGTGCACATTTTTGCCTAGTACAAGTACAATCTAGACTTGTTCGACATCACGTCCAGTGACGATTTCGGTTCTACGGAACCAAAACGTGCCATTTTGATATCAGAGTCCAAAAAATATGGTAGTCCTAGAATTATCAAGGTTTTGGCAATGTCAAAATTATAACAAAAATATTAAAATTTTGATAGTTACTGTCAAAATTGACATGACATATAAAACTAGGACTTTCGATGGTGGACTGTCAAATTTTGACAGTGTTCCAATAAATTAGAACTACAAAAAATAAAATATTTTTTGGAGTGCCTTTATCAATGACTAAAATTAATACGAAATCTCTTACATGTACCTATTGGGGGGAGGATCCGAATCCTATATTTTGCCCTCAATTTTTTTTGGATGAGCA
Source organism: Iris macrosiphon (assembly GCA_036927795.1). Taxonomy (NCBI): domain Eukaryota; kingdom Viridiplantae; phylum Streptophyta; class Magnoliopsida; order Asparagales; family Iridaceae; genus Iris; species Iris macrosiphon. Next base: position 151,216,788 of record JAYESA010000002.1, on the reverse strand, counting down.
ACACATGATTCTTCAAACAGCTCACTTCCAAATTTGCTATTAAGAAAAGATTGCGAGATGCAAACACTTTTTTTTAATTTGATAAAAAAAAGAAGAAGATGCATTTATCCATTCATGACCTTATTACTTTCTTCTTTTGTCTGTCGTTAAATTTCAAGGGAACTGTTTAGTTTTTTTCCTTTTTTTTGAAAGAAACCATTCTATTATATATTCAAAGTGAGTACAAGTTACATTTACATCCAGGCTACATCTATCCGCAGCAATAAGCTGGACAATACAATGAGGAGTAACATCAAAGAAGGAGCATGTTTGCTCGCTAAGTGCCTCCCTGGCAAGAGTATGGGCTACCGAGTTAGCCTCTCTCTCCTAGTGAAGATGATATCAACCAATCCTGAATTCACGAACTCGATCTTGATTGGCCATATTATGTCAGATATAGACCAGGGAATGAGAGATGTATCACCTTTGAAGATTCTGATGACTGACATTGGCTCCCCTTCAAGTAATAAGACTCGTAGCAAGTTGGATACCCAATTGCACAACTTTAAGTTCAGATTGCATGCTTTGCTCGTCAAAGATCACTATGGGCCAGTGATGGGTTAGAGATGCAATGAACTTCCCTCTGGAGTCCTTGGCAACAGCAGCCGCAGCAATACTCGATGAGGTGGTGGCACCATCTGTTGTTGTTTCTGTCTTTGGACTAAAAAAAATAGTCCCACGTTGGCTACATCACTAAGTGAATATCTCAATATAATACTTTGTATGAGTTAAGGTGTGCACATGGGATATGGTGGAGCACATGGGTGTTATATGGGGGTATTTTTCTAGAAGAAAAAATGATTAACTCATCATGAAAGCATTTATGCTTTTTGTCATGCTCTTGGAATTGTTTTCATAGGAGCTAAGTCCCAAAAGAACTTATCGACTCAGGCTCAAGGGCGCAAAGTGGCGCTTTGTTGGCGCACTTTGCACTTAGCACGTCAGCATCGTCGCATGGCGCTTGTGCGCATTTGATGCGCGAGCCGCATGGGTTGACCACATGTGCTGTCGCATGGGCGGCCGCATGTGTTGCGGCATGAACGGTTGCTTGCGGGGCCGCATGAGCGGTTGCATGCGAGTCCGCTGGTATCAGATAGATTTAATCAGTTATGAAAAGATTGAGTCATTAATTTAAATATGATATTTATGAGATTTGAATTTAATTCATTCCAATCATGTAGGGTTTAAATTAATCATGTGGGATTTAAATTTAATTCATTCCAATCATGTAGGGTTTAAATTAATCATGTGGGATTTGAATTTAATTCATTCCAATCATTTAGGATTTAAATTTTATCATGTGAGATTTGAATTTAATTCAAATCAATCATATAGGATTTAAATTTAATTCATTCCAATATTGTGGGATATTAATTAAATTTATTCCAATCTTTTTGTAATTGATGGACGACCAGCATTAGGATTAGGGATTCCTCCTTATGCCTTTAAATACTCTCTTCAAACCCCATTTAAGGACTTACTTCAAAAATTGGGAGAGTAAGAGAGTTGCTGCTAGAGCCGTCATTAAATTCCAGGAAGTTCGTGCGAGTCCAAGTAAGGAGGTGACATCGAGCATTTCATAAATTTTTTGTGAACTTGCTGGTTCCTGGGAGCAGATCATGTGGGACAAATCTTGCTTTGAGCAACGGTGATCTTCATCACCCCAGCAAGCAGATTTTTTTCTTCTTATTTTTTCTTTCTCTTCTCTTCTGCTAGTTGTAATTCCGTTCCGTCTGTCTGCAACTGCGAGTGCAAGGAAGAACGTAAAGTTTGTTTTATCTGATTTTTTTGTAATCTTGAGAGCAAGATGTAATCAGAATCATTATATAGTTCTCCGTGAAAATCGAGAATAGTCAGAGTGGTAACTTTTGTGTAAACCTCTGATCTCGACTACGAGTTCTTCCATCCTTGGTTAAGCCTCGGGACTAACAATCTCAAAGCAAGATCCGAAGAAAGATGGGAAACATCCGTTCAAGTTTTCTAGGACACAAATTTTTACAAACTTGAGAAGATTGACGGAATTTAATTCAAACATTCGGATGAGAGAATGAGTCCTTTGTCAAATATTGAAAGTGAGTTGTCGGAACCTACCATTCCCGAGGATGGAGGAGATAGCGTCTGAAGGACGCGCATTCCAGTTGGAAAAAAGATTACAAGATAACGAAGGATTACAAAGTATGCGCACAAGGGGCAGACCTTGGCGCATGGTAGACCTTGGAGTATAGCAAGACTTGGCGCATAGCAGCACATTGGAGGTCTCAGCGCATTGGAAGTCTTAGCGCATGGCAGAGATGGACGCATAGTATCTCAAGGCGCATGATGGTCTCTGCGTATGCAGGACGCGCATGGTGGCTTATGCGCATGGATTGGCGCATGGAGGCTTATGCGCATGGATTGGTGCATGGGGACTTATGCACATGGATTGGTGCATGGTGGCCTATGCACACGAAGGCCACTGCACTATACAAGACTTGACGCATGGTTGAAATTCGAACTTGACAGTAGAACCAATCTGAACCAATATAGCAAGGTATAGCTAAACTTGGTTCCTTTTATTTCTTAACTTGGTTGCTATGATTACGCAGGTTAAGTCCTATGACATGGTTGCTGACCAGTGGATGAAAATGGCTGCATCTAGTCACATGTGCTTTAGGAAGAGCTGTTGATCAAGGTCGAACCTTTCAGTGGTGAAGGTCTTGATGGCAAGCAAGGATCAAGCAGAGGATCTGGGGATTGGGATAATGGTTCTGAACTTTGAGAAATTATAATCAAAGGAGTGTGTGTAGCAATGTACCAGTGATAACCAAGGACCTGATCTCAGGAATTCTGTTACAGAATTGAGGGTGAACATCCAAGTTTGCCAGTTGGTAATATTTTGGCAGAAGACATACTTTGAAATAAGGCGTTCAGTTTCAAATGGATGTTCGAGCTTCTGCTTGGGACTGAAGTCTCATTGTAAGAGTTGTGGGACCCCGTACTAGGACATGTACTTCGTACTGCCAGATGTCTAGTCTAGGATTTATCTCCAAATTTAGGGGTAAGGAGGTGGAGAAGTGTAAGGTCTGTACGCAGACAAAGATCATAAGAAATTTGTGTCTAACGGGTAAACCAAAGTACAGATCTTCTGGAGTTGGTTCACTCAGATATCTGTGACTTCAAGCAGTTCTCCACAAAGGCTAAGAGGAAGTACTTAATTACTTTCATCGACGATACTCGAAGTACGCGTTCATCTATCTGCTTAAGTTAAAAGATAAAGCATTCGAGAAGTTCAAGAAGTTTAGTGCTGAGGCTGAACTTCAAAAGGGGCAACGACTCAAGAGACTCAGAAGTGATCGAGACGAAGAGTATAGGTCTATTAAATTCATATTGTTCTGCAAAGAACATAAAATTGTCAATGAGACAACTGCTCCGTATTCTCCTCAATCAAATGAAGTAGCTGAAAGGAAGAACATGACGTTGACAGAGATGATGAACTCAATATTGTTGACTACGGATCTTCTAAACTCCTTCTGGGAGAAGCTGTGCTGACGACTACGTTCATTCTTAACAAAGTTTCATACGCAAATTTTGATGTCACTCCTCAAAAACTCTGGTTCAGAGTCAGACCCAACTTGAACGTCATTCGAGTGTAGGGGTGTCTGGCGTATGTGAAGCTTTCAGAATTGAGAAGCTGGAATCGAGGACTACGAAAACAATATTTTAGGGTGATGCTGAGAAGAGTGATGCTCGAAGATTTTTTGATATCAAATCAAATCATATCATTGAATCTAATAACGCAGAACTCTTCGAAGATAAATTTACAAGGCACAATAATATTTTTATCGCAGGTATTCCGGTAAATAGTGTGGGTGCACAGGAGGCTGAAGCTTCCAACGAAGATGTAGTCCAAGAAGAAGTTGTCATCCCAACGACAATGATCGAACCAGAACTTGCAAAACTGATGTCTAAGCGAGTGAGGAGAGTGAAGGACTTCAGAAAAGATTTTGTCACCTATCATTTGGAAGCATATCCGCTTACCTACGATGAGGCGATGAAGACCAGAGATATTATTTTCTGGAGGGAGGCTATAAATAATGAGTATGACTCAATAACCTCCAACCACACTTGGGTGTTGGTCAATCTACCTGAAGGAGCTAAACTAATCAGATGTTTATCAGATCTTCAAGTCGATGAAGATGAAAGCAGACAGATCAGTTGAGTTCAAGACTAGGCTATTTTTCCAAGGGTTTTCTCGGACAATAGGGGATTGAGTTCTTTGGCACCTCGATGAGGGTGTCATAGATCAGGATGATAATTGTCGTAGCTGCCATTCACAAGCTGATTATTTATCAAATAATGGGAAGACAACAAGCCTTAGAGGAAGACAGACTTGAGAGATTCATGGACAACATTCAGAATTATTGTCATTCAGGTTTGAAGACAGTCTGCGAGTTGGTGACATCTCGATACGGCCTGAAGTAATTTTCAAGATGTGGCAGTAGGAGTTTGACAAGTCATCTAGTCAAAGTTGTCGCAGGATCAGCGAGATGAACAAGTGTTTGTATACAAAGTTTGCTGATAATGGAGGAGTCATCGTTTGTATCTATGTGGACGACTTGCTAGTCTCAATTGTGGCCATAGAAGTGTCACTAGAAAAAATATGTCCTTTTTGTCTAAACTAAGGACATGGGATTGCGGAGGTCATCATGAGGATATAAGATAATCCGGATGTCGGGTGGGCTTGCTAAGTCATAAGCTATCAGCATAAAATATTGATCATATCCCATTCTCCCTTTTCGGGGAGCGTGACTAAGAAATACTTGGTATCGTTCGATCGGAACAGATTGAATCAAGATTCTTCATGGATTGGTTTATTTGGAATTAGGCCCCATATTCAACGGATCGTGCCTAAAGGAAAGACTCGGCAACAAAGTCGAGAGAGGACTTTCCGTTGTGCTAGTTTTTTTGTCCGTTTTTGATGCTGCTTGGTTGCTTTCTTGTTGGTTTTATAACTTGTATTTTCTTGAACGGTTTCGATAAATTTTATTGTCTTCTTTCTTTGGATTTTATATTTTGTATCGAACTCTTAGGGACCGAAGCAGGAGATATTGATCATCTGTTAGTGCGTGCAGGTGATCGTGTAGGCGACGTGCAAGCAGAGTCTTAAAGATCTCCCTTTTTCTTTTCCAGTTCACCAACTTGTGAGTGGCCTTACTTCGATTAGCTCCCTTCTTTCAAGTCTTCATTCTTAACAATCTGACTCATTATACGTTCCGATCAACGATACCATAGGAGTAATAATAAATGAGTCATGATAACAAGAAGTAACTTGGGATACTGACACTTTTTATACAAATTTTCATACGATTATATTTTATGCGATCTTGTCCGTTATACATTTATATGTATTCATGTTTCAGTTATAACCAGAACTTACCATTTATAACTGTACAAATGTATAGTGAAAATAATTAAAATGTGATCACTTGAGAGGTAGACTATGTCATTTGCACTGTGCTGAAGTAGATATGTATATTATGATATCTTGAAATGCTTTATTAATTAACTTTGTATTGAAGCATCGTTTGGTCGGATAACTTGTAAACAAGGTTTAGTTCCTGCGAACGGTTTTCGGGGCACTGGAGTCAATCTATTCCGGGCGGAACACGGATAGCTACGTTAGTAAGTCTAGCACGGGTAATGCGGGGCCTTGTAGTGGGGCTTGCTATCCACGCTGCAAGGATCACCGTCTTACTATAGCTATTGTCCATGGTGGCAATGTGTGTCATAACCCAATATATTACTGCATTATTTATCCAAGCTAATAAAATCTTCTTGACAGGGAAGAACATGGTAAGTCTATTGCAGGAGGGCGTAACGCCGCAGGTAAAAAGTTATCGAATGGTGGCACAGTTATTAAAGTCATATATATATGCATTGCATGTTGTAACTTGAACAAAGGCAAGATAGAAAGTCCACATTAATAATATGTTTTTCTCACCTGAGTATTGTGTCGATTTGGTTAGTTGGGTTAGCTCGCCCTCACCGGTACTTTTTAAAGTACTGACCCTCGTTGCAGCAGGTTCTCCGAGCCCAGGTGACGCGGCGAGGAGCTGAAGTTTTCTTTCCCCAACAAGTCCAGTACTCGACGCACCTCGTTCGTGCCTTTTGGAACTTGTAAAAAACATCTGGAGCTCGTGCACCCCGTTTATGCAGCTCCGAGGGAAGTGTCTATTATATTTTAAAGTTTTAGTAAAGGTTGTAATGAATGGAATGGATATCTTATTTTGTGTCCAAGTTGTAAGCCCATGCGACATCCTTATTAATTTTGGGTCAAGATTCTGTAACCAGATATTCATTATCAATAAAGAGAACTTTTCTATATCTCAATGTGTGATATCTTGTTTGTATACTTTGTTGCATGTGTTATAAAGTATATCATTATACCTAGGCCTTGTGCACGCATACACGACATCACGACCGGAGAATGATTATCGATAATGGTAAAAATTGGGGCGTGACATATTGGTATCAGAGCATAGCTTCAGATCCTTTTGTCTCGTGTTAGAAAAGTTTTTATAAGACGTCCCTGTCCCTTTTAGTTGAACAATTAAAATTGTTTGGGCAAAAAGAGATGCATTCCATACAGTGAGTCCATAATACTTTATGAGACAGATAAAAGTTCTTTGTTTTTGAAGGAATGACTCAAACACATGGAACTGGGCAAGTTGAAGCAATACTTCAGGAACTTCGGCAAGCTCCAAGAGCCAACGACCTGCGTCACCTGTCGATCCGGTTGAATGAATGATGCAAATGCTAGAGGCGCAACGAAGAAGGGATGAGGCTCGATAAGGGAAGTTCGAGAAAAGTCTAGAAGCCCAATTTGAGGTCCAACAGAAGCGGGTGGATGCCCTATATCAAATTGTTCAGACCTTAGCCTCCAACCATTCTACATAGGGAGACCGGTAGAGCACCCAATAAATGAAGTCAAAATACCCCGAACCCCACAAAAGAAGGATGTGACTACTTTCGACTTTGTTGACTTCAAAAAGGTTTATAATACGTCCTTCCGAGGGACCGAGGACCCTGTTGTGGCTCTAGATTATTTGGCCAAGCTTGAGGATCACTTTAAACTCCTAGAAGTACCTGATGATAAGCAAGTCGCCTGTGCCCAGCAACAGCTTTGTATGAACGCACATGATTGGTAGGATATGCACCATAGATCTCTCTCCGCAGATGGTGATGGCGAGACGATCCCGTAGGCCACCTTTCATAGCGCATTCGAAGAGGATTTTAGTCCCCCCACCTATTCGTCATCAAAAGGAGAATGATTTTGTACGTCTGCAATAAGGGAGCATGTCAGTGAAGCAGTATGTCGCAGAATTCAACTGTTTGGCCAAGTTTGCTAGTTCTTATCTGCCCAATGCAGCGAGCCAAGCCAGACAATTTGAAGGTGTCCTACGAACTTTCATTTACGCACACATAGTCGCTCTATAGTACGAGACAATGAGGGAAGTCCTTAACCATGTCCTAGTCCTAGAACCGCAATATCCTTCTACTACTGTCGGCGCTGTGCAGCATTCTCATCACAAGCGCCCTAGTAATATAGGAAGAAATAATGCTAATAGGCGTCCAAACAATAGCGGTAATCAGGACAATCATACGGGGGAGAATCATGGGAAGCATTGTGTCAAATATAACCGTACAGGATACCAGGCTAGTGAATGTCAAAATCAGACATGCTTCAATTATGGTCGGCTGGGCCATTATGCTCGTGACTGTCCTGATCGCCCAAATCGGGTCCCTCCGCGTCGTGCAGAGAAGCAAAATTTTGTTCATGGACCCCAAGAAAATTGGCCTGAGCAACAACATGAGCGTCGTTCGAATACTGGGGCAGGATTTATGCATTGACGAGGGACGAGGTGCTCGCCTCGGACACCATAGTGACAGGTATATTGATATTCAATAATGTTCCTGCATGAGTACTATTTGATTCTGGTGCCACATATAGTTTTGTATCGGTAAACTTCGTTAGGGAGCAAGAATTTATTCAGACACCTTTAGGCCTAAGGCTTAGAGTCAGTACCCCATCGGGCATGGACTTGCCTGTTGACTTGGTTTGTCACGACGACTACATTTGCATTAGAGGAAGAGAATTATAACTTGATGCGATTGTTCTAGGCATCAAGGACTACGATCTTATTATGGGGATGGATTGGCTCGGCGCTTGCTCAGCGACCATTGATTGTGTAGAAAAGAAAGTCGTATTTTATCTATCCGGTGAAACCGAATTTTTCTATACGTGCAGTCCATCGTCGAGAGCGTCGAATGTCCATATGGTGATTTCTGTAATATTTGCTCGGCGGATGATACATTCCGGCTTGAAGGGTACTTGGCGTCCGTTCGAGACACTCAGTAAGATTGCTCAAACGTTGAGTCCATTTCTATTATGGCATATTTTCCTGATGTGTTTCTGTAAACCCCCAAATTTTTTCAGGATTTTAAAAATAAATTTTCAAAATTTTTCTGAAATTTTTAACTATTAAAATCAAGGTATTCTGGTTTTAAATAATTTTAAATATTTTTATTAAATATTAATTTTTATGAAAATAATATTTTTGGATGTAAAATAAAATCTTAGACATAGGATAATTTTCCTGGAATTTATTGGACCCCGGAACTATTTTTAAAGACCTAAAAATTAATATTTTTAATAAACCAAAATAAACCAATTTAAATCGGTTTAATTTTAAACTAGGTTTAATGAACCGAACCCTGACTCAGACCCAACACATTCCCCAGCGGGTCAGGTCGGATTCGAAACTAAACCTGACCCGTAACCGCTAACCCGAACCCGTTATCCAAATAATTGCTACAGTAATTCCCTCCCCCCCTCGATCTGCGGCCGATCCGCCTCCCCTGAGGCGGTTACGCCTTCCCCTGCTCCCCGCGACTCTCCCCCTCCCGACCGTCCACCTCCCTACCCGCCGGCCGTCACCTTATAAAAACTCTGCCCTTCACCACCGCTTCTCCACCACCGCCATCACTGAACCCCTTCGCCCAACCCGATCACCACCACCGTCCCTCCCAGCTCCGCCAACGCCGCTTCCGGCTGACGACTCTACCTCAGACCCAGTGACAACGATGAACCCTCTCCGCCATCAGCCTCGGGCCACCCTGACTTTTCCTCCACCGTGCCCTAGCCGCCACCGTGCCGTATCGCGCCACCTCGACGAAACGCATATTCGGGGCCTTGTTCAGGTGACTGTTTCTCTCTCCTCGCTATCATATTTTTTGTTTCGTCTGCTATGACATGTAGACTGCGTGACCCTCTCGATACCCGTGTAATTTGTTCGGGGTATCACGTCCTGTAGAGATCGCGAACTGCGACCCAAAATCAGGAAAATAATTACCCTATTTTTTTCGGGAACTGAGTGTGCCCCGCTAAACGAGACGACTTGGTCGTATGCGAACTTCATCGAAAGGTGCGCGCCGTTAATACGGACGTGTGGGATTTTGCGGAAGTTGATTTGAATGTGCGTGCACACCAAAATCAACGCATATCCGTCGATAATACCCCGTATCGGCCATGTTCTGGAACTCGATATACTTTATGTACGCACGTCGTATCAAAAAAAAACTTATGTCATCGGACTCGTAGCAATACGCTAGTCCTGTGACCCAAGTTTGGTTCGATTCTGAGAACATTGACAAAATCGTGTATCGTGGGACCCACGGCTCCACTTGACGGGCAATTTTGTGATCGGATCATCGGAATCCAGTTCTGGACATTTCGTTGGGTTCATATCATTGGTTTGGACTTATGGACACTACGATTGACAAATTTGGAGAATATTGTCTCTAGCACATTTTTTGGTGCGAAGCGGGCCACATGTAGATCCCGCTTTGACCAGAAACTATTATTTTTGCCCCTGTGTCCAAATTGGACTTATGGACAGGCAATTATAGCTATTTGATATCTTCTGAACCTGATGGTAATATTTATTTCAGTATTCGGAGGAGTGTCTGCAGATCCCGCTTATACCAGAGCAACAGTTGGAGTCAGAACCCCAGGCAAGTGTACCTTGCCAAACTTACAGTACCTGCTTCATATTATTGTCTTAATTTATTTATATGATTTACATGCTCAACCTAGGATCGTGTGACAATACTTAGCGTCTGAATAATATTCGGGTGTCAACATTGTAGGCAGAGTTGTGTAATGTCACCTAGACATGGATATCGAGACCCTATACTGTCTCGTGCTTACATCATCAAGTACGTTATAACCCAGGATACCTAATACTATTCATAAGATAGAATCTTTCTGAGATATTCATGGTAATTCTGTATAGGTTACATGATTCATGACATAGATATTGCATGTGCTTAGCTATCATTATGACTTGCTACATTAGATATGATCTTGCGTGATATAGACATGAGACATCGTGGACATGAGACGTGTGATTACATTGGGTGGGAAGAGACACACAGGCTACAGGCTAATTATATATATATATATTTATTATGGTGCCATAGCCCCACTACATAGTAAATTACATAGTATATCTACTACAGGCTCCCCGACACAGAGCTTGACGTAGTCTCAGCCTAAGTCTAATAATGCTCTCACTTGTATTTTACATAGCTAGTTACCTAGCTTATCCTATTAATTTATTTATTATTGTACTGCATTTATTTTTGGCATGAGTTATTCTTGTACCTTGTTATGTCCCCTGAGGACCTGGATTCCGGATTATGTCCCCAGGATTAGCAGACGAGATCTATCCCGAGGTATACGGGACATGAGCATTAGCAGGAGCAGAAGCAGGAACAGGAGCAGGCACTAGAGCAGTACCAGATCCAGAAGACGAGGTGATCACCGAGGATTTCTTCTGAGTATATGCTTTATCCATACCCAGTATTTACTGTTGTTATCTTTATTCTTGTATCTTGACTATTGTATCAGACTCATTATCGGGTTGTTCCCCGAGTTATATTTTATTGAGATTTGATATTGCTTTATACTCTGATATTGCTGTATTTATTTTCTGTGGATAAGATTAGTATATTAGACCCTTATTGTTGTTTTACAGCTTAAGTACAACCTGATGGGTCCATTAAATTGGGTTTGTCTATCGGTGTGTGCTGCTGGCCATTGCCACGTGTCTAGTCCCTCGATATTTTAGGACTGGGGCGTGACATAGTTTTTGTGGTGGCCCATGCAGGTCAACGACTAAATTGCTTCGATTTTAATTTAGGGACCGAGAAAGCCTGCAATAAGAATATGATAAGATCTCATCCACTTGCTTGAATCGTTCTTGCTCTCAATCTCGGATTCGAATTAATTCCTTGACTTGCCTCTTGCCTTGATTTCTGTGCGCCTCTTATTATTTATTTTAGATGCAGAGTAATGGATCCACGAGCAAACGATGAGACTCCTACAAGATCACTACGAGATGCTGTGATAACCAACGAAGATGAAGTAACACTAGGGGATGGAGGTCAATCAGCATACCAAAGCAGTCAAGCGAATCAGCATGCCTCGAGAATCCAAGAAGATGATAGTCCGCCTCCACCGCAGTTTACTTCACCAATGCTCGTATTCTCACAAGGGCAAGCTATGGATGGGCAACAGATATTTTAAATGATCTACACAATAATGCAAGCTCAACAGCAGATTCAACACGAGGCTTTGCGTCACAGCTAGCAATAGCACTAGAGCAGGCGAATCTACCAGCACGACGGCCAACGACGGGCTCTATCTCCAATTTCTGCCAGCTGAAGCCTCATACCTTTTCAGGCAAGGAGGAGCCCACTGAAGTTCATGAGTGGCTCACCAACACTCAACATCAATTAGAAGCAACTGAGCTTCCACGGGAACGTTGGATGACTGCCGTCAGAATACAATTGACGTGCAATGCACATCATTGGTGGCTATCTGAGGAGACATGGCTTGGACCAGACCGAGTCACTTGGGAAAAGTTCTCCAGACTCTTTCAGGAGATGTATATTCCAGCCATCGCTCGATCAAAACTTTGGCATAAGTTCAATCGCCTCACTCAAGACAATATGACAGTGGAAGAGTACAATGCGGAGTTCATTCGTCTGAGTCGCTTCGCCCCAACCCTGATCCCGACAGAAGAAGAGAAGGCTGAGAAGTTCTTCGACGAATTAAACTTTGAGCTACAGAGACTGATCATATCCATTATACCTACTTCTTACTCAGACGTCCTTGCTGCAGTACGATGCATGGAGCTCGTCACCAGGAGAGAAACCAGCCTGAAGCGGCATTCCATATCAGCACCAGCCAAAGTACCACAAGAAGAAGCTGCAAAGAGACCTCTCATGCACCAGCCACCCAGATCATTTCTGCAGATACTACATACATGTCAATAATGTGGCAAGGTAGGCCATATTGAGAGGGAATGCAGACACAAGTTGGGATTATGCTTGATTTGCGGATCCAATCAACACTTAGCCAAGGATTTTCCTGAGCATCGAGAGGGAGCACTAATGTTAAATAGACAAGCTTTCACCAAGGCCTATTTATCCAGCATTGGGAGTACCACATACGGGAGTTGGAGAAGTCAGACGACCAGCCCCAGGAAGGTATCAGCTGAGGCCACCATTGGCACCACAAGCAGCACTCTTCCAGCAGGCCCAACAGCAGCAGAGGAATCTACCATAAGGACGCGAACAAGCTTTTGTGATGACCTTGGAGGACGCGCAGACTCGTGGAGTAGCAAATGCGCGTAAGTTTTTTATAGTTATCTATTCCTAGTATTGCTTTAGCACGTGCCTGTTAGTTCGTGACCTTAACTATAAACTTAGTATTTGAATTTATTAATAATTGATAATCAAATTTTCTAAGCTGTAGTTTTCCTTGCTCTAATCAGATTTCCTTCACTCTTGAAATTGCATATCTTTCATTGCTTAGGGAAATGATATTTTTCTTCCTTAGGTGTTTTTGCTTAACCCTCATCCTTTGATTCTCCTTGATCATGATTCTTTGATGGTGTCGTACTTCAAACTTGTTTTGCAAACTGTGTTATCTCTGCTGATCGGTTATTTCTTTGATTGCGAGGATGCAATCCTCTTAAGGGGGGTAGATTATAAACCCCCAGATTTTTTCAAGATTTTATAAACAAATTTTCAAAAAAATTCTAGAATTTTTAACTAATTAAATTCAAGGTATTCTGGTTTTAAATAATTTTAAATAATTTTATTAAATATTTATTTTTATGAAAATAATATTTTTGGGTGTAAAATAAAATCTTAGACATAGGGTAATTTTTCTGGAATTTATTGGACCCCAGAACTATTTTTAAAGACCTAAAAATTAATATTTTTATTAAACCAAAATAAACCAATTTAAACAGGTTTAATTTTAAACCCGGTTTAATGAACCGAACTGAACCCTGACTCAAACCCAACCCATTCCCTAGTAGGTCGAGTCGGATCCGAAACTGAACCCTACTCGTACCCGCTAACCCGAACCCGTTATCCAATTAATTGCTACAGTAATTCCCTCTCCCCCCCCCCCGATTCGCGGCCGTTCCCGGCAACCGATGCGCCTCTCCTGCGGCGGTGATGCCTTCCCCCGCTCCCCGCGACTCCCCCCCTCCCGATCGTCCACCTCCCTACCCGTCGACCGTCACTTTATAAAAACCCCGCCCTTCACTACCGCTTCTCCACCACTGCCATCAACGAACCCCTTCGCCCAACCAGATCACCACCGCCGTCCCTCCCAGCTCCGCCAACGCCGCCTCCGGCCGATGACTCCACCTCAGACCCCGAGACAATGATGAACCCTCTTCGCCATCAGCCTCCGGCCACCCTGACTTTTCCTCTATCGCGCCCTAGCCGCCAGCGTGCCCTAGCCGCCGCCGTGCCCTAGCCGCCACCGTGTCGTGTCGTGCCACCTCGACAAAATACGTATTCGGAGCCCTGTTCAGGTGACTGTTTCTCTCTTCTCACTGTCCCATTTTTCGTTCCGTGCTATGACGTACAGACTTCGTGACCCTCTCGATACCCATGCAATTTGTTCGGGATATCGCGTCCTGTGGCGATCGTGAACTGTGACCCAAAATCAGGAAAATAATTACCCTATTTTTTCCCGGAACTGCGTGTGCCCCGCTAAATGGGATGACTTGGTCATATGCGGACTTCACCGAAAGGTGCACGCCGTTGATACGGATGTGTGAGATTTCGCAGAAGTTGATTTGGATGTGAGTGTAAACTGTTATTTTTGCCCCTGTGTCCAAATTAGACTTATTGACAGGCAATTCTAGCTATTTGATATCTTCTGAACCTGATGGTAACATTCATTTTAGCATTCTAAGAAGTGTCTGCAGATCCTGCTGATACCAGAGCAACAATTGGAGTCAGAATTCCAGGCAAGTGTACCTTGCTAAACTTGCAGTACCTGCTTTATATTGTTGTCTTGATTTATTTATATGATGTACATGCTCAACCTAGGACCGTGTGACAATACTTAGCGTCCGAATAATATTCGGGTGTCAATATTGTACGCAGAGTTGTGTAATGTCACCTATACATGGATATCGAGACCCTATACTTTCTCGTACTTGCATCATCAAGTACGTTATAACCCAGGACACCTGACACTATTCATGAGACAGAATCTTCCTGAGATATTCATGGTGATTCTGTATAGGTTACATGATTCATGACATAGATATTGCATGTGCTTAGCTATCATTATGACTTGCTGCATTAGATATGATCTTGCGTGACATGGACATGAGACATCGTTGACATGAGATGTGTGATTACATTGGGTGGGAAGAGACACACAGGCTATAGGCTAATTTTATATATTTTTTTTTATGGTGCCATAGGCCCACTACATAGTAAATTATATGGTATATCTGCTACAAGCTCCTCGACATAGAGCTTGACGTAGTCTCAGCCTAAGTCTAGATATGCTCTCACTTGCATTTCACATAGCTGGTTACCTAGTTTACCCTATTGATTCATTTATTATTGTACTGCATTTATTTTTGCCATGAGTTATTCGTGTACCTTGCTATGTCCCCTGAGGACCTGGATTCTGGATTATGTCCCCAGGATTAGCAGACGAGATCTATCCCGAGGTATACGGGACAGGAGCATTAGCAGGAGCAGAAGCAGGAATAGGAACAGGCACTGGAGCAGTACCATATCCAGAAGATGAGGTGATCGCCGAGAATTTCTCCTGAGTATATGCTTTATCCATACCCAGTATTTGTTGTTGTTATATTTATTCTTGTATCTTGACTATTGTATCAGACTCATTATCCGGTTGTTCCCCGAGTTATGTTTTATTGAGATTTGATATTTCTTTATACTCTGATATTGCTGTATTTATTTTCTGTGGATAAGATTAGTATTTTAGACCCTTATTGTTGTTTTACAGCTTAAGTACAACCTGATGGGTCCATTAAATTGGGTTTGTATATCGGTGTGTGTTGTTGGCCATTGTCACGTGTCTAGTCCCTCGATATTTTGGGACTGGGGTATGACAGTTTCCAGATGAGTTGCCCGGCATGCCGCCCGACTGAGAGATAGAGCTCACTATAGACACATTTTCAGATACACGATCGTTTTCCAAAGCTCCATATCGAATGGCCCTTGTCGAACAGAAGGAGCTGAAGGTCCAACTACAAGAATTGCTCGATCTTGGGTATATCCGTCCTAGCGTGTCTCCGTGGGGTGCGCCTATATTATTTGTAAAGAAAAAAGATGGCTCGTTGTGGCTCTGCATCGACTATCATAAATTGAATAAGGCCACTATTCGAAACAAGTACCCCCTTTCCAGGATCAATGATCTCTTTGATCAACTACAAGGTGCGACAGTATTCTCAAAAATTGATCTTCGCTCAGGTTACCATCCGCTCAAGATCAAATTAGACGACGTGCCGAAATCAGCCTTTCGCACTCGCTACGACCACTATGAGTTTTTGGTAATGCCATTTGGATTAACCAATACCCCTACTGCCTTTATGAACTTAATGAATCGTGTATTTTAGTCATATCTCGACAAGTTTGTAGTAGTGTTCATTGATGATATCTTGGTGTACTCAAAGAATAGGAGGAACATGCAGAGCACTTGCGGACCGTGCTATAGACTCTTTGGGACAATAAGCTATATGTGAAACTGAGTAAGTGTGAATTATGGTTGAGCAGTGTATCTTTCCTCGGGCACATTATTTCTGTGGGAGATATTTTAGTCGATCCAAAGAAAATTAAAGCCATCGTTGAGTGGAAGCGGCCTGCATCTGTCAGTGAGATTCGACGCTTCCACGGGCTAGCAGGCTACTACAGGCATTTCGTAAAGGACTTTTCCAAATTAGCATCACCTCTAACTCGCCTCACACAGAAGGGAGTCGCATTTGAGTGGACCACCGACTGTGAAGTCTCATTTGAATAGTTAAAGCATCACCTCACATGTGCCCCATTACTTGCACTACCCGACGAGACCTCAGGATTCCAAATATTCAGCATCGCGTCAGGGCATAGCTTAGGGTGTGTACTCATGCATCAAGATAGGGTGATAGCCTACGCATCCAGTGTTATGCCCAGTCCCAAAATACCGAGGGACTAGACACGTGGCAATGGCCAGCAGCACACACTGATGGACAAACCCAATTTAATGGTTCCATCAGGACGTACTTAAGCTGTAAAATCAAGTCTACGACAATATGGCACAACTAATCTCATCCACACAAGATATAAAATATGATCCACAGAATATAAGAAATGTAAATCATCAACCAGTCTCAACAAAGTACTTCGGGGAACAACCCGATAAACATCTGTTACAATGGTTCAACAGACCAGAATATAAATGACTGAAATAAATAAAATAATGAGTATGAAACATGGATACTCAGAAAAAGTCTTCAGTTAACACCTCATCCTCGGGTGTCGTTACAACTCCTGGATCAGCTCCTGCTGCGGTCCCGTATACCTCGGGATAGATCTCGTCCTCAAATCCTGGGGACATAATCCATATCCAGGTCCTCAGGGGACATAGCAAGGTACAGAAAATATACAAGCCAAAATATAAGCAGTGCAGCAAATAATGAAAATAATAGGGTAAGCTATATAACCATCTATGTGAAATGCAAGATGAGAGCATCACGAGTACTCAGGCTGAGCCACTACAAGCTCTGTGTCGGGGAGCCGGTAGTGGTAATAACACGTAATGTGCCTAGCTCTGCTACGAGAGTCTACGACCTCACAATAGTAGTAGATATATATATAAAACAGCCTGTAGCCTGTGTGTCTCTCCCCACCCAATGTAATCACGTATATCATGACCATAACATCTCATGTCCATGTCAAGCGGGATCATAGCTAATGCAACAAGTCATAAGTATCTATGAATATAGTATCTCTGTCAAGTCCTGTATCCTATACAGAATCACCACGAATATCTCGAGAATATCCTGTCTTATGAATGGTGTCAAGTGTCCTGGGTTATAGTGTACTTGATAAGACAAGTACGAGAATATAAAGTGTCACGAATGTCTATCTCTAGATGATAATATACAACACCGCGTACGGTGTTGGCACCCGACTAATAATTGGACGCTGAGTACGTCACACGGTCCTAGGTTAAGCATGCACAGCAATATAATGAAGCAAGGAAAATATGTAACAATACTGCATAGTTTGTCAAGGTACACTTGCCTGGGGTCCTGCTGCTGGTATGAATTAGAGTCCAAGTCACAGTCCAAATAGCCTATGTATTACAATTTACCATGTCAAAAGATAATTTATTTTAACTTATTTAATTCTGGAATAATTACTCTAAAATCCTATTTTAATCTTACTATTCTGATTTTTAGGTTAATTCCTAAATTTTGTCTAAAGGAACTGAATTTTATCAACTCGAGACTCATGGCACGCAAATCGAGGCAATCTGTTGACCAAAAAGTCAACCGACACAAACTCAACTTTCATACATGATTTCTTGTAGATTTCATCATCAAAAACATGTTAAAATTTATGTCTCATCCGAATTCAAATTCGTTTGGGAATTATGGCACATACAAGTTTCGTATCGTGCACCGATGGTTAAATTCTAACCTAGAAGTTCTACAAAATTAACAGTATAAAAATACATCGAATTAAATTCTGGGAAAAACTTATGTCAATGATCTCGACATTATCTTTCCAAAACTTTAAACGGTTCATGATTCTGATTCCTGGTTCTCCCAGAATCGCAAAAACATTAAAACAAGTCTATTTTCGGACATGCTGTGCTCTACGAATTTTTCAAAATTTAATACTCATAATTTCGTAAAAAAAATTATATAATCAGAAAACTAACCTCAATATCGTTCTAACGCAAGAAACTAGGCCTCGTTTGGAGTCCGGAGCTATGCGCATTGGCTTCTGGAAGATGAAGGAACCCTAGATGGCAATTCTCCAAAATCTCTCTCTAAAAATAATGGGATAATTAGGGTTATAATAATATATATATATAGGGATGTTGAGCGGCTGAATGAAAGTTGATAGGGTGACACGTGTCAGGATTTGATTGGATGATTTTGGTTATATTATTTGTTTTTTTTTATTTGCCTTTATCAAAATATTATTTAAGTCATTTTAAATCTAAATAACTCAAAATAAACATTAAAAATAATCATAAAAATCTGAAAAAATTACAGAAAATATATTTTGAACCTAAAAACTCTAGAAAAATATTTGGGATAATTATATATTCATAGATTTCCAACTATAATTAGGAAAATCTTTAAAAATTAGTTTTACCATAAAACTAAAAATAAATACTAATATTATTCCAAAAATTCTGAAATAATTCCAGAAAATATATAATAATATTATAAATCTTAAAAAATAATGTGGGTCCATTCTATATTCTTGGGCTTGTACAATAAATTCTACAAGTCCTAAAAATTAGTTATTAGCCTAAATAACTCCCAATAAATACTAAAAATACTCAAAAATTTTCCAAAAACTTCTAAAAAATATATTTTATTATTTAGAACCTAAAATAAAATTTTGGAATATTTTTAATTATATTTGAATCTAAAATAAATTCTTGAAAATCCTAGAAAATTACAGAAAATTGTAAAAAATCCAATTAAAAAATTTCTGAAAAAATCAGGGGGCTTACATCCAGGCAGCTGAAAAACTACGAGAAGAATTATCCTACGCATGACCTGGAGCTAGCGGCAATTTTGTTCGGGCTAAAATTATGGCGATACTACATCTATGGAGTAGCTTGCCGAATTTATATTAATAATAAAGGTTTGAAGTACCTATTTACCCAATCGGACCTTAACCTACGACAGCGACTTTGGCTAGAATTAATAAAGGACTATGACTTGACGAATGACTATACACCTAGCAAGAAAAATATTGTAGCGGATGTGTTGAGTTGAGTTTGCGGGATCCGTATCCATTGATAGCAGGTGATAAAGGGACTTAGAAGAAATATGTGTTAAACTCCAAATTCGATATCGCGGTGCGCGAGTTGCTTATATACGATTCATACCTAACCTATTAGAGAGGGTCACATCTACTCAAAGGGATGACCCATTCCTAAGAAAAATGCGTGAGCAGATTCTAGCGGGAAAGGCGAAGGACTTTGCATTAGATGAGAATAGAGTATTGCAAGTTAAGGGAAGGCTATGCTTCCCCAATAACTTAGAACTCGGTAAGGAGATCCTTACGAAAGCTCACTATGTAGCCTATACGGCCCATCCCGGGAGCACGAAGATGTATAGAGATCTTCGCATAATTTTTTGGTGGCACGACATGAAGAAGGATGTGAAGCTTTTCGTGTCGCAATGCATAACTTGTCAGAGGATGAAAGTAAAACATCAGAGTTCGGCGGAGAAATGCAGAATCTTGCTATCCCAGAATAGAAGTGGGAGCACATAAGCATGGACTTCATCGTTGGCTTGCCAAGGATGCAATGGAGGAACGACATAATCTGGGTCATCATCGAACAGTTAACCAAGTTAGCATACTTCATTACTATTAAAGTTACTTGGAGCATCGATCGCCTTGCCCATACCTACCTTGATGAGATAGTTCAGCTGCACGGAGTACCCATTTCTATAGTGTCTTATCGGGATGGACGATTTCAATCATATTTCTGGAAAAGCCTTCAGTCAGCGATGGGGACCAAGTTAAAGTTCAGCTCAGCCTACCATCCTCAAATCGATGTCCAAACAGAGTGGATAAATCAGGTACTTGAAGATATGCTGCGTCTCTGCGCAATCGACTCAAAATTGAGTTGGGACGTCCACCTACCGTTGGTCGAATTTGCATACAATAATAGTTATCAGTACAGCATCCAGATGGCTCCGTACGAGGCTCTGTATGGGTGAAAGTGTAGGTCACTGATCTGCTGGGATAAAGTTGGGGAGCCTTCAATCCTTGGTCCAAAAATGGTTGAACAAACAGTTCAGAAGGTTCAGTTAATCTGAGAGCGATTAAAGGTAGCACAAAGCCGATAGAAGAGCTATGCCGACATTCGTCGTCGACCCCTCGAGTTCCATAAAGGAGACCATATATTTTTGAAGGTCTCGCCCATGCGAGGAGTTGCGAGATTCGGAGTAAAGGAAAAGTTAAGTCCGAGATTCGTTGGTCCATTCTAAGTCCTCAAATAAGTCACTTCAGTTGCCTATCAAATTGTATTGTCACCAGCCCTGTCAAAAGTGCATGATATTTTCCATGTGTCATAGCTCATAAAGTACGTACATGACCCGAGCCACGTGGTAGATTTTTGTCAGATGGATCTGCAGGCCGACTTGTCATACGCCGAAGAACCCGTTCAGATCTTAGATCGGAAAGAGAAGCAGTTACGGAATCAAACAGTCTAGCTTGTGCACGTTCTTTGGCGGAACCATTTGGTCGAGGAATCAATCTGGGAACTTGAATTGGACATAAAAGAAAAGTTTCTCTCATTATTTCTTAGGGGTAGGTTCTATTCCTAAGTTTTGAGGACAAAATTTTTTATTAGTTGGTTAAGATGTAGTGCCCCGTTCCCCCTTTTCGGGGAGCACGGCTAAGAATGCCACCCCTTTTAGGGTCGGTCGTCCTGAAAACAGCTTCGTAGCGACCTGATCGAATTAGGAGAAGCCTTGGTATCATTCGATTAGGACAGATTGAATCAAGATTCTTTCCTCTTCATGGATTGGTTTCTTTGAAATTAGGTCCCATATTCAACGGATCGTGCCTCAAGGAAGGATTCAGCGGCAGAGTCGAGAGGGGCCTTTCCATTGCGCTGGTTTTCTTGTCCGTGTTCGATGCGCTTGGTTGCTTTCTTGTTGGTTTTATGACTTGCATTTTCTTGAATGGTTTTAATAGATTTTATTGTCTTCGTTCTTTGGATTTCGTATTTTATATCAAACTCTTGGGGACCGAAGAAGGAGATATTGATCATCTTTTAGTGCATGCAGGTGATCGTGTAGGCGACACGCAAGAAGAGTCTTAAAGATTTCCCTTTTTTCTTCCAGTTCACCAAATTATGAGTGGCCTTACTTCAATTAGATCCCTTCTTCTAAGTCTTTATTCTTAACAATCTGACTCCTTCTACGTTCTGATCAACGATACCATAGGAATAATAATAAATGAGTCATGATAACAAGAAGTAACTTGGGATACTAATGCTTTTCATACAAATTTCCATACGATCATATTTTATGCGAGCTTGTCCGTTATGTATTTATATATATCCATATTTTAGTTATAGCTAGAACTTTTCATTTATAACTATACAAATGTGTTGTACAAGTAATTAAAATATGATCACTTGAGCAGGTAGACTATGCCATTTGTACTATGCTAAAGTAGATATTTATATTCTGATGGCTTGAAATGCTTTATTTATTAACTTTGTATTAAAATATCGTTTGGTCGGACAACTTGTACACAAGGCTTGGTTCCTGCGAACAGTTTTTGGGGCACTGGAGCCAATTCGTTTTGGGCAGATCTCGGATAGCTATGCTAGAAGTCTAGCATGGGTAATGCGGGCCTTGTAGTGGGGCTTGCTAGCCGCGCTGTTAGAATCACCGTCTTACTGTAACTATTGTCCACAGGGGTAATGTGTTTCATGACCCAATATATTACTACATTATTTGTCCAAGCTAATGATATCTTCTTGACAGGGAAGAACATGGTAAGTCTTGTGCAGGAGGGCGTAACACCGCAGGTAAAAAGCTACTGAACGGTAGCACAGTTATTAAAGTCACACACACACACACACACACACACACACACACACACACACATATATATATATATATATATATGCATTGCATGTTGTAACTCAAACTAAGGGTAAGATAGAAAGTCCACATTAATAATATGTTTGCCTCACCTGAGTATTGTGTCGATTTGGTTAGTTTGGTTAGGTCGCCCTCACTGGTACTTTTTAAAGTATTAACCCTCGTTGCAGCAGGTTCCCAGAGCCTAGGCGACGCGGCGAGGAGCCGAAGTTTTCTTTCCCCAACCAGTCCAGTACTCGACGTACTCCGTTCGTGCCTTTTGGAACTTCTACAAAATATTCGGAGCTCGTTCACCCCGTTTATACAGCTCCGAGGGAAGGTGATAGCTTCATCTGCAGGTGTCTATTATATTTTAAAGTTTTAGTAAAGGATGTAATGAATGAAACGGCTATCTTATTTTGCGTCCAAGTTATAATCCCTTGTGGCTTCCTTATTACTTTTGGGTCTAGAGTTTGTAACCAGATGTTTATTATCAATAAAGAGAACTTTTTTATATCTTAATGTGTGATATCTTATCTGCGTACTCTGTTGCATGTGTTCTAAAGTATATTATTATGCCTAGTCCTTGTGCACGTACGCCTTACGTGTGCACGATATCACGTCCGGGGGATGATTATCGATAATAGCAAAAATTGGGGTATGACAATACTCCTCAGTTGGACATAGTTATGAAGCTAAATCCAAGAAAAAGTATCAAATAATTGGTGTACTCGAGCATCATCAGGTGAATGATTCAAGCTGCATGTACCGCTAGGCCTGATATAGCTTTTGTTGTAGGGATGCTGAGTCAGTTCACAAATAGTATATGTGTTGAACATTGAAAGCTGTGAAAAGAGTCGTCAAAATTCTCAGGAGAACTCAGTAGTATATCCTACGCTACAGTAGTTATCCAGATATGAAGGAAGGCTTCGGTGATGCCAGTTAGTGCTCAGGAAAGTAGAGCAAAAGATCCACAGGGGGACGTGACTTCTCCAGGGGTGGTGCAGCTATATCGTGGAAGTCAAAGAAGATTATTTACTCTTAGAGTTCTTTGCACTATCAAGCTGCAGAAAGTAAAGCAGAATAGCTCTGGATCTCTCAGATGATCTTTCTATGGTTAGTACACAGATTCAGATGATACCAACATACTGGAAAACCCAGAAAGCTGTAACAGTGGCATCTGTTCATCTCTTCAACGGTTTGAAGAGAACTATGTGGATATAATACATGACACTGAATGAGCACAGATTGCGTAGATTATTATAGTGCTTTAATAATTGGAGTCAGGTAAATCTAGCGGATCATGTAAACCCCTGACCCAAAAATAGGTTTCTTGTGTGTATTTTGTATTCCTTGTATTTGTTTTAGATTATTTTCAAATCAAATAAAACTCAATGATTTTATTAGGACACTTTACCGTGGTTTGGACATTAATAATATAGGATAGCCCCAAAATAACTATCGCCCTTCATAGAAAATAGCCTACACATGAGACACTACTTGTAGGATCTTTTCGTAGCACAGAAATTTAATCACTTGGTGTTAGTATGACATTGGTGTAACGATCATAGATTAATTATTAAATATTTATATATTATATATATAATTTAATTATGGTTATTTTCTAATTCTAAGTTTTCTACAATTAGTAGCCCATAATTTCTCGTGCCAAATTTGGTACATTCCCTTTTGTAAGATTTTATATTATTTACTATTAACATATTTTGTCGATAACCATTTAATTATTTACTTAGTTTATTTGATAATACATTATTTGATTTATACAACTAAATAAATATCTAATTACTAATTATAAAATATTTTGAGTGTAGTGTTATTAAAACTTTACAAAATAAATTTTCTAAAATTTGTTTAATGTGCAAATATTACTTTCGGATTTTTTTACCTCATCTATATATGTAAATATATATGTTAATAAATATAAGGTTATTATAAAATAATAATAATAATAATAATAATAATAATAATAATAATAATAGAAATAAAAAGAAAAGAAAAGAAAAGAAAAGAAAAGAAAAGAAAAAGAAAAAGAAAGAAAACTAAAACCAAAAACCCTAAACCTATTCCTTAGACCTAATCACTAACCCAAAACCTAATTCCTATCTACTACCCACAGACCTCTCTTCCTCCGTGCAAACCACCGAACCCATCCCAACTCTCCCTCTCTCTCACCCTTATATATATATATATATATATATATATATATATATATATATATATAGGGATTACAATATAAACCCTAACTCTAAACTCTAAACCCTAACCCTAACCTTAACCCTAACCCTAGACCGCCGACCCCTGACGCCGGCAACCACCCCCGCGCCGACCGCCGTCGCAGCCGCGCGCCGCCGTAGCCTGGCCGACCACTGCCGTTCGTCCCCGCGTGCGCCGCACGCGTGCACAGCAGTGCAGTCCGAGCCCATATTCAAGGTCACATATCTCTCTCATCTCTCGTCCTTTTCTCGAGTGGTTTGTCTATGTACGTTCACAACCTAATCCTCTAGGATTTTTATTCAAGCGGACGAGTTTTCGTGCCCTGGATTGGTCGAAAAATTGACCGAAAAATGGCCGAAAAATTGACCAAAAACAGTCCAGAAATTTTAACCCAAACCCCCATGTTCACACCCAATTTGCCACCAACCCGTTTAATATTTTCAAAACCTAATTGAAGGATTTTCTACTCAATATAACCAAACAAATTTCTGTTCTTTTATTTTCATTAATTTATTATATGTGTTAAATTATTCGGCCCCCAAAACGACAAAAAACTTAATAGTTTAAAACTGAAATTTTGTGATACGGAGTGTATCCCGCCAATCGGGACTGCCTCATCGTATACCAATTATATCGAAAGATACGTATGGTATATCCTGACGTGTGGGCGTTCCTGAAAACTGATTCGAACATGTGTGCGCGTTGGACTCAGTCTGTATCCGTAAAAAGTTTCCGTATCATGACTTTTATAAAATACCATGTCATTTTGTGTACGCTCATCGAAATGCGATAAAACTTAAGCCATTGGATTCGTGGTATCACACTGGTCCTGGGATCCAAGTTTCATGCGATTCCGAGACAGTTGACCAAGTCACCTAATTGCGGGCCCTACGATTGACTTTAAGGACAAATTTGTGTTTGGCTCACCGAAATCTAAAATTGGACATACCGTTGAGTTCGTATTGATGTTTAGAATTTGTTTGACCTATAATTGGTCCTATTTAGAGACGTTTACCCCTGATACGCTTTTCGGTGCAAAGTGGCCATTATGTGGATCAATTTTGACCCAAAATTACCGTTTTATTCCTGTGTCAAAATTGGACAAAAGGGTAAGCTTTTCTGACTATCTTACTTTTTTGGAAACGTTGCTGATATTTATTTCATCATTCGAAGACGTTTATTCGGAGGCCATAGTTTCTGATCCTCTGTGCTTGACATCTGGACGCTTACACTATGCAGATTGCTTGCCAGGCAAGTATACCTTGTCATTGTATTATGATTTATATTTTATATGGTGCATACATTTTATTTCTGTCATTTAGTTATATAATTTAACTGCTATATAAACTGCGTATCCAAGAATAACTTGGGTGCAACGACGGTGGCGTCATATTTTATTTTTATTATATATTATGCATGTTGACCTAGTTTTATGAGACTACTACATGATTTGGAGACTTCATTATATTTTATTGGCCGTGACACATCTGTTACACGAGAGTGAGTCTCATATAGGATACGAACTTGCGTGACAGGTTGGCCACCTGTACGTGTGGCACGTACGATAGGGAATAACTGCTGATAGAATTTGCATGCTAGAAGACTTAGCAGTTATTACATGTATCATCGTGTTATAGATATGACATGCTTAGAGCATGGGGTGGAAAGAACAACAAGTAAGGCGTTTAGGCTCCTTTGTACTTTCCTTGTGTAACCCGTACGCTCCGTCGGAGATGCACGGTCATGATGGCCACTACATATTATTATTATCAGGCGGCCTCTAGCGTTCAAAAGATGATATGCTTTGTAGGCCCCTGATTCTTTGAGAAAATTATGCCAATCATATTTTGTCAGATAGCCCACTTGTTGGAAAGTTGTTCTCAAAATACATTCACATAAACGGTTAGGCGACCCATTGGATGTTATTTTTAGTACTTTATTGGCATGCTTCTATGTATCTTTTTACGTCCCTCTGAGGACCTGGTCCCTTTCCAGGTGTAGACGATCATGAGTATTTATAGGGGCACAGATCAGGACTTGCTACTTCGATCTCTTTCGAGGAGGTCTTCTCTTCGAGCTTCATTGTTCATTAGATGTACTTATTTATTTCTCTTATATTCTAGTTTGGTAGTAAATTTGTCCCCACCCAACTACTTGTTCTTATCAAGCATTTCATACTTGATTCAATTATATAGTTGATTGATTATTCATTTATATTTGATTTTATGGATGAGATTTAGTTATGCCCTATGACTTGTGACAAATATATACCACTTATAAATTATTATTCATAATACAGCGTACGTATGTGTTATGGTTTTCATATATTGGAGTCTCCATAAATATAAGGCTGGCATGCTTACGTATTCCTAGTCCTACGTATTTTGGGACTGGGACGTGACATATTTTTGTGGTGGCCTATGCAGGTCGAGAGTATATTGTCTTGGTTACGTTACTGTACCGAGCAATCCTGCAAATAGGATTAGAGTATAGGATCTCATCCACATTTGACTATGACCCACCTTCCTTCCAATCTGTTCTATTTAAATAAATACATTATGCTTGATTCATGTACTTTCCTAATAATTCCTTGAGTATAGCCTTCTGCTAGAATATAGAAATCCTTGTTGTTAGGATGATAATTAGGGTAACATTCCTACTAAGAATACAACTAGAATATTAACACATTATTAAGTTTAGAATACCTAATGAACCCTAGTATCCCTTACTTGTAGATTAATTGACCATTATCCTTTGATATATTTTTGAAAGACTTGAGAGTAGTATAGACACTACTAGAGTTAGTTGGAAATTTGACTATATTGTTTGACCCTAGTATTGAGGAACCAATAGAAGTCCAAGTTTGAATATTAGGACTAAACCTAAATTTTATAGTGAGATAGTATTAGAGAACTATAAATTAGATTCTTGTCTTGATATTAGTGGAATAGTACCTTAGGAAACCAAGAGGAATGAATAGAATATTTTTCTTGATCATACCTCGAACATAGAGACTAGCATACCACTTCCCCTTAGAAAATCATGATATTATCAAGAGTCACTCTATTTAATTTCATATCTTGTTACTCTGAAATCTTAACGCTCGCTATTTGTGCGATGACTAAAATTTTTCTTCATCTTTCAATTCATACCACCTAACCGTTCTGATTGTAGGCCTAGTGATTTCCTTTTATGATAGGATATATAGTTTACTAGAATTATAGTTATTAATCTTGAATTTTGAAATTTTTGTGCTTAGTAGTTAGAACTTGGCAGGTTGGGTTGTTTATTTAGTTTAGAATATGACCTTGTAATTATCCCTAGTTCCAAATCATATAACCTTTATTAATATATCTCAATACAGGTTATATCATATTTTACTTAAGGGCCAGTAACTTTTTCATTCTTAATATTAACACTTTTGTTCTATAAGCACTATGATTAAGACTTAAGATGACCATTACCTATATAATGCAATAGGATACCCTAATAGGTACCAAGATCTTTTTCTCATGTACCCCAATAAGAGTTTCTACTTTATTTATAAGGACAAGGTTATTTTGTAGAATTCCCTTAAGACAGTCACAGTATTAGTTAATTCTTTTAAGTTGGGTAGTATGCCTCATAACCTAGTATTACATAGTCCTTTTGACCCATTAATGAAGTGTAATTGAATGACATTAACTATAGACTTCCATAAGAAGATAATGTTCATCCAGACTGTAGAACTTAGAGGCCCATACCCCATTTGGTCGACTAGAGACTTAGACAAGGAGTTAGTATGACAATTATAGAGGCACAACATCGGACGAGTCTCATCTTCTTGGTGAACTTGAATTATTTTGTACCTTTCCCTCATCATAATCAAGCGTACTTATAATTTTCTGGACTATATTGACTTATGCTGCTATTATAGCCTAGTTTTGTAAGCTTATTCTTTTATCGAGCTTGTTCATGACATATGTATTATTGGGTTGACACACTAATATAATTGTCTATTAGAATCAGTGTATTATGGTCTGATCAACCTTAGTGCGCTTGGTTCGCTCTTTGCATAACTACTTTATGTGGATTAAGATATATAGTTGACTAGTAGACGAATATACTTGCCCTTAGACATCTCCGAGCACATCTTATCAGTTACATAATAGTACTGATATGAGCATATAAATATAAATTTACCAAAATAAGATTTTAATCCACAGTTTCCTTGACAACTCCCTTTTGAATTCTTTAATCGCCTTGAACCCCGTACTTGTATTCTATCACCTCCTCCTTGAATTCTTTATTGTTGTTTTCCGTCTTTCCCTATCTCGGAAAGATGAACGCTTGTGCTTGGTATAAGTTTGATACACAGAGAGTACTAGATATATCCTATAGGCCAATCACATTACTTTGTGACTATTTTTTGTAACTAAGGGCATATCATATGTGATATATTTGGTGTTAAAACTTTTGAGGATTGAATAACACGATTAAATAATTTGAGGAAGTCTTTCTTAAAGGTATAGTCTTATGTGATGGATCGGTAAATTCTAAGTTGGGTAGAAGTCGCATTGTCAACTTGAGGTAAATTTTTTTTGATTGTGATCAAGTGATCAAGTAAGATTAGATTGAGAGATTTAAGTCATTTTAATTTTGAGAATTTTTAGAAGAATGATTAAGATGATGAGGATTTAATAAATTTTAAAATCTTGATATTACGGACTGAATATTTATACTCTGAGCACATAATTTAAATTTTGAATATTGAAGGTTGAATCATCGATTTAAATTTAGAGAATAAATATAGAATTTTAGACTTGAACAATTGTTGAATTAGATTTGAAATTTTATAATTTGATGATTTGAATTAAAAAGTTAAATTGGATTGTTGGATCACCTATTTGAAATATTGAGGATGGAAGTTGAATTTAAAAATTAAAGAGTACAAAATTCTTACGTTGAGAATAAGAATATGATTTGATTAGAATTGTTTATTGTTCAAAGTCTAGAGAAGATTATGATAGTTGAAAATTGTGATGTAAAATTTGATGTGGGTTTGATTTAAATTTAGATATTGATAATTTAAAAATCGAGAATAGATTACAATAGGTTGAATTTTGATTTAAACTGTGGTTATCTTAAATTTTGAAGCGATTACGATATATTTGAATAGATTTTGCTATTTAAATTTTTGAAAGATATTGCGATTGACTTGCCTTACGAATGTGAATGATTTAGCAAATCATGCCTTATTTTTAATTTTGAGGAATTTTTTTTTTAAGTTGGGTAGATTGTAAACCCCCTGACCCAAAAATAGGTTTCTTGTATGTATTTTGTATTCCTTGTATTTGTTTTAGATTAGTTTCAAATTAAATAAAATTCAATAATTTTATTAGGATACTTTACCGTGGTTTAGACATTAATAATATAGGATGATCCCAAAATAAGTATCGTCCTTCATAAAAAATAGCCTACATAGGAGACACTACTTGTAGGATCTTTTCATGGCACAAAAATTTAATCTATTGGTGTTAGTATAACATTAGTGCAACGACCATAGATTAATTATTAAATATTTAGAATTTATATATATAATTTAATTGTGGTTATTTTCTAATTTCAAGTTTTCTATAATTAGTAGCCCATAATTTTTTGTGCCAAATTAGGTACATTCCCTTTTGTAAGATTTCATATTATTTACTAATAACATATTTTGCCGATAACCATTTAATAATTTACTTAGTTTATTTGATAATACAGTTATTTAATTTATACAACTAAATAAATATCTAATTACTAATTATAAAATAATTTATAAAATATTTTGAGTGTATTGTTATTAAAAATTTACAAAATAAATTTTCTAGAATTTATTTTATGTGCAAATATTACTTTCGAATTTTTTTTACCTTATCTATATATGTAAATATATATGTTAATAAATATAAGGTTATTATAAATAATAATAATAATAATAATAGAAATAGAAATAGAAATAGAAATAGAAATAGAAATAGAAATAGAAATAAAAAGAAAAGAAAAGAAAAGAAAAAGAAAAAGAAAAAGGAAAAGGAAAAGAAAGAAAACTAAAACCAAAAACCCTAAACCTATTCCTTAAACCTAATCACTAACCCAAAACCTAATTCTTATATACTACCCACAGACCTCCCCCCCCCCCCCGTACAAACCACCGAATCCATCCCAACTCTCCCTCTCTCTCACCCTTATATATATATATATATATATATATATATATATATATATATATATATATATATATATATGCACACACACACACGTATGTATATAGGGATTACAACATAAAACCTAACTCTAAACTCTAAATCCTAACCCTAATCCTAGACCGCCAACCCCTGACGCCGGTGACCACCCCCGCGCTGACCGCTGCCGCAGCCGCGCGCAGCAGGAGCCCGGCCGACCGCCGCCATCCATCCCCGCGCGCGCCGCGCGCATGCACATCAGTGCAGTCCGAGCCCATATTCAAGGTAACATATCTCTCTCATCTCTCGTCCTTTTTTTGAGCAGTTTGTCCGTGTACGTTCAAAACCTAACCCTCTAGGATTTTCATTCAAGCGGGACAAGTTTTCATGCCCGGAATTGGTAGAAAAATTGACCAAAAAATGGCCAAAAAATTGACCAAAAATAGTCCAGAAACTTCAACCCGAACCCCCATGTTCACACCCAATTTGTCACCAACCCATTTAATATTTTTAAAAACTAATTGAAGAGTTTTCTTCTCAATATAATCAAGAATTTTTTTGTTCTTTTAGTTTTCATTAATTTTTTATATGTGTTAAATTATTCGGCCTCCAAAACGACCAAAAACTTAATAGTTTAAAACTAAATTTTTATGATATGGAGTACGCCCGGCCAAACGGGATCGCCTCGTCGTATACCAATTACACCAAAAGGAGTGTATAGTATATCCTAACATGTGAGTGTTCGCAAAAATTGATTCGGACGTGTGTGCGCGTTGGAATCAACCTGTATCCGTAAAAAGTCTTCGTATCGTAACTTTTGTAAAATACCATCCTATTTTGTGTACGCTCATCGGAATGCGATAAAAATTATTTTATTGGATTCGTGGTATCACGCTGGTCCTGGGATCAAAGTTTCAAGCGATTCCGAGACAGTTGACCAAGCCGCCTAATTGCGGATCCTACAATTGACTTTAAGGGCAAATTTGTGTTCGGCTCACCGGAATCCAAAATTGGACGTACCGTTGAGTTCGTATTGACGTTTAGAATTTGTTTGACCTATAATTTATCCCATTTAGAGGCCTTTTGTCACGCCCCAGTCCCAAAATATCGAGGGACTGGACACGTGGCAATGGCCAGCGGACACGTGGCAATGGCCAGCAGCACGCACCGATGGATAATCCAATTTAATGGATCCATCAGGGCATGCTTAAGCTGTAGTCTAACAGTAAATAGAACCAATGACACAGGTCACAGACTATTCTAATCTCATCCACAACAGATAATCATAGATTAAATGCCAGAGTAATACAAATAGAAATAACTATCAAATCTCAATAAAAGTGTCTCGGTGAACAATCCGAGAACGAGTCTGATACATCAAAGCAAATAGACAGGAAATAAAGGAACTGGAAATAAAAACAGAAACAGAAATAACTGACTATATACAGCCAATGCTCAGGAGAAGTCCTCTGGTGCGAACTCGTCCTCAGGTCCTGGTACAGCTCCTGGAAGTGCTCCTGTACGGTGTATCTCTGGATGGATCTCTTCGGCTATACCTGGGGACATAGTCCATTCCAGGTCCTCAGGGAACGTAACATGGTACAGATAACACAAGCCAAAATAGATGCAGTACAGCAATAAATGAACAATAGGATAAACTATGTAACCAGCTAAGTGAAATGCAAGATAAGAGCAGCACTAGAACTCAGGCTGAAACTACTACAAGCTCTGTGTCGGGGAGCCGATAGTAGTGATATCATGTGGTTGTCTATCTCGTAGTGAGACTAAGACACCGGCATAATATATAAAAATCAACCTGTAGTCTGTGTGACTCTTCCCACCCAATGTAATCACGCGTATCATGACCATAACGTCTCATGTCCATGTCAAACGGGATCATAGCTAATGCAACAAGTCATAGAATATCTAAGAATATAATATCTCTGTTAAGTCCTGTATCTTATACAGAATCACCATGAATGTCTCAGGAAGACTCTGTCTCATGAATAGTGTCAAGTGTCCTGGGTTCTGGAGTACTTGATAAGACAAGTACGAGCATTGTCGGGACTCGATAACCATCTCTATGTGACGTTACACAACTCCGCGTACGGGGTTGGCACCCGACTATAATCGGACACTAAGTACGTCACACGTTTCCTAGGTTAAGCAGTTAAAACAAGTTTATATGTATTTAAACAAGAATTGTGGCAAAGTTCTATAACAGGGATTACTGCGAATTGACAAGCTCTATGTTCCCACTGATGCAAAATTAAACCAAGAAAAATATATAGCAAGCTGCAGGGTTTGACAAGGTACAATTGCCCACTGATGTATAACTAAGTCCAGGAAATAGGTAGCAAAGCTGCAAGTTTTGGCGAGGTACACTTGCCTGCGGTTCTGGTTCCAATTGCGGCTCTGGCTTCAGCTGGATTAGCAGGCGGTACTCCGGTTGCTGAAACAAACATCACCATCAGATCTAGAAAATATCAATCAGCTAGAAATGCCTGTCCTTGAGTCCAATTTGGAGACAAGGACAAAACGGCTATTTCGGGTCAAAACTGGGTCCACAGGTGGGCCCACTTTGCACCGAAAAATATGTCAGGGTCAAAGGTCTCCAAATTCACCAAACTTAGTGTCAATAGTTTAGGAACGAAGATACGAACCCAACGAAACTTCCAGAATTGGATTCCGATGAGCCGATCACAAAATCGCCCGTCGGACGGGGCCTGTGGGGCCCACGACACGCGATTCCGTCAACGTCCTCAGAATCGAACCAAACTTGGGTCACAGGACCAGCGTATCGCTACGAGTCCGATGGCACAAGTTTCGTTTTAGTACGACATGTATACACAAAGTTAGGTCACAATTCAGAAAAGTCGGATATGGGACGATGTCCGCGAATACGTACTGATTCCGGTGTGCACGCACATCCGAATCAGCTTCTGCAAAATTCCATACGTCCGTATCAACGACGCGCACATATCTGTGAAGACCGCGTGCGACCAAGTCATCCCGTTTGGCGGGGCGTACCCAGTTCCGGGGTGAATTGGGTCGTTATTTTTCTTGTTTTTGGATCGCGGTGTGCGATCACCACAGGACGCGATGCCCCGAGAGGTTTCTCCGGGCACCGAGAGGGTCATACAGGCTTCGCAACGCAATTTACGGAATCGAAAATATAGCTACGAGCAAGAAGTTACAAGTACCTGAACAGGGTCCTCGGGAACCGGGTTTCACTGTGTCCGACACGACACAGGACACTGTGTCCCGTGTCCAAGCCGTGTCCGGCTGTGTCAGCCTAGGGTTAGGTTTTGGGTGGAGCTGCGACGGCCGGGCTAAGACGGAGGGGCCGGGGCAGTGGGGCGGCGACGGTGGCGTCACGGCGGCGAGTCCGGGCGGTGCAGGCGGCCGTCGGCTTGGCTGCGGCTGCTGCTGCTGCTGCTGCGGCCGGCTGTTGGAGAAGAGGAGGAAGAAGAAAGAGCTGCGGGCGGCGGCGTACGGCGGGCTGGGCAGCGGTGGCGGCGGCGTTGTAGGACGGTGGCAGAGCCGGTGGTGGTGCGCGGTGGTGGCGGGGTAGGCTAGGGCGGCCGGGCTTAGGGTTTTATAGGCGGGGGAGAGAGGGGGGTCGGCCGAGCGGGGCGGCGTCGTGGCGGGGAAGGCGGAGACGAGGGGGTCGACGTGGGCGGTGGAGCGGAGCGGGCCGGCGGACGCGGCGGTTGGCGCGGGCACGGGGGGGGGGAGGCGATCGGGTCACGCGGGTCTGGGTTGGGTCGGGTTGCGGGTTGGGTGGACCCGCCCGACCCGCTAGGCCAATGGGTTTGGGCCGGAGTCTGTTGGGCCTGGCTGGGCCGGCCCAATGGGCTTAGGGTTTATTTATTTTAAAAAATAAATAAATAAATAAATAATTAAAACATTAAATAATTAAATAAAAAGTAAATAAATAATTATTTAATAAATAAATAATAGTTTTTAGGTGATTAAAAATAGGTCCGGGGCCCAATAAATTCCAGAAAAATTATCCTAAGTCCAGTTTTTCATTTTACACCCAAAAATATTATTTTCATAATATTTTAACATTGTTTATTATCATTTAAAAATCCTCTAATAATTAAAACCCTGTTTTTAAATTATAAAAAAATTCCAGAAAATTTCAGAAAATTGTGAAAAATCCAAATTTTAAAATTCTTGAAAAATCAGGGGGTTTATAATCTACCCCCCTTAAGAGGATTGCGTCCTCACAATCAAAGAATAACCGGTCAACAGAGATGACGCGGTCGCAAGCACTGTTCGAAAATATATCACAAGATACTTAGGAAAATATCGTTTCCCTAAGAATGAAAGTTATGCACTTTCCAGGGCTAAAGCAAAAGAACTACAAATTTTAGAAAACAAGGTTATTATTAACAAGTTACAAATTACTAGGTTGGGGCTGAGGTCACGAACCAATAGGCACGAGCTAAAACAAGACCAGAAACGGATAACTACGAATCACTTACGCGCATTAGCTACTCCACGAGTCTGCGCGTTCTCCATTGTCATCGTCAGGGCTTGCTCGCGTTCTTGCAGTCGATTCTTCTGCTGCTGAGCCTGCTGGAAGAGTAGTTCCTGGGGTATCAAGGGTAGCCTCGGCTGATACCCTCCTGGAGCTGGTGGTAGGGCTTCTTGAACTTCCGTTTGCGGTGCTCCCAATGTTGGACAGGTTGGCCGCAAAATTGGTAGCGCTTGTTGTTTAACCATTGGTGCTCTGTCTCGACGCTCAGGGCATTCCTTTAATAAATGCTAACTGGATCCGCAAACTATGCATAATCTCTTCTTTCGTCTGCACTCGTCCTCAGTATGGCCTCGCTTGCGACAATATGGACAAACAGGTATTGCCTGTGGAGATGCTTCTGGTGGCTGGTGTACGTGAGGTCTTTTTACAACTTCTTCTTGTGGTGTTCAGGCTGGTGCTGATGTGGGTGGCCGCTTTAGACTGGTCTCTCTCCTGATGACGTGCTCCATGCGTCGGGCTGCAGCAAGGACGTCCGAATACGAAGTAGGTGCAACGGATCCAATAAGTTTCTGTAGCTCAATGTTTAGTCCGTCGAAGAATTTCTCGGCCTTCTCTTCCTCTGTCGGGATCAGGGTGGGGGCGAAGCGGCTCAGACGAATAAATTCTGCGTTGTATTCTTCCACCATCATAGAGTCCTGAGTGAGGCGATTGAACTTGTCCCGCATTTCTTATCGAGCGATGGCAGGAATGTACATCTCTTGGAATAGTCTGGAGAACTCCTCCCAAATGACTCGGTCTGGTTCGAGCCGTGTCTCCTCGGATAGCCACCAGTGATGAGCAGTCCGTCAATTGCATTCTGACGGCAGTCATCCAACGTTCCCTTGAAGCTCAGCTGCTTCTAATTGATGTTGAGTATTGGTGAGCCATTCATGAACTTCTGTGGGCTCTTCTTTGCCTGAGAAGGTACGAGGCTTCAGCTGGAGAAAATCAGAAATAGAGCCCGTCGTTGGTCGTCGTGCTGGTAGGTCTGCCTGCTCTAGTGCGGTTACTAGGCTGCGACTGAAAGCCTCTTGTTGAGCTTGCGTTATTGCATAGATCATTTGAAACATCTACTGTCCGTCCATGGCCTGCCCTGGTGGATTTACGGGCATTGGTGGAGTAAATTGCGTCGATGGTAGAATGTCATTGCGCTGGACTCTCGAGGCATATTTTTGAGCTGATTATCCTCCATCCACTAGTGTTACTTCATCTTCGTTGGTTACCACAGCATCTCGTGGTGATTCTAGGGGAGTCTCATCGTTCGCTCGTGAATCCATAACCCTGCAACCAAAATAACCAATAAGAGGCGCACAGGAATCAAGGTAGGATGCAAGTCAAGAAATTAATTCGAATTCGATATGGATATCAAGAACGTTTCAAGCAAGTGGATGAGATCCTAAAACTTATCCTATCTTATTGCAGGCCTGCTCGGTCCCTCAGTTGAAACCGAACAATTTAGTCGTAGACCTGCATGGGCCACCACAAAAACCATGTCAAGCCCCAGTCCCAAAATATCAAGGGACTGGACACGTGGCAATGGCCAGCAGCACGCACCGATGGACAACCCAATTTAATGGATCCATCAGGGCATGCTTAAGTTGTAGTCTAACAGTAAATAGAACCAATGATACAGGTCACAGACTATTCTAATCTCATCCACAACAGATAATCACAGATTAAATACCAGAGTAATGCAAATAGAAATAACTATCAAATCTCAATAAAAGTGTCTCGGTGAACAATCCGAGAACAAGTCTGATACATCAAAACAAATAGACAGGAAATAAAGGAACTGGAAATAGAAACAGAAACAGAAATAACTGACTATATACAGCCAATGCTCAGGAGAAGTCCTCTGGTGCGAACTCGTCCTCAGGTCCAGGTACAGCTCCTAGAAGTGCTCCTGTACGGTGTATCTCTGGATGGATCTCTTCGGCTATACTTGGGGACATAGTCCATTCCAGGTCCTCAGGGGACGTAATAAGGTACAGATAACACAAGCCAAAATAGATGCAGTGCAGCAATAAATGAACAATAGGGTAAACTATGTAACCAGCTAAGTGAAATGCAAGATAAGAGCAGCACTAGAACTCAGGCTGAAACTACTACAAGCTCTGTGTCGGGGAGCCGGTAGCAGTGATATCATGTGGTTGTCTATCTCGTAGTGAGACTAAGACGCCGGCATAATATATAAAAATTAACCTGTAGTCTGTGTGACTCTTCCCACCCAATGTAATCACGCGTATTATGACCATAATGTCTCATGTCCATGTCAAGCGGGATCATAGCTAATACAACAAGTCATAGAATATCTAAGAATATAATATCTCTGTCAAGTCCTGTATCCTATACAGAATTACCATGAATGTCTCAGGAAGACTCTGTCTCATGAATAGTGTCAAGTGTCCTGGGTTCTAGAGTACTTGATAAGACAAGTACGAGCATTATCGGGACTCGATAACCATCTCTATGTGACGTTACACAACTCCGCGTACGGGGTTGGCACCCGACTATGATCGGACACTAAGTACGTCACACGTTTCCTAGGTTAAGCAGTTAAAACAAGTTTATATGTATTTAAACAAGAATTATGGCAAAGTTCTATAACAGGGATTACTGCGAATTGACAAGCTCTATGTTCCCACTGATGCAAATTAAACCAAGAAAAATATATAGCAAGCTGCAGGGTTTGGCAAGGTACACTTGCCCACTGATGTATAACTAAGTCCAGG
Source organism: Iris macrosiphon (assembly GCA_036927795.1). Lineage (NCBI taxonomy): Eukaryota > Viridiplantae > Streptophyta > Magnoliopsida > Asparagales > Iridaceae > Iris > Iris macrosiphon. Next base: position 151,178,810 of record JAYESA010000002.1, on the reverse strand, counting down.
AAATAGGTAGCAAAGCTGCAAGTTTTGGCGAGGTACACTTGCCTGCGGTTCCGGTTCCAATTGCGGCTCTGGCTTCAGCTGGATTAACAAGCGGTACTCCGGTTGCTGAAACAAATATCACCATCAGATCCAAAAAATATCAATCAGCTAGAAACGCCTGTCCTTGAGTCCAATTTGGAGACAAGGGCAAAACGGCCATTTTGGGTCAAAACGGGGTCCACAAGTGGGCCCGCTTTGCACCGAAAAACGTGTCAGGATCAAAGGTCTCCAAATTTACCAAACTTTGTGTCAACAGGTCAGGAACGATGATACTAACCCAACGGAACTTCCAGAATTGGATTTCGATGAGCCGATCACAAAATCGCCCGTCGGGCGGGGCTTGTGGGGCCCACGACATGCGATTCCATCAACGTTCTCAGAATCGAACCAAACTTGGGTCACAGGACCAGCGTATCGCTACGAGTCTGATGGCACAAGTTTTGTTTCAATCCGACGTATGTACACAAAGTTAGATCACAATTCAAAAAAGTCGGATACGGGACGATGTCCCCGGATACGCACTGATTTCGGTGTGCACGCACATCCGAATCAGCTTCTGCAAAATTCCACACGTCCGTATCAACGACGTGCACGTATCTGTGAAGACCGCGCGCGACCAAGTCGTCCCATTTGGCAGAGCGTACCCAGTTCCGGCGTGAATCGGGTCGTTGTTTTTCTTGTTTTTTGATCGCGGTGTACGATCACCACAAGACGCGATGCCCCGAGCGGTTTGTCCGGACACCGAGAGGGTCATACAGGCTTCGTAACGCAATTTACGGAATCAAAAACAGAGCTAAGAGCAAGAAGTTACAAGTATCTGAACAGGGTCCCAGGGAACCGGGTTTCACTGTGTCCGACACGACACAGGACACTGTGTCCCGTGTCCAAGCCGTGTCCGGCTGTGTCAGCCTAGGGTTAGGTTTTGGGTGGAGCTGCGGCGGCCGGGCTGAGGCGGAGGGGCCGGGGCAGCGGGGCGGCGACGGTGGCGTCACGGCGGCGAGTCCGGGCGGTGCAGGCGGCCGTCGGCGTGGCTGCGGCTGCTGCTGCTGCGGCCGGCTGCTGGAGAAGAGGAGGAAGAAGAAGGAGCTGCGGGCGGCGACATACGGCGGGCTGGGCAGCAGTGGCGGCGGCGCTGGGCAGCGGTGGCGGAGCAGGTGGTGGTTCGGGGTGGTGGCGGGGTAGGCTAGGGCGGCCGGGCTTAGGGTTTTATAGGCGGGGGAGAGAGGGGGGTCGGTCGAGCGGGGCGGCGTCGTGGCGGGGAAGGCGGAGGCGAGGGGGTCTACGTGGGCGGTGGAACGGAGCGGGCGGAGCGGGCCGACGGACGCGGCGGTGGGCGCGGGCACGGGGGGAGGAGACGACCGGGTCACGCGGGTCTGGGTCGGGTCGGGTTGCGGGTCGGGTGGACCCGCCCGACCCGCTAGGCCAATGGGTTTGGGCCGGTGTCTGTTGGGCCGGGCTGGGCCGGCCCAATGGGCTTAGGGTTTATTTATTTTAAAAAATAAATAAATAACTAAATAATTAAAACATTAAATAAGTAAATAAATAATTATTTAATAAATAAATAATAGTTTTTAGGTGATTAAAAATAGGTCCGGGACCCAATAAATTCTAGAAAAATTACCCTAAGTCCAGTTTTTCATTTTACACCCAAAAATATTATATTTATAATATTTTAACATTGTTTATTATCATTTGAAAATCCTCTAATAATTAAAATCATGTTTTTAAATTACAGAAAAATTCCAGAAAATTGTGAAAAATCCAAATTTTAAAATTCTTGAAAAATCAGGGGTTTACACCTTTACCTCTGGCATACTTTTTCGTACAAAGTGGTCCACATGTAGACCCACTTTGACCCAAATTACCGTTTTGTCCCTGTATCCAAATTGGATGAAATGATAGGCTTTTCTGACTATCTCGCTTTTTCTGGGAACGTTGGTGATATTTATTTCAGCATCCGGAGACGTTTATTTGAAAGCCATAGTTTCTGATCCTTTGTGCTTGACATCTGGACGCTTACACTACGCAGATTGCTTGTCAGGCAAGTATACCTTGCCATTGTACTGTAATTTATATTCTATATGATGCATGCATTCTATTTCTATCATTTAGTTCATATATTTTAACTTCTATATAAACTGTGCGTCCAAGAATAACTTGGGTGCAACGACGGTGGCGTCGTATTTTATTTTTATTATATATTATGCATGTCGACCTAATTTTACGGGACCACCACATGATTTGGAGGCTTTATTATGTTTTATTGGCTGTGACACATCTGTTACACGAGAGTGAGTCTCATATAGGATACAGACTTAGCAGTTATTAGAGGTATCATTACGTGTGGGACGTGCGATAGGGAATAACTGCTGATAGAATTTGTATGCTAGAAGACTTAGCAGTTATTAGAGGTATCATCGTGTCATGGATATGACATACTTAGAGCATGAGGTGGGGAGAATAACAAGTAAGATGTTTGGGCTCCTTTGTACTTTCCTTGTGTAACCCGTACGCTCCGTCGGAGATACGCGGTCATGATGACCACTATATATTATTATTATCAGGCGGCTTCTGGCGTTCAAAAGACGACATGCTTTGTAGGACCCTGATTCTTCGAGAGAATCATATCAATCCTATTTTGGCCAGATAGCCTACTTGTTGGAAAGTTGTTCTCAAAATACATTCACATAGACCGTTAGGCGATCTATTGGATATTTATTTTCAGTACTTTATTGGCATGCTTCTATGTATTTTGTTACATTCCTCTGAGGACCTGTTCCCTTTCCAGGTGTAGACGATAACGAGTATTTACAGAAGCACGGATCAGGACTTGCTACTTCGATCTTTTTCGAGGAGGTCTTCTCTTCGAGCTTCATTGTTCATTAGATGTACTTATTTGTTTCTCTTATATTCTAGTTTGGTAGTAGATTTGTCCCCACCCAACTACTTGTTCTTATCAAGCATTTTATACTTGATTCAGTTATATAGTTGATTAGTTATTTATTTATATTTGATTATGTGGATAAGATTTAGTTATGCTCTGTGACTTATGACACATATATACCACTTATGAATTGTTATTCATAATACTGCGTACGTATGTGTTATGGTTTCCATATATTGGAGTCTCCATAAATATACGGCTGGCATGCTTACGTATTCCTAGTCCTACATATTTTGGGACTGGGACATGACATATTTTTGTGGTGGCCCATGCAGGTCGAGAGTATATTATCTTGGTTACATTACTGTACCGAGCAAGCCTGCAAATAGGATTAGAGTATAGGATCTCATCCACATTTGACTATGACTCACCTTCCTTCCAATTTGTTCTATTTAAATAATTACATCATGCTTGATTCATGTACTTTCCTAATAGTTCCTTGAGTATAGTCTTCTGCTAGAATATAGGAATCCATGTTGTTAGAATGATAATTAGGGTAACATTCCTACTAAGAATACAACTAGAATATTAACACATCACTAAGTACTACAAGGGACTGAGATCCCATGCTACAGTGGCGTAACACCACACGAGGAAGTGAACCTCGGCAGAAGACTATGTCATAGCGGCGTAGCACCGCACATAGGCAGGTAGCCTAATGCTGTAGAATGAAGAGTGGTAGGCATTACTACAAAGTGGGAGTGAACACCATGTTACAGTGGTGACACCACTTGAGGGAGTGACCTCGGCTTTGTGAGCCATGTTACAGCGGCGTAACACTGCAAAGGAAGCGCAAGGCTTCATGCTGTGTAGTTTGGCACTACAAAGAAGGAGTGAACCTCATGCTACAGTGGATGAAAACACATGAGAGAGTGAACCTCGGTAGAAGGCCATGTAATAACGGCATAGTACCGCAAGGAAGCATAATGCTTCATATCAAGGACTCTTTAAAAGAACTCACCTATGGTGTATAAAAAGAGATTCATGCCGTCTCTTTAGAAAAAACTTGTAGACGCCCAAAATATATACACTGAAACCAGGCGTGCACAGGGCCTTTAATGTGCAACCAGAAGCAATACTGATGTTATTGTGTGAATGGAAAGAATTGCAACTATGGTGCAGAATTCAAGACTTAGTCCATTATTTTATCATACTGTTATTTGACCCATGTGGAAAGATTTTTCAACCTTTGGACTAAGAAAAATAGTCCCACATTGGCTACACCACCAAGTGGGTATCTGAATATAATACTTTGTATGAGTTGAGGTGTGCATATGGGGTATGGTGGGGCACATGGGTGCCATATTAGGGTATTTTTCTAGGAGAAAAAAAAGTATTAACTCCTCAAGAAAGCATTTATGCTTTTTGTAATGCTCTTAGAATTATTTTTATAGGAGATAACCCCAAAAGGGCTTATCGACGGGATTTGGACTCAGACTCGGGCTCATGGACGCAAAGTGGCACTTTGTTGGCACTCTTTAAACTTAGCACGTCAGCATCATCGCATGGCGCTTGTGCTCATTTGATGCGCTCGGATATGCGTGAGCCGCATGCGTAGCCGCATAGGCTGACCGCATGCGCTACGGCATGAGGGGTTGCTTGCAGGGCCGCATGATCGGTTGCATGCGAGTCCGCTGCTATCAGATAGATTTAATTAATTATCGAAAGATTGATTCATTAATTTAAATCGGATATTTGTGGAATTTGAATTTAATTTATTCCAATCATGTAGGATTTAAATTTAATCATGTGGAATTTGAATTTAATTCATTCCAATCATGTAGGATTTAAATTTATTCATGTGGAATTTAAATTTAATTCAAATCAATCATAAAGAATTTTAATTTAATTTATTCCAATCTTGTGGGATATGAATTAAATTTATTCTAATATTTTTATAATTGATGGATGGCAAGGATTAAGATTAAGGATTCCTTCCCATGCCTATAAATACTTTGTTCAAACCCCATTTAAGGACTTACTTCAAAAATTAGGAGAGGGAGAGAGTTGTTGCTAGAGCCATCATTAAAGTCCAAGAAATTTGTGTCACGTCCCGGTCCCGTAAGGGTCGATCGTTCTCGCTTGGTCACTACGAAACCGACCATCCTAGCTCGGGTGTGATGTCGTGCAAGCCTAAATTGCACTTGCACAAGGCTAAATCTTGAACACGGACAAGTAAGCTATTCAAGACGGAAGCAGCGGCACATTTTGCAGAAAAGTAAAGAACACAATGGCAAAAGAAAACAAGCATCTTTTATTGATATCAAAATTATTACAAGAGATGCTTGGCCGAGTTTATAAATCACTCAAGCACTCTCAAATATAAATGACATCGTTCCATATATTACATCCCTTTATACAAAGCCGCTAAAAGCAATCTCAATACGGCTCAAGGCATCGATTCTAGATTTTCGAATCTTGGGGATGAGGCATGGCTATTGCTTCCACGGATGATCCGACACCTGCAAACAAGCAAAATGTTGGTGGATCAGCACTTTGGAAAAAGTACTGTTGAGTAGAAATCAACAAACAGAAGCAACATTTCCTGAAACCAACACTAAGTATGCATGTGGCAAAATATTATATTTCTAGTGATCTTGCTACTTTTACCTATATTTATTTCATGAAGCACATGATTATATTCATTTTACATCTTTTCGAAAATATAGCTTGGAAACAGTTTTCATATTCAAACAATAAGAATACAATCGGGACAGTATTCTATCGTGCAGTGTACAGCATCTATCGTGCACCATATTCGATCTCTTAGGAACAAAAGTTATCTCTAGTGGACTTGTTTATCTTAAATCAAGACAAGTGTATCAAGTGGACTATCATTCTATCAAGAAAACAAGATAAAATATCTATATAATTTAAGTTCCCGAGAAACTCAGGATCAGTAGCGGCAATCCAGCTAACTAATGACTCTTTTATCTGATGCTATTAGCAGCTGTGACTCATGGTTTCTCTTTACTAACATAATAGCAGTCGGGACCAAGGTTCAGCTCTGCACTAATAGCTATTGTCCAACCGATGTGAATGCATGAAGCACTATCAGATAAACTCTAAGATGCAAACAAAATAAACAAGCAATATATATATATATATATATATATATATATATATATACATATATATATATATATATACTCTTTGTGTTTCTTACCCCTTGACGAACGGTTCTTCCTGCAGCAGACATACAAGTTAGCAATAATTTGCATAAACATATATGTATAAAGTTCTCTTTCCAAGTTCGCCTCTGCATCAAATAGATAGGTATGCAAGAAGGCTAGCCTAGCATGCACCCTAACTATATGATGGTCCATGTGTCACGCCCCAGTCCTAAAATATGTAGGACCAGGAATACGTGACACGCCAGCTACACATTCGACCAGACTCTGGTCTGACTTGAATACGTATAAGCTGTATAATATAAAGGGCACTATCTAGGTATCCCATAATTGTAAACCTCTATGTCTCAATCCATAATGTACAGCAGTATATACGAAAGAGCTATATGTGCTAAAGTCGGCCGCCCAATAACACACAAACTTGAATAGACTCGAGAAGAGATGAGTCTACAAAACTAGGCAACAACAGCAGATGAATAATCAATATGAATAAAGTAACCATAATACCGGTAGAAATGATATGAGTACCTGGTACAATGCCCGCAAGACGTGCCACTCCATCAGCAACTCCAAATGCTCCGTAATCGTCTATGCTGCAAAACTGGCAGAGGACCAGGTCCTTAGAGGGACGTAACAAGGTACAAAAATAGAGTATGCCAAGTATAACAGAAAGTACAAGTGCAACGATAGGGTAATCCGGCATAACCAACTAAGTATGACACAGTTTGAAGACAATGTTTGACGTGTGGGCTATCCAAAATAAAACCGTAGCTTCGAACACAGAGACACACGGGGCGTACCGTAGCTCCGAGCACAGAGTCACATGGGTGATACACTACTCTAGGATACATGATCACTACATATACATATATAAGTGCGTGCAGAGGAGCCAAAATGTCTAGTAACTGTCTTTTCCTTCCCAAGCGGTCAACGATGGTGCGCTGAACCTGAACCTCCATCTAATAATCTTGACACACAGAAATAACTTAACAGACGTGACCCTAAGGTCATCCCAGTCTCTGGTCATGATGTCAGTATCAGGATACAGGAATCGGACACGATCATAGTGTATGAATGTGTCCTAGGGTATCGATATGTAGGACTAGGACCCGTAAGCATGCCAGCCGCATGGATATGGCAACTAAAATTATATGGAAACCAAATCCATACGTACGCTGTAATATGAATATCAAATCCACAAGTAGTATAAAATGTATCACAAGTCACAGGGTATAATCTAAATCTCATCCACGAAAATCAAATATAATTAAATAACCAACATCTATGAAACTAGATCTCAATAAGAAGTATCTAAGGATGATAGTTGGATGGAAACAAATTCATTACCAACTCGAATATAAGAGCAAATACAATATGAGTACAACACAATAAACACAACATAAGAATACCAGCTATCAATCACGGGCTCGAAGAGAAGACATCCTCGAAATATAAGTAACCGTCCGAATCTACGCTCCTGCGAATACTCAAGAACAGATACACCTGGCAGGGGACCAGGTTCTCAGAGGGACATAACATGATACTTAAACACATGCCAATAAAGTACTGAAATAAATATCAAAAGGGGTCGCCTAACCGTCTAAGTGTATGCAGTTAAGAACAACTTTCCCCACAAGTGAGCTATCTGGCTGAAAACCTGGGATTTGGCATGGTTCTCTATTGGAGATCCAGGGGCCTAAAAAGGCACGACGACTTTCGAACGCCGGAGGCCCGCCTGATAATAATATAATATATAGTGGTCATCACCACCCGTCTCTACAGCGGAGAATTCGGGCGCACAATAGAAAAAATGCAAAGGAGCTCAAATACGGTACTTGTTGTTCTCTCCACCCCATGCTCTAAGCATGTCACATCCATGACACAATAACACCTCTAATAACTGCCAAGTCTACTAGCATACAAAGTTTCTAACAACAGTTATTCCTAACGCACGGCCCATACGTACATGAGGCCAGACCTGTCACGCAGTCCGTGATCTATATGAGACTCACACTCGTATAACAACTGTGGCACGGCCAATGAACCTAATGATGCTATATGATGACGGGGTAGTCTCATAAACAAGGTCAATGCAAATACATAAATAAAAATATATCGCGACGACACCGTCGCACGCATTTTATATAACAGTTAAAATATATGAACTAAAGACAAAAAATAAAGATACATGTAACATATGGAATATAAATAACAGTACAATGGCAAGGTATACTTGCCTGGCAAGGAAGCTGTAATGCACCAATAACTTACTCCAGAAGTTGCGCAGAACAAATCCAATATCCTCTTTAGCAGATACAAAAACTCCTCTTGCTTCCACTATATCTTCCATATCTCTATGACCCTCCTTTTGTGTACGAGATCGTTGCTTCATTTTAAAAGATCTGCGTTTCCTTTGAGGTTGAACTGATTCATCTTCTTCTTCTTTGTAAACAATAGGTTAATCCGAAAGTTCACAAACAAGGGGATTTGTTGTAAAGAATTCACTTTGCAGAGCAAAAGCTGCACTACCACGATAGGCAGGATCTAGTGCAAGAAGTGACTTCAATAGACCCATCGAAGAACCAGGGAAATCTCTGAAAGTTTCTAGAATATTTGGTTTATAAGGTTTCGGGGGTCGAAAGCTTGTAGAGAGCTTCAATTTCCTCCAATAATCTTCTGATGGAGAACCGCAAAGTTTAAATATCCTATGCAGCTGCTCAACCTCCGTCCTGCCAGGCATAATAGGCTTTCCAGCAATATTTCAGCCAAAAGGCATCCTGCACTCCAAAAAGTCAATACCGACTCCATAATCTGTAGTACCCAGAAGCAGTTCAGGATAAAACTGGAGTACATGTCTTCGCATGCTTCATATAATGCGCTTAGCCTGCTCATTAACGTTTCCACATATGTTTTTTTTTAGGTGTCCCAATGGTAACCATTTATATATTTCGTCACATCAATGTTTATTGTGTCACCATCATGTAGCTGGCGTGTACCTGGTATCCCATGACACATGCACTCGTTGACCGATGTGCACCCGCTCTTAGGAAATCTACCATATCCAGGTAGTGAAGGATAGCACCCGCATTAATAATTATTCCCTGACTACTTTATCTATCTAATTTGTTGTTATAGATGGCCTGACCAATGTTCCATCAAACACCAAAAATCGAGCAGCTAGCTCACATACAGTTTTCATGCATTCAATGTTCCTATTCCCTCTTCATCATGCATTCGATGTTCCTATCCAAGTCCTGGCAATATACCTGAACCCATCATAAGGAGGCCTTGGAATACGTTCTGGCACGAGAAGCCATTCAGAGACTTTTCCATGCCTTAGTGGCTGTTCTTCTTTAGCTTCACTAAATTCCTAAGCTCCCGAGACCTTCTAATTCGAATGGCCTCCTCCAATCCTATGAGTCTTCTACACACGATGTTGAGGTTGTTGCACTTTTGAAAGTTGATTTCCCTGTATCTTTATTCTCGGAAAGTGAGTTCCGGAGAGGAGAGTCGAGCAGGAAGAGTCTCTCCGGGGGTTTGTTGAAGATGGCGGAGGCGGTAACGAGAACCTCCGGACGGTGATGGGACACCTGACGGCCATTGGTGGAGGAGGACGAGGAAGAGGCGCTGGTTCTGGTGGTAGCCGGAGTAGGGGTGAACGTAGGGACGATGGTGGTGCTGTGATGGTTTGAAGTCGACGGGAGCGTCGGCTCTGGTCGAGATACTACTCCGGTGGGTCGGCTCGCGAGTTCGAGGAGAGGCGGGGGTCGTCGTGTGGAGTCGACGAGGGCGGCGGAGTAGTCGACTGCTCAGTCGGAGATCCGACGGGGAGATCGTTCAGGCATGGTCGGGATCGATTGCCGAGTAGTGAGGTTGGTTCTGGAGAGGCAGAATATTCTGACGAGGTGGCAGCGGGTTGGTCGTGTAGAGGAGATGAGAGTTATGGGGAGTTATTTGGACAGCGGTTTGAGAGTGGCTCCGGCGTTGGTTGGGGAGAGCCGGCTGGGATCGGCAGATGGGAGTTGATGGGAACAGGGAAGGGGAAGAAATAATCTGCTGCTATTTGGTTTAGGTATAGAATTGAGGAAAAAGGAAAAAGTAAAGAAGGTATTTATACACATTTAAGGGGGTATGATTTGACCTAAAAAGTTTTGACTTTGGTCAAATCCTTGGGAAAAGGGCTTCTCAGGTATAATTTCAAGGGCCATGGTCCAATTGGGTTCAAAATGAAAGGCTATGATGTATTGGTTCAAGGTTTGGAGGGCCATGGTTCAAGGATGTTGATGTTGAATTACACACTCCCAAAAATTATGAAAAAATTTACATGAGAGAGAAATAGGTTTCTACACGTGTCGTGTCCAACGGGGTAGACACCTTAATACACTTTTGCATAAAAGCTTCCAACAATTAGAAAATTGCACAAAGGCAAAAATTAGATTTAATTAATTAAATCGAACGCGCATGATGTTCTAGAATTAATTAGAAGTTTATGGGAATAAAATTTGGTGGGACACAAGTGTCAGGGGCGTAGAGGGTACAGTGTAGAATATTAATAAAATTCGGGTTGCACAAAACGGTCAAGGTTGTGTCTCTAATTTCGATTGGAACGCACAAGGGTACTGAGCTATAATTTATTTATAATTAATAAATAATGTCTGTGATATTTATTGTGCGACTAAAATACAGCACCAGAGAGCAATATTATAAGTTACACAATGGTCAGAAAGGTAGGCGGGCACGTCTAGGACAATGTTGTAAAATTCGTTGGAAGGCAATGACTAGTGAGGTGCTCATATTATCGAAGCAACGGTAATGTGCGTTATGCGATAAAATAGTGTACAGTTAAATAAAATGTCGTGTTCTAAATTCTAATTGGTTCAAACTAGCCCTAATTTCGCTATCTAAGCAAGGTAGGCCTAATTTTGGGTGTGGGGGTTTATAATATACTCAGGTACGTACATCAAGGTGTTACGAACATCTAATAATCATTCTAAGACGTTACGATGAACGTCTGCACCCGGTTGTGATCTGGACGTGAAGTATCGATCGTAACCAAACATACGCGCATAATGTACATAAAGAAATAATAAATATCTGTAATATGAAATATAGGGTGGCAAGGTACACTTGCCTGCGTTCGGCTGCTGATGACGGGGATCCGGTACCACGTCCAAGTCGTCAGGTCCCGTAGTACCTAGAGAAGAGGTACAAACTAAATCAATAAACTATCACGCGGCTAAAATAAGATGCGACACACGTCTAGTATATGCTACAATCTTAGTTACAAGACGTTAAATCACCGGTATAATGTCATCAAACCCAATCCTCAAATCTTGTTGTTCATTACGGTGTTTATCAGTGGTTCGAGCCATGATAAATCCTCAGATCTCTCCTGGTATTCACAGAAGTTATCATGCACGTTTACATATATCATCCTCAAATAATTAAATTATTATTTATTAAACCCTCAAAATGTTATTTTATCATCTGAACCTCTCTCACTCATACATAGCTACCCCTCTACCATTTCCTTATTATTTATCAGTCCTCAGCCAATAAAAAACTTATGATATCAAACACATCTCCTAAACATAAACATACTCTTCGATACTAATCAATATTTTAATATTGCATCATTATTTCATAATACTTAAACCTGCTCCTCTACATCCATCAAAGTGCATATACTAAAATATAATAAACCCTAAGATTTCACATGACACTTAACCACAAAATCTCAATGCATATACGTACCCTTAACTAAATCCGTTCCATTCTCAAACCTTAAATTTCAATGTACCTATATTTCCCAAGCCTCGATGTTTATATTCTATAACATCATGCCCCAACTCTATGCATATCTATTAATTCCATGAAGAATAAACCCTAAACTCCCATTTATTTCCTCAAACCCTAACTCCTTGTATATCATAAATTCAATTCAAAACTTATGAAAATAAATTCCAAACTCAACATTGAAACCCTAAGCTCATATCATTAATCCATGCTCATTTACGCCACACTATACTTATACTTACACTATACATAAACCCAAACTAATACACAAGTCCATATATATCAAAATAGAGAGGGGAAAAGGAGTGGTATACCTCGACGATGAGGTTGCTGGCCGGGTAATGAAGATGCTGGTGGTGGGGTATGGCCGGAGTGAACAGCTGAAGACGACGAGGAGGCCTCGCACGGTGGTGCTCGGTCTCGCCATGAGGAGGTAGAGCTCGGCTCGTGGGGATGGAGTTGAAGACGAAGGTGGTGGTGGGAACAACCGGTGGCCGGAGGGACTCGTGACTGTGCTGGAGCGGTCAGCAGCCGGTGGTGGTGCTGTCGAAGCCGCGGGGGAGAACGGCAGCAATGGTCAGATTGGAGGCGACAGCGGAGTTGCTCGACTGGTGGTGGTGATGATGATGGTGAGGATGGAGATGCGGGTGGTTGCCTCCTCGCCGGAGAAGAAGAGTGGAGGAAGTGGTGTAATGGTGGTGGAGGAGGTGAAGCTGGAGGAGTGCTGGTCAGGGTGGCAGTGCCGGAGTAGTGGCGGGATGCGGCACGTCGGGGTGGCAGCGCCGGAGCAGTGACGGAATACGGGCGCGTCGGGGTGGCAGCGCCGGAGCAGTGGCGGGATACAGCGGTGACTGCAGTAGGCCAGAGCGGTGGTCAGTTGGCCGGAGCAAGGCTGGCCGGGGCCGTGGTTATCCAAGAAAAAGGAGAAAGAAAGAAGAAATAAATATGGTGGCCCAGTTTCCAAAGTGAAGAAGAAAGGAGAGAGAGGAGAGGGTGGTTTCCAATGCCTAGGGATTAGGGCCTGCATTGGGGAGAGGGGAAAGGATATTTTATAGGGGGTTGTGTGGAGGATGGAGGGTTGTGATGCTCCTAATTCAAATGGAGGGTGGGGATTTTACATGAAGGATTATGTTTCTTCATGCAAAGGAAGGGGGAGAGGGTTGACTACGGTCAAAGAAGGGGTAGCCTCTCCCTTTGGCCTTGGCCAATGAGGTGAGGACACCTAATTCAATAATTACAACTAAGCCCCTTAAATTTGGATAATTGCACAAACACATGAAATGATACAAAAATTGTGGGAGAATTAGTGTTTGGTGTTTTGTATGGTGAGGGAGTGTTGTGTGTTTGGCATGGGTTTAATTAAATGGACATTGGGATTAATTGGGGGTTAAAATAGGATTAGTCAAAAATGGTATCCCCTATTTAATTAGAATTAAAGTGTCCCGTGCTTTTAAATTAAATGGGGGCACTTGGTGTCTAAATTTGGAAATAGCACAAAGGTCAAAAATGGTGGGGGCTTGGAGTCAGTCTTGGACCCTTTAGTTGGTCAGGCTCAACGGGTTAAGTTGGTATCTCAAAATTGAGGGCAACGACACAGGTGTCTGATACAGAATTAAATTATAGGATTTAGGATACAGAAAATTGTGCAATTAATTTAAGACACAACGGATTTGATTTTGTGTGACAGAAAAGTTCAGTGCCTAAATTGGCGAGTTAAATCAGAAGTACAATAGTTTGATAGAATTTATGGGCAGATATTGGGCTCCGAATAAATCAACAATGGTAGGGCGCGCCAAGAGTCTAATTAATAAATAACATACATATGCAACTCTACTCTAAACCTCAAACATCTGCTGCTAAACCAAAATTTTCCAATCCATACCTGACCATCTATAAAATTAATTGAGGGGGTTTACATTCTTCCCAACTTAAAAAAATTGTGTCCCCGAAATTAAAAGTAAAGCACGATAATAGCTAAGAGAATTTAAAAATAACTAGTAATCAAATATCGTACGTAAATTCGTACCTTGCTCCTCAAATAAATACGGAACCGTTGTTGAATGGAATCCTCGTGCTCCCAGGTAGACTCGCCTGGCGAACGATGCTTCCATACAACTTTGACCAGTCGAATAGTCTGCCCTCTCAAAGTCTTCTCACTGCGATCGAGGATCTCAACTGGCTGCTCTATGTAAGATAGACTGGGCCCGACGTAATCTCTGAATGATCAAGCACGTGGCTAGGGTCTACGATATATCTCCTCAACTACGATACGTAAAATACGTCATGCACTCCCTCTAATGATGGAGGCAATGCAATAAGGTAAGCCACTTCGCCAACTCATTCCAAGATGTCAAAAGGCCCGATGTACCTCAGACTTAGCTTGCTTCTACCTCCGAATCGGATGGTACCACGAGTAGGCGATATCCTTAAAATACATGGTCACCCTCCTTGAACTCCAATAGTCTGCGGTGCGCATCTGCCTAATGTTTTTGTCTGTCCTGTGCTGCACGCAGGTGGCTCTGAATCTGCTTGACCTTCTCCACTGTCTGTGTCACCAACTCTGGACCAAGTATCTGACGCTCTGTCACGTCACTCCAATATACTGGTGACCTACATTTCCTACCATAAAGTGCCTCATAAGGTGCCATCTGTATGCTAGCCTGGTAGCTGTTATTGTAGGAGAATTCTACCAAGTGTAGGTGGTCCTCCCAAGATCCTCTAAAATTAAGCATGCACGCTCTCAATATATCCTCTAATACCTGTATCGTACTCTCTGACTGGCCATCAGTCTGTGGATGAAATGCAGTGCTGAACTTGAGATGAGTTCCTAGGCTCTCCTGCATACTCCGCCAAAAATATGACGTAAATCTAGAATCATGATCCGATACGATGCTGACAGGCACTCCATGTAGTCGTACTATCTGCCTCATATACATGTCAGTTAATATCTTCGTGGTCTGCCCAACTCTGAAGGGCAAGAAATATGCAGACTTGGTGAGTCTGTCCACAAAAACCCAAACTGCATCCTTCTCGCTAGGGCTCCGCGGGAATCCTGTAACGAAGTCCATGGTAATGTGTTCCCACTTCCACTCAGGAATGGGAAGCGGCTGTATTAGTCCTACAGTCCTCTGATGTTCAGCCTTGACTTGCTGACAGACTAAACATCTCGCCACGAATCTTGCAATCTTTCTCTTCATCCTATGCCACCCGAAATGTTGCCTCAAATTTTGGTACATATTCGTACCCCCGGAATAAATAGAATAAATTGAGCTATGAGCCTCGGTCATCAACTCTTGGCGTAGCTTGCCACTTGGAACGTATAGGCGATCTCCATAGCTCAATATTCTGTCTTCATGAATCCTGAGTCCCGTCTGCATGCCGGCCTCTGTCCTCTCTCGTAGATATCGAAATCTCGTATTTGTAGGCAAGGCTGCCTTGATTCTCTCAATAAATGTGGACTGAACCTCGAGACTGGCCATTTGTCCATCCATGCCTGGCAATATAATCTTTATCCAAGTTCCTAGAGATCCTCTAGCAATTGTTGCTGAGTCGTCAAAAAGTATGCCATGGGCTACCTTCTTAAGGCATCTGCTACTACATTCGCCCTGCCAGGGTGGTACTGCAACTCAATATCATAATCTGTCCTCAACTCTAGCCAGTGCCTCTGTCTTATGTTGAGCTCCCTCTGCATGTAGACATACTTCAGACTTTTTGTGTTCTGTATAAATCTCAACATGCTCTCCATAAAGTTAGTGTCGCCATAGCTTTAGTGCAAATATCACTGCAGCTAGCTCTAGGTCATGCATCTGATAGTTCTTCTCATGGACTCTCAGCTGTCTCGATGCGTAGGCTATCACCTTGCCGTGTTGTATCAGTACACATCCTAATCCGCTCCCAGATGCATCACTATACACTACAAATCCTCATGATCCTGAAGGTAGTGTCAAAATTGGTGTTGATGTCAGGCGCTTTCGTCAGCTCATCGAAAGCTGTCTGACACTCTTCGGTCCAGATAAACTCCTCGTCTTTATGCGTTAGTCGCGTCATAGGCGCAACAATCCTCGAGAATTTTCTACGAACCTCTGATAATATTCGGCAAGTTCGATGAAGCTCCTAATCTCTGTAACAGGTGCAGGGGTTGGCCATGTCTCAACTGCAACTATCTTCTATGGGTCAATTGTTAGTCCATCTTCGGTGATTTTGTGTCCCAGGAAGGGTACTCTATCCAAACATAACTCATATTTGCTGAGCTTGGCGTACAGCCTCTCATGTCTCAGCGTCACCTACACGATCCGAAAAGTCATCTTCGAAATGTCCTCTCTCTGTACCTTGATCTGATGATAACCGGATCTGAGATCGATCTTCGAGAATACACGTGCACCACTAAGCTGTTCAAACAAATCATCGATGTGCGACAGTGGATACTTGTTCTTTATTGTTATAGCATTTAACGCCCAGTAATTGATACACAAGCGTACCGTCCCGTCCTTCTTTGGTACAATATGATGGGCACTCCCCACGGAGAAATACTAACCCGACTAAAATCCTTGTCTAAGTGATCCTCTACTATGGACCTTCAACTCAACCAACTCTATCGGTGCTACTCTGAAGACGGGAAAATAACCGGCTCGGCTCTTGGAGTCAACTCTATAGCAAACTCTATCTCTCTGTCAGGTGGCAGTCCCTGAAGGTTCTCTAGAATCACATCCTCATACTCTGATATAATACGGAGGTACACTAGTTCACCTTGCATTGTGTACCCCTGAGGTTGATGGGCACCTTACGCTTGGGCTCCTTGAGGAAACTCAACTCAGGGTAACCTGGTGGTCAAAAAAATAATACAACCACATCGCCAATCCAGCGTCGCGTGGTATTGGCTCAACCAAACCATGTCTAGGATAAGGTCATAGTCTAGACTAAACCTCATAATAATTTCTTACGTTCTATTTCCAACATCAATCCTCAAAAGAAAAAAAATTCCTCGCCTAATATATAATTTCTCTTCTCCTCAAGGTTTTCCCTAAAATTTTATTCCTCGAATTTCTTTTTTTTGTTATTTATCTCTCCAAGTCACAAGTACAATGGTGGTATCACTCAAGCACATACTAGAATTCTTGGAATCCGATCGTTATATTCCAAGTGAGATCCTAAAATTTTCGTCTCCTCTACCTCATAATCATCGTTCCTAGTATTGCTATCATATACAACCACTAGTTTCCATCATCAGGCTATGCATTTTCATAAATTATTCTAGGTCATGATCAACAATCCTTCCAGCTCCCAGTACTTCCAAGATCACTGCTATCTCAAGCACGGGTAGGGTAATACTGGGTCCAATTCTCTTGCTACCCTTCCATACTAGTTCTAGAATCCAAAAGAACCTATCATTCTATCCTACTCAGGGTAACAATATTCTCAGAGAATGTTATACGAATTTTGTCTTCTGTCGTCTGAGCTACGATCTTCTTCTGGAGGGAACCATCAGGCACAAATGTCCATCTTCTGAATAATAGGGGATGAGAGTCAATGATAACGATATTGACGGAAATTGAACGAATGCAAATTGGAAGTCCAAGGGCGATAATCACATACAAAGAGTTTTTAAAATTGATTATGGATTGAGATCCTATTCAACAATCATAATATCTATTCCTAATTTGCAGGCTCGCTTGGCACAGTCAGGTGACCAAGACGATTTAAAATGGACCTGCATGGGACACCACAAAAATATGTCACGCTCCAGTCCCATAATACGTAGGACCAGAAATACGTGACACGCCAGCTACGCATTCGACCAGACTCTGGTCTGACTCGAATACGTATAAGATGTATAATATAAAGGACACTATCTAGGTATCCCATAATTATAAACCTCTATGTCTCAATCCATAATGTACAATAGTATATAAGAAAGAGCTATATGTGCTAAAGTCGGCCGCCCAATAACACACAAACTCGAATAGACTCGAGAAAAGATGAGTCTACAAAACTAGGCTACAATAGCAGATGAATAATCAATGTGAATAAAGTAACCATAATACCGACATAAATGATATAAGTACTTGGTACAATGCCTGCAAGACGTGCCATTCCATCAGCAACTCCAAATGCTCCATAATCGTCTATGCTACAAAACTGGCAGGGGACCAGGTCCTCAGAGGGACATAATAAGGTACAAAAATACAGCATACCAAGTATAACAGAAGTACAAGTGCAACGACGGGATAATCTAGTATAACCAACTAAGTGTGACACAGTTTGAAGACAATGTTCGACGTGTGAGCTATCCAAAATAAAATCGTAGCTCCAAACACAAAGATACACGGGGCGTACCGTAGCTCCGAGCACAGAGTCACATGGGTGATACACTACTCTAGGATACAGGATCACTATATATATATATATATATATAAGTGCGTACAGAGGAGTCCAAACATCTAGCAACTGTCTTCTCCTTCCCAAGCGGTCATCGATGGTTCGCTGAACCTGAACCTCTATCTAACAGTCTCGACACACAGAAATAACTCAATAGACGCGACCCTAAGGTCGTCCCAGTCACTGGTCATGATGACAGTATCAGAATATAGGAATCTAGCACGATCATAGTGTATGAATTGTGTCCTGGGGTGTCGATATACTCAGGTACGTACATCGAGGTGTTATGAACATCTAACAATTATTCTAAGACGTTACGACGAACGTCTGCACCCGGTTGTGATCCGGACGTGAAGTATCGATCGTAACCAAACATACGCACACAATATACATAAAGAAACAATAAATATCTGTAATCTGAAATACAGGGTGGCAAGGTATACTTGTCTGCGTTCGGCTGCTGATGTCGGGGATCCGGTACCAAGTCCAAGTTCTCGGGTCCCGTAGTACCTAGAGAAGAGGTACAAACTAAATCAATAAACTATCACGCGACTAAAATAAGATGCGACACACGTCTAGTATATGCTATAATCTTAGTTACAAGACGTTAAATCACCGGTATAATGTCATCAAACCCAATCCTCAAATCTTGTTGTTCATTACGGTGTGTATCAGTGGTTCGAGCCATGATAAATCCTCAGATCTCCCCTGGTATTCACAGACGTTATCATGCACATTTACATATATCATCCTCAAATAATTAAATTATTATTTATTAAAACCTCAAAATGTTATTTTATTATCTGAACCTCTCTCACTTATACATAGCTACCCCTCTACCATTTCCTTATTATTTATCAGTCCTCAGCCAATGAACAACTTATGATATCAAACACATCTCCTAAACATAAACATACTCTTCGATACTAATCAATATTTTAATATCGTATCATCATTTCATAATACTTAAACCTGCTCCTCTACATCCATCAAAGTGCATATACTAAAATGTAATAAACCCTAAGATTTCACATGACACTTAACCACAAAATCTTAATGCATATGCGTACCCTTAACTAAACCCGTTCTATTCTCAAACCTTAAATTTCAATGTACCTATAATTCCCAAGCCTCGATATTTATATTCTATAACATCATGACCCAACTCTATGCATATCTATTAATTCCATGAAGAATAAACCCTAAAATCCCATTCATTTCCTCAAACCCTAACTCCTTGTATATCATAAATTCAATTCAAATCTTATGGAAATAAATTCCAAACTCAACATTAAAACCCTAAGCTCATATCATTAACCTATGCTCATTTACGCCACACTACACTTACACTTACACTATAGATAAACCCTAACTAATACACAAGTCCATATATATCAAAAAGAGAGGAAGAAAGGAGTGGTATACCTTTACGATGAGGTTGCTGGCCGGGTGATGGAGATGCTGGTGGTGGGGTATGGCCGGAGTAAATAGCTGAAGACGACGAGGAGGCCTCGCACGATGGTGCTCGATCTCGCCGTGAGGAGGTGGAGCTCAGCTCATGGGGAAGGCATTGAAGACGAAGGTGGTGGTAGGAACAACCGGTGGCCGGAGGGACTCGTGACTGTGCCGGAGCTGTCAGCAGCCGGTGGTGGTGCTGTAGAAGCCGCGGGGGAGAACGACAGCAATAGCCGGATTGGAGGCGGCAGTGGAGTTGCTCGACTGGTGGTGGTGACGATGATGGTAAGGATGGAGAGGCGGGTGGTTGCCTCCTCGTCGGAGAAGAAGAGTGGAGGAAGTGGTGTAATGGTGGTAGAGGAGGTAAAGTTGGAGGAGTGCTGGTCAGGGTGGCAGTGCCGGAGCAGTGGCAGGATACGGCGCGTCGGGGTGGCAGTGCCGGAGCAGTGGCGGGATGCGGGCGCATCGGGGTGGCAGCGTCAGAGCAGTGGCGGGATGCAACGGTGACCGCAGTAGGCCGGAGCGGTGGTCAGTTGACCGGAGCAAGGCTAATCGGGGCCGCGGTTATCCAGGAAGAAGGAGAAAGAAAAAAGAAGAAGAAGAAGAAGAAGAAGAAAGAATAAAGAAATAAATATGGTGGCTCGATTTCCAAAGTGGAGGAGGGAGGAGAGAGAGAGGAGAGGGTGGTTTCCAATGCCTAGGGATTAGGGCCTGCATTAGGTAGATGGGGAAAGGATATTTTATAGGGGGTTGTGTGGAGGATGAAGGGTTGTGATGCTCCCAATTCAAATGGTGGGTGGGGATTTTACATGAAGGATTATGTTTCTTCATGCAAAGGAAGGGGGAGAGGGTTGACTACGGTCAAAGAAGGGGTAGCCTCTCCCTTTGGCCTTGGCCAATGAGGTGAGGACACCTAATTCAATAATTGCAACTAAGCCCCTTAAATTTGGATAATTGCACAAACACATGAAATGATACAAAAATTATGAGAGAATTAGTGTTTGGTATTTTGTATGGTGAGGGGGTATTGTGTGTTTGGATAATTGCACAAACACATTTGGATTAATTGGGGGTTAAAATAGGATTAGTCAAAAATGGTATCCCCGATTTAATTAGAATTAAAGTGCCCCACGCTTTTAAATTAAATGGGGGCACTTTGGGTCTAAATTTGGAAATGGCACAAAGGTCAAAAATGGTGGAAGCTTAGATTCAGTCTTGGACTCTTTAGTTGGTTAGGCTCAACGGGTTAAGATGGTATCTTAAAATTGAGGGTAACGAAACAGGTGTCCGACACAGAATTAAATTATAGGATTTATGATACGGGAAATTATGCAATTAATTTAAGGCACAACGGATTTGATTTTGTGTGATAGAAAAGTCCAGTGCCTAAATTGGAGAGTTAAGTCAGAAGTACAATAGTCTGATGGAATTTATGGGCTGATATTGGGCTCCGAATAAATCAACAATGGTAGGGCGCGCCAAGGGTCTAATTAATAAATAACAGACATATGCAACTCTACTATAAACCTCAAACATCTGCTGCTAAACCAAAATTTTCCAATCCATACCTGACCATCTATAGAATTAATTGAGGGGGTTTACACCATGGATAGCCCCATGATTAGCAGCGGTGACTCAAGGTTCAGCTCTTCACTAGCACGCGCATGTGTCGGCAGTTGTGACTCAAGGTTCTTCTTTTTACCAACACACATGAGTACTAGCAGCTGTGACATCATGGGTTTTGCAAAACAGTAATACACACATCACCCCCTGAACCCGTAGAGCCGTATCCTCTGGGTGAAACAAAAATCTCTTCTGGACCGAGCGATTCCCAATGCCCCAGGAACCGTTTGAGAGACAAGACCTTGTGCCCAAGTTGTCCGAGACCAATACAATAACATGAATCATCTATAATGCAAGCAAAAAAGATCAAACAAAACATATATGGTCGATGTTATGCCCCAGTCCCAAAATATCGAGGGACTAAACACATGGCAATGGCCAGCAGCACACTCCAATGGGCAAACCTAATTTAACGGACCCATTAGGGTGTACTTAAGCTGTAAAATAACAATAAAGGTCGATGATTCATGTCCTAGTCTAATTCTAATCTCATCCACAGAAGATGAACACAATTAATATCAGAATAATCAAGATAAAATAATAATCAAAAAGTCTCAATAAATATCTCGGGGAATAACCCGATAATGAGTTTAATACATGAAATAGAGTATCAAGAATAGAAATAACTGAGTATATAAAGCAAATACTCAGGAGAAATCTTCTTGCATCACCTCGTCCTCTAGTGTTGGTACTGCTCCAATGTCTGCGCCTGTCATGTATACTTCGGGGTAGATCTCCTCTGCTATACCTGGGAACATAATCCGGATTCCAGGTCCTCTGGGGACATAGCAAGGTACAAGAATAATTCAAGCCAAATAAATGCAGTATAAATGAATCAATAGGATAAACTATGTAACCATCTATGTGATATGCAAGTGAGAGCATCACTAGTACTCAGGCTGAGACCACTACAAGCTCTGTGTCGGAGAGCCGGGTAGCAGTAATATCACATAATGGGCCAAGCTCGGGTTTAGAGACCTAAGCACCGCAATAATAAGATTTTATATATATGATTAGCCTATAGTCTGTGTGTCTCTCCCCAACCAATGTAATCATACATCTCATGTCCACGATGTCTCATATCCATAACATGCAAGATCTTGGCCTCTAACTAATGCAGCGACTCCGCGTACGGCGTTGACACCCGAATATTATTCGGACGTTAAGCAATGTCACATGGTCCTAGGTTAAATAGATACATCACATAAATAAATTAAGAGAATAATATAAGTAAGTACTGTAAGATTGGCAAGGTACACTTGCTTGGGGTTTGAATTCCAACAGTCGCTCCGGTATCAGCGGGATCTTCAAGTACTCCTCCGGTTGCTGAAATAAATACTACCATCATGCTCAGAAGATATGAAATAGCTAGGATTTCCTATCCATAAGTCAAATTTGGACACAGGGGCAAACTTGACAGTTTTTAGTCAAAGTGGGGTCCACATGTGGCCCACTTCGCACCAAAAAATATGCCAGAGATAAAGTTCTCCAAATTCATCAAACTTAGCGTCTACGAGTCCAGAACGACGATACAACCCAACGAAATATCTAGAACTGGATTTTGATGAGCCGATCACAAAATTGCCTGTCAAGTGGAGCCGTGGGGCCCACGATACGAGATTTTGTCAATGTTCTTAGAATTGAACCAAACTTGGGTCATAGGACCAGCGTAATGCTATGAGTCCGATGGCACAAGTTTCGTTTTGAAATGACGAGCACACACGAAGTTACAACGATTTTTAGAACAGGCCTAATACGGGACAATTTTGACGGATACGCATTGATTACGGTGTGCACACACATCCAAATCAACTTTCATGAAATCCTACCCGTCCGTATTGACGGTGCACACCTTTCGGTAAAATTCGTACACGACCAAGTCACCTTGTTTAACGGGACGCACCCAGTTCGGGAAATCGGGTTTAAATAACCAAGTTTTGGTCGATTTTACCCGCGAATAAATTACAATCTACAGCACATAAAATTAAACTATTTACAGGATTTTAAACTTGTTTATATTATCTAATTTACTGTTTAAGTTAATTTTAGAATTATTAAACATGTTAGGATTTAAAAGGCCATAAACTTGTGAGTTTGGGCCAGGTTTAAAGATCCAGAATTGAAAATATTTTTCTATTTTTGTGTCGCATTTTACGACTGACACATGACTCGATATCCCAATTAAATTGCACGGGGTTCGAGATGGTTACACAGCGAACGTGTTGCAACAGACCGTTCAAAAAATGATGCAACGAGGGAGATAAATACTCACCGGAATAGGACGTCAGAAATGTCTGTTCTTCGCGTACGCGGGATGGCGCGGCGCGAACGGACGGCGGGTGGCGGCGTTGCTGTGACTGCTGGGTCGGCTGCTGGGCTGCTCAGGGAGGTCGTCGGAGTTTGGTGTCGCCAGGGAAAGCTCGTCGCCGGAGTCCAGTGGTGGAGAGATAGCGGAGACAGCATCGGGGTCACGGTGGAGGGGAGCTCGGGGGCGGATAGTGGAGCTTGTGATGGTCGGGTAGAGGGTTTTATAGGAGACGATGGCCGGGGTCGGCTGGATTGTCAACGGCGGAGGGGTTGTCGCCGGAGGGTCGGAGTGAACGGAGAGGGGGCATCGGTTACGGGGAGGGGAGAGGTCGGCGGTTGCGAGAGGCGATTGGTCGCAACGGAACGGTCGGGGAATTGAACGAAGGCGGCGGCGGTTAGGAAAGTCGGAGTGGCGGGGGTTTAGATTTAGGATTTAATGTAGCAGTAATGGGTAGCAGGTTTGGGTAGGCGGGTTCAGATCCGAATTCGACCTGCTAGGGTTAGGTCAGTTCAGGTTGGGTTGGTTCAATTGGGTTCGGTTCGGTTCATGATGGTTTATATTGATTTATTTAAAAAATATTATTTTTAGGTATTTAAAAATAGTTTTTTGGTCCAATAAATTCCAGAAAAATTATACTATGACTAATTATTTATTTAACACTCAAAGATATTATTTTCATAATATTTTAATGTTTAATAAAATCACAAATTTTATTTAATTCCAGAAAATATTTATTTTAATTATTTAAAATCACAGAAAATTCTTAAAAATTATATTTTTAATTTCTAAAAATTTTGGGTGTTTACAATCTACCCTTCTTAAAATAATTACGTCCTCACAATAAAGAAAATAAAATATAGCCGGTCAGAAGAGATCTAGAGAAAGGTGAATAAGAAGAAATCCAGAGAAAGGTGAGGTTTAAGCAGAACACATAGGGAAAGAATAAAAATATTTTCCTAGACAATGAAAGATAAGTAATTCAAGAGTAAAGAAATCTGGTTAGAGCAAGGATCATCTACAGCTTAGAAAAATATGGGTATCAAGTACTAACAAGTTCAAAATACTAGGTTTGGGCTAGGAAATGGAATTAACAGGCACGTGCTAAGGCATTACTAAGAATAGATAGCTATGATAAAACTTAAATCTTACGCGTATTCGCTACTCCTCGAATCTATGCGTCCTCCATTGTCATCGCAAAATCTTGTCCACGTCCCGGTGGTAGTGTCCTCTACTGTTACTGGGCTTCTTGATAAACTTGTTGTTGGGCTTACATTATTGCATAGAATATTTGGAACATCTGCTGACCATCCATAAGCTGTCTTGGTAGAAAACAGGCATTGGTGGAGTAAACTGCGACAATGGTGGAATATCATCTTGCCAAAATCATGAGGCGTGCTGATCTGCTTGATTGCTTTGTTGAGTTGATTGTCCTCTACCTACTGGTGTCACTTTATCATTGTAGATGACAACTGCAACTTGTGGTATTCCTGCGAGAGTCTTATTATTTGCTTGTGGATTCATTACTCTGCATCCAAAATAAACTATAAAAGGCGCACAAAGGAATCAAGACAAGATACAAGTCAAGAATTTATTTTAAAGTCGATATAGAGGTCAAGAACGAATTAATCAAGTGGATGAGATCTTAAAACTTATCATATCCTTATCGCAGGCTTGCTCAGTTCCTTAGTTAAAACCAAAATAATTTAGTCGTTAACCTGTATGGGCCACCAAAAAACTATGTCACACCCCAGTCCCAAAATACCGAGGGAGTAGACATGTGGCAATGGCCAACAGCACATTCCAATGGGTAAACCTAATTTAATGGACCCATTAGGGTGTACTTAAGCTGTAAAACAACAATAAAGGTCTATGATTATAAAACCCCTAATCCTAGAAAACCATAAATTTCTTTTTTAGTTAATTATTAATTTAATTATAGTAATTAGTGGCTAATTAGGAGAAATAAATTTTATTTAATTTTTATTTTAGGTGTTGGTGAACTTAGGGGATTTATGGAGCCATTAGGAATTTTTTCGAATTTATTTCATGTAGGAGACCCTTTGGGCAGTTGCTAGCTTAATGGTATGCATTAGTGAAATTCTAGATTTTTCTATGAGTATATATATATATATATATATATATATATATATATATATATATATATCACATTATTTTGACTAAAATCATAATCCTAGATCACCCTAAACTCTTCTGTTTCCCATCTAGACCTAGAGAGCGCCGCCACCGCAGCCGGAGAACCGTGCCAGGCCGTCCAAACCAATCCCGACGACCGCGCACCCCATGCACTACAGAATTTAGCAGCGAGGTACCGGTGTTCTAGAGTTGTTTTCCGTCACCTCGCTCAACCAAACGCCACTCTGTCTTCACCGGTACGCTCACCCCTTAACCCTCTTCCATATTTGTGTAATAGTAGACCTCGAACAACGCGTAACCATAAAAAAATAGCACCAAATTTGGCAAAAAATAGACCAATTTTTGGGATCGCAGAAAACTGCGGTGATCACCTATGTTCCCGGATTCGTATCTCCCACCACAGAGATCCGAATTCGATGATTCTTTTTGGTATGCGGAGACCACTTGACCTAGTTTAATTTTTGTTAAATAACACTAGATTTTTAACTGCTGTAAGTAGAATTAAATTCGTTGGAAAACCCCATAAATATACTTTTTCCAGATTTTTAAAAGTTATGAAACGGAGCGCGCCCCGTCAAACAGGACCGCCCCACCGTGTATCAAGTATACCAAACGATGCGCACAGCGTAACCAGACACGTGAGAGTTTGCAAAAACTGATTCGGACGCGTGTGCGCGCCAGAATCAGCCCGTATCTGCAGACAAATCCTGTGTCACAACTTTTGCGAAAGTCGTGAGCATTTTGTGCACGCTCGTCAGATTATGACAAAACTTATGCCACTGGACTCGTGGTAACGCGCTGGTCCAGTGACCAATTTTTACACAATTCTGATATAGTTGACTAAGTCACCAATTAGCGGGCCCCACGGTTGACGTTTTGGGCAAAATTATGTTCGGCCCATCGGAATCCACATTCGAATATACCGTTGGGTTCGTATTGACATCTAAAGTTTGTTTGACTTATAATTTGTCCCATTTAGAGATTGTAAACCTTGGCACATTTTTTGGTGCAAAGTGGGCCACACGTGGACCCCACTTTTACCCGAAATTATCGTTTTGCCCCTGTGTCCAAATTGGACGAAAGGGAAGTGCTTTCTAGCTATTTTGCTTATTCTTGGGATGGTGGTGATGTTTATTTCAGCATTCAGAGATGTTCATTCTGAGGCCGCAGCTTCTACTCATGCGTGCGTGACATCTGGATATTACATTTTTTAGCTTTCTTGCCAGGCAAGATACCTTGCCAAATTGCTTACAGTATTTTGCATGCTTAGTATATTTCTGTATATTTATTGTATTTTTGTATATTTATTACATGTGTAGTTTCTTTCAGTCATTACTATATATTAGATATGTTGACACACACTTGACACTTAGTATCATAGAGGATAATCAGTAGGCGTATGGGCTTTAACCACTCTGGTAACACCGTAGTAACTAGCACGCACTATGGTGGTCGTGTCCGATGGTCGCTACCCCCGCGATATATTGATTGATGGAGTCACGAGGGTCGCTACCCTCACGGTATGTCGGCTGATGATGTTCCTGACGTGTGTATGAGTTGTGAGATTAGATCGAATAGCCTATCCTTGCCCATACGTCGAAAAGTTGTCCTCATTTGCATTCATATAAATTGTCTTGTACAACGTACTTATATATTTTCAAACATTATGCATGTTCACTATATACAATTGGCTTGCTTCTATATATCTTGTTATGTCTCTCTGAGGACCTGGTCCCTTGCCAGGTATAGACGACCAGGAGTATCCGCAGGAGTACGGGCCTGGACCTGACGCATTATTTTCTGTCGAGGAGGTCTTACCTTATGAGCATCATTGATTAGCTAGCGATAGATCTTTTTATCTGATACACTGCTGATATTATTTTATATTGGAGATTTTATACTCCTCTCTCATTTTAGTTTTGGATATATTCTTTGGTAGTGGATTTGTCTCCACCCGACTATTATTTTCGATATTTCAAACTCCTTATTCTAGTTTAGTATTTCTTTTCTGTGACATGTTGCGTGGATGAGATTAGCATATCTGTGACTTGTGACATTATATATACCACATGTGAGTTTATATTCATTCTACAGCACACGTGTGTATTATGGTATCCATATATTGGAGTTGCCATATACATACGGCTGACATGCTTACGTGTTCCTAGTCCTACGTATTTTGGGACTGGGGCGTGACAATAATTCATGTCACAATCTAATTCTAATCTCATCCATAGAAGATAAACACAATCAATATAAGAATAATCAAAATAAAATAATTATCAACAAGTCTCAATAAATGTCTCGGAGAACAACCCGATAATGAGTTTAATACATTAATCCATGAGACATAAAATAGAGTATCAAGAATAGAAATGACTGAGTATATAAAGCAAATACTCAGGAAAAATATTCTGGCATCACCTCGTCCTCTGGTGTTGGTACTGCTCCAATGTC
This sequence comes from Iris macrosiphon, assembly GCA_036927795.1. NCBI lineage: Eukaryota > Viridiplantae > Streptophyta > Magnoliopsida > Asparagales > Iridaceae > Iris > Iris macrosiphon. The sequence goes on along the minus strand of JAYESA010000002.1, from coordinate 151,150,528 downwards.
TGCTCCTGTCACGTATACCTCGGGGTAGATCTCCTCTGCTATACCTGGGGACATAATCCGGATTCCAGGTCCTCAGGAGACATAGCAAGGTACAAGAATAACTCAAGCCAAATAAATGCAGTATAAATGAATCAATAGGATAAACTATGTAACCAGCTATGTGATATGCAAGTGAGAGCATCACTAGTACTCAGGCTGAGACCACTACAAGCTCTGTGTCGGGGAGCCGGTAGTAGTAATATCACGTAATAGGCAAAGCTCGGGTTTAGAGACTTAAGCACAGCAATAATAAGATTATATATATATAATCAGCCTGTAGCCTGTGTGTCTCTCCCCACCCAATATAATCACACGTCTCATGTCCACGATGTCTCATGTTAACACGCAAGATCATGACCTCTAACTAATACAGCGAGTCTTAATGATATATATGCATATGTAATATCTACGTCACGAATCTTATAACCTATACAGAATCACCATGAATACTCAGAAAGATTATACCTCATGAATAGTGTCAGGTGTCCTATGGTATGACGTACTTGATAATGCAAGCACAAAAATATATAGGATCGCGATATCAACTCTATATGTGACGTTACACGACTCCGCATACGGCGTTGACACCCAAATATTATTCGGACGTTAAGCAATATCGTACGGTCCTAGGTTGAACAGATACTTCACATAAATAAATTAAGAAAATAATATAAAGCAAGTACTGCAAGATTGGTAAGGTACACTTGTTTGGGGTTTGAATTCCAACAGTCACTCCGGTATCAGCGGGATCTTCAAGTACTCATCTGATTTCTGAAATAAATACTATTATCATGCCCAGAAGATATAAAATAGCTAGGATTGTCTATCCATAAGTCTAATTTGGACACAGGGGCAAACTTGACAATTTTTGGTCAAAGCGGGGTCCACATGTGCCCCACTTCGCACCGAAAAATATGCCAGAGACAAAATTCTCCAAATTTGTTAAACTTAGTGTCTACAAGTCCAGAACGATGATATGAACCCAACAGAATATCCAGAACTGGATTTCGATGAGCCAATCACAAAATCGCCAGTCAAATGGAGCCGTGGGGCCCACGATACAGGATTTTGTCAACATTCTCAGAATCGAACCAAACTTGGGCCACAGGACCAGCGTAACATTATGAGTCCGATGACGCAAGTTTCGTTGCGAAACAATGAGCACACATGAAGTTACAATAAGTTTTAGAACAGGCCCAATAAGGGATAATTTTGATGGATACGTGTTGATTCAGGTGTGCACGCACATCCAAATCAACTTCCACGAAATTTCACACGTCCGTATTGACGGTGCACACCTTTCGGTAAAATTTACACACGATAAAGTCGCCTCGTTTAGCGGGGCACACCCAGTTCGGAAAAATCGGATTTAAATAACCAAAATTTTGGTCGGTTTTACCCGCGAATAAATTACATTCTACAGCACATAAAATTAAACTAATTACAGGGTTTTAAACTTGGTTATATTACCTAATTTACTGTTCAAGTTAATTTCAGAATTATTAAACAGGTTAGGATTTAAACTGCCATGAACTTGTGAGTTCGGGCCAGGTTTCAAAGATCCAGAATTAGAAATATTTTCCTATTTTTGTGTCGCAATTTGCGACCGACACAGGACGCGATACCCCAGTCAAATTGCACGGAATTCGAGAGGGTTACACAGCGAATGTGTTGTAGTAGACCATTCAAAAAATAATGCGACGAGGAGAGAGAAATACTCACCGGAATAGGACGTCGGGAAAGTCTGTTCTTCGCGTACGCAGGGTGGCGCGGCGCGAACGGGCGGCGGGTGGCGGCGCTGCTACGACTGCTGGGTCGGCTGCTGGGCTGCTCGGGGATGTCATCGGAGCTTGACGTCGCCGGAGAAAGCTCGTCGCCGGAGTCCACTAGTTGAGAGATGGCGGAGACAGCGTCGAGGTCACGGTGGAGGGGAGCTCGAGGGTTCAAGGCGGATGGTGGAGGTTGTGATGGCCAGGGAGAGGGTTTTATATGAGGTAATGGCCGGGGTCGGCTGGATTGTCAACAGCGGAGGGGTTGTCGCCGGAGGGTCGGAGTGACCGGAGAGGCGGCGTCGGGGCTGAGATCATGGTGGTGATGGTGGTTGTTGGTGATGGGGGTGATGGTGGCCGTTGGTGATGGGGTGATGATAGTTGTGGTCGGCGGGTTTAAATAGGAGAGGTCATCGTCAGTTACGGGAAAGGGAGAGGTCGACGTTTGCTGTAGCAGGGTGGTGAAGGGTCGTAGTAGAACGATCGGAGAACCGAACGGAGGCGGCGACGGTTAGGGAAGTCGGAGCGGCGGGGGTTTAGATTTAGGATTTACTGTAGCAGTAATGGGTAATGGGTTCGAGTAGGCGAGTTTGGGTAGTCAGGTTCAGATCCGAATTTGACCCGCTAGGGTTGGGTCAGTTCAGGTTGGGTTGATTCAATTGGGTTCGGTTCGGTTCGGTTCATAAGGGTTTATATTTGTTTATTTAAAAAATATTATTATTATTAGGTATTTAAAAATAGTTTTTGGGTCCAATAAATTTCACAAAATTATACTATGATTAATTATTTATTTAACACTCAAAAATATTAATTTTATAATATTTTAATATTTAATAAAATCAAAAAATTTATTTAATTTCAGAAAATATTTATTTTAATTATTTAAAAATCATAAAAATTTCTCAAAAATTATATTTTTAATTTTTGAAAATTTTGGATGTTTACAGTCGATCAAAACATATATTGTCAAGCAAAACACATTTTTCACATATCTAATTGCACACCCCACTAGATCACAAGGACCGTACCTCGGGGCGCACAACTAGTCTCTTCTTATACGAATCAAAGACTTATAGCAGTTTGATATAGAAAAACAGGCAAGCGAAACATATATTAGCAAGCACAATATCAATTTTATGACAACTAGTATGCAATATCTATCTCTTTCTTAACATATTACAAAGGTACTTGTTCAAGCCATTCCTTTATTTAACTTTTTAGCATGGCAATAGTTAGTTTGATAGCGGTCTCAGTGTAACTAAGTTTACAACATTTTTTTCTATCTTGACTTAGCATGTGTAAACTCCCTCGACCAGATTTTAGTATTTAATAATAAATTAGGATTTTTTTTGCTAATTAGGATTTATTACAACTTTTTAAATTTATTTTACTTACATATCCTATTGATTTGTGCACCTGTCCATCACCTAAATATTTAGAGCATTACACTGACTGTTATCCCCAAACAAAGTTCACATACCTCTCCTAGACATGATAGTCTATTTTTCTGAACTTTGTGCAACTCCCAGATACTCTGTTTTGTGCTTCGTTTTAGTCGCACAAATATCGTTACAAAACGTCCGTATTTATTTTTAATTAATTCCCAGATCTGTAGCCATCTCTGTACCAATAAGAATTAGAGGCCCAACAGGAACCTGTTTTGCCCAAACAAAATATGTTATTATTCTACTTTGAGTATACAACAATTACTATATTTACACCGTATTAAAATTATGGCCCTACCTATTTTTAAATAATTAGAAATCACCGTGCGCATTAATTTCTAATTAATTAATACGGTGACCCACATCACCCAAAAACCAGGTCCAGTCCCTGCCTAGGCTCACCCCCACCCCCTCAGGGCCCTCACACAGCAATTCTCCTCAGTTCTGTACATTTTAGCATTTTCAGGAATATGGTGTTATTCCCAGACAATTGCGTAATTGTGCAATTTTTTCCAGACAATTGCAATTTATAAAATTACAGGGTTTATTCTGCAAATTTCCAGTGTGAGGTGTCAACCCCCCATTGGAGGGTGAAAACCTACACAGTCCATTTGGAAGTGGGTCCCACCATAAAATATCTACAAAATATCCTAAAATATCTAACAGATATTTTAAATATAAATTACTAAATTACCCCCCTCCCTTAAACCCTAATTACTAAAATACCCAAACCCCTAAACCCTATAAAAAAAACCCCACCCGAACCCCATTTCTTCCCATCTCCGGCCACCACCACCACCGAACCTCCGCCCACTACTTCGCCCTACCCTGCCCTCCTCCCCGGCAGCCGCAGCGCCGCCCTAGCCGCCGCAGCCTCCGCCGGCAGCCCCCGCAGCACCCAACCTCCCCTTACTCCATACAGCAGCCCCCACGACCCGGCCTCCCCTAGCCGCCACCCCCGGCCACCTTGGACCACCGCCACCACTCCCATCCGCTCCGCCTCGACCCCCTCTACCGGACCACCACCTTCCCGCCGCCCCACGACCACAACACCCGAGCCACCCCGACCCCTCTCGAACCGCCACCACCACCACCATTGACCACTGCCACTACCACCAACCTCTCTGCCCCGACCTCCTCCGCCGATCCCCCATCCTACACCGCCGCCTCCGCCGCCACAGCCGCCGCTGCAGCTGCTGCAAGCTGCCGCTGCTGACAAAAACCGCTGTTGTTGCCGCCGTTTCGGCCAGCCGTCCGTCGGACCACCGACCTCCACCCGCCGGCGACGAGGTCCAGGCCCTTCCCCACCTGTCAGGTATAAATTCCCCCGATAAATACGCGTATATACGTATATATGTGTAAATGTATGTATATCTATATATATATATATATATATATATTTATATTTATATATAATAGTATATATTATTATACCATATATTAAATATAGTATATATAATATTAGTATACATGTATAAATATAAATGTATTTTTGTATTTTCCATTTTATATATATATATGTATATATATATCTATAAATATATATGTATTTATATAAATATATATTTATCTATATATTATTATATATATATAATATATTATTATACAGTATATATACAGTATATATATACTATTAGTATATATAATAAATATGTATATATATATATATATTTCTGTATTTTCTCTTTTATATATATATATATATATATATATATATATATATATATATATATATATATATATATATATATATATATATATAAATGTAATGTCATATATATAATTATATATATTATATAATTATATTGCGATTTACTATATGTATATATATATATATATATATATATAGATTATATATTATACTATTTATGTAAATATGTATATATATATGTATACTTATATTCTATATATATATATAATATATAATTATATATATGACATTACATTTATATGTATATATGTGTATTTATATAAGTCATTATATTAATTATTTATATATTATATATATATATATATTTTTATATTTACATATACTATTGTATATACTTATATATTATATATATAAGGTATATGTGTATATTATATATTATATAGTATATATATATTTATTATGAATATAAATAATATAATTATATATTTATATTTATTATGCTATGTATATATTATATATGTATTAATCATATATATATATATATATTATGAATATAAATAATATAATTATATATTTATATTTATTATGCTATGTATATATTATATATGTATTAATCATATATATATATATATATATATATATATATATATATATATATATATATATATATATATATATATATATATATTATGTCTTTTATTTATACTAAGTAAATATATACTATATTATGTATTGAACATTTTTTATTAAATTCACGAACCCTGTATGTCCTTAACAGAGTACACCTACAACGCAGTCAGTGACCCCAGGTCACAGGAACACTCAGACTTGACTGCGAGAACATGTCTTTGGCATGCCCAGCACAGAGACGTAGGCAAGTATACCTTGCCAAGTTTTACTGTATAATTCATTAAACTGTTGTATGTTATTTTTAGTAGACTTACATATAACTAAGTGTATCTGAGATTACCTCGGGTACCGTCAACAAGTACGTTGACACGTAGTGTAACTGACTTAGACTTAGTAGACCTACCAAAAGCTGCGAGGGTATCCTAATATCCTCCTAGACCCTGACACGGGTACACGCAACACGGTTGCAATACATATTGGGATACGAGTTTACGTACTTGATTAGGTACCGATGCGTGTGACGCGCATCACGGCTTAGCACGAACTCAGGAAAATTTAGGAAAGCTATGACTTGGCATTAGTTACATTGGGCGGAAAAGATAACTAGTAGGCGTATGGGACACCCTCCTCCTTGATGTTATACCTTCGTATACCATGCTCCTCGGAGATGGACGGTTGCAGAGTGCCCATGTGTCTGGGGGCATATGTGTCATATACTAGCCAGTCACGTCTATTGGTGAATTAAGTCAGCATATGTCTAGCCTACATTTTTTTCATACGTACTACAAGGTCTTTACATTGCATGCACTTAGATGGTTAGCACACCTTTATTTTATTTATTCAGTATTTACATATGGCATATTTTTATATATCTTGTTATGTCCCACTGAGGACCTGGTTCCCTTCCAGATTTAGATGAGGCATTCTACCCCCACAGTGTATGGACCTGGACAGGAGACTAGATATGCCACTGAGGAGGAATTAGAAGAGCTGCCATCAGAATCTGCCTGATCTTAGTAGCTTGTTCACCTGGAGCTAGAGCTGCTTACCTAGATAGACGATACTCTAGTCTATCTTATTTTCAACACTTTTATTATATTTTGTAGTGGGTTTGTTCCTACCAGACATTATCTGATTTGTACTATGACATTTCAGACTTAGCATCTATATATTTCAGCACTTACTCCCATATTCTGTGATATTTTGTGGATGAGATTAGACTTTACCTGTATTAGACTTGTTAGTATTTTAGGACAGCGTAGCACGACTCTTCGGGTCCATTAAATTAGGTAATCCCTTAGTGACGTGTCAGCTGGCCAATGTCACGTAGCCTGGTTCCATATATTTTGGGACTGGGGCATGACATGGTTTTAGTGGTGGCCCATGCAGGTCTAGTTAATTGCTAATGGTATGATAACATGCCCAGCTAACCTGCTATAAGATAGGAATACTAGGTCTCATCCACACTGACTTATCCTTAAATTTTTGCATCCTGCTTAATTATTATATCATTATTTCCTTCGTACTTTTCTAATTATTCTATCTTCTTCAGAAATATGGACATACCCGGTGGATACGCGATTGATGGGGCTGACCAAGCAATAGACCCCTCGCTAGATGTCCAAAGGACCCCAACCCCCCGAGAGGCCAATCCCCAAGAAGGATGCTGGTCTATCCAGTAACCCCGTACATTCACCAAAATCCTACCCAGGAGGCTACGCCAGCCCGGCAAGAAGGGCAAGCTTCCTAGGCACCGACACCGCAGGCGGAGACACCTTTGCCTCCACCTCCAGCCCTTCTAGCCCTGATTTCACAACTTGAGGGACAACCTCAAATGTTCCAGTTCCTCCAAGCCATGTTGCAGGCACAGTGGCAACAGACGGAGACCTTGAGGCAGAGCTTGATGACGGCTCTGGAAAGAATAACTGCCCCGGCACCAGCACCTGTCCAACCAGCTGGCACTGTCCGAGGCTTTCGCCAGATGGGCCCGAGAACCTTTTCTGGCAGCGAAACTCCGGAGGAGATCTCCGACTGGATCTCTAACACGAAAATGCTGCTAGAAGGTTCATAACTTTCCTCCGACTTGTAGATGACCGCCGTGAGAGCCCAACTCTTAGGCAACGCCCATCACTGGTGGGATTCCATCGAATATAGCGTCGACAAGACCCAAACTTAGGAACAGTTACTGGAGTACTTCAATGCAAAGTACTTCCCAGCCACGGTCAGAAATGCCATGTACTCCCAGTTCCTGCACCTGGAACAAGGGAATATGACCGTCGACGCCTACGATGCAGAGTTCAGTCGACTGAGTCGATTCGGTGCCATCCTGATACCAAACGAGCTGGAGAAGGCCAAGAGGTTCCACCACGGCCTTACCTTCGAGCTCCAAAGATATACTACGACGCAGTCAAGGATCTCTTATGAAGAGGTTCTTTCAGAGGCAAGAGTACAAGAAGCTATTGGCCGAGGAGCAAGACGCTCTAACCCAACTACACCGGCCAGAAATTAGCCCAGAATAGGAGGACCAATTCGTTGTCCACAAAACCAGACGCAGCAAAAGATGGGGCCCTATCAGAACAAAGAGCTTTCGACTTATCACTATTGTGGCAAGAAGGGACATTATGTCCGGGACTGCAGAAAGAAGCAAGGACTATGCCTGATATGTGGAGCTAGCCAGCACATGGCCAGAGACTGCCCACAACGCAAAGATGCAGTACCTCAGAACGGGAAAAAATTAGGAGCACCAGCCCAGAGGATGCTACCCTCAACTGGAGGTCAACATCCCTCAACATCTGGAGGATATCAGAGGGGAGCACCCCTGGCCACACAGGAGAGCCAGTTCAACAAATCCAGACAGCAGTCTGGAGGACAAAGGCACGGGCAGGCCTTTGCACTAGCTGTAGTTGTAGAGGAGCCGGAAGGTGAAACCATTACAGGTACTATTTTAGTTGTATCATTACCTGCAACCGCATTATTTGATTCTAGCGCTACACTGTCTTTCATATCTAGTAGTTTCGTAGCCATGCACAAACTAGCCACTTCCCCATTGCCTAAATGCTGGAAAATTCTTACAGGAGGAGGTATCGTACCGGTTACCAGCATTATTAAAACATGCTCAGTAGTCGTTTATAGTAGAGAGCTGAGAGCACGATTTTTGGTACTCCCAATGTCAAACTTCGACGTTGTCTTAGGCATGGACTGGTTAAGCCAGTACAACGCTGTACTAGACTGTGGGAAGGGAAGCGTCATATTTAGACCCCCAGGTCACCCGGAGTTCGAATACGTACGAGGCACTATCGAGCAAGGAGTAGGCCAGACACCTAGAGCTTATATGGCGATGGAGACAGCACCCCCAGCAATTGTTGCAGAGTTCGAAGATGTATTTCCGGAGGAATTGCCAGGCCTACCGCCTGACAGAGAAGTAGAGTTCACTATTAAGTTGATACCCGAAGCTGCACCAGTATTCTCAAATGTGTACCGACTGGCAAAGAAGGAGCTTGACGAGCTAAAGCTGCAACTAGAAGAATTACAAATCAAGGGATTTGTTCGTCCTAGTGCATCACCCTGGGGAGCACCAGTGTTATTTGTACCAAAGAAGGATGGAACATATCGAATGTGTATTGATTACAGAGCCCTTAATGCTTTGACAATCAAAAACAAGTACCCCCTGCCGTGGATTGACGATCTATTCGATCAACTGACAGGAGCAGTGATATTCTCAAAGATAGATTTGAGATCAGGTTATCATCAGGTAAAGGTACGGAGAGAAGACATTCCAAAGACAGCATTCAGGACTCGTTATGGTCACTACGAGTTCCTGGTGATGCCTTTTGGACTGACTAATGCACCTGCCATATTTATGAACCTGATGAACACAGTCTTCCACCAATATCTGGACCAGTTTGTGGTAGTATTCATCGACGACATCTTGGTGTATTCGAAGAGCCACGAGGAGCATGAATAACACTTGAGACTGGTGTTAGAGACGCTAAGACGGGAAAGTCTTTATGCTAAGCTGAGCAAGTATGAGTTCTTCCTTGATCGTGTCGCTTTTCTTGGATATGTGATAACAGGAGATGGCATCTCGGTGGACCCAGCAAAGATCTCATCTGTAGAGATATGGCCAACCCCTACCAACGTCTCCGAGGTGAGAAGCTTTCTAGGACTTGCCGGATATTACCGGAGGTTCATAGAAAACTTTGCAAGAATCGCAGAGCCGATAACCCGTCTGACCCGCGAGGAGCAGTAGTTCATCTGGTCTGAGAAATGTCAAATAGCTTTCAAGGAGATGAAAAAGCGTCTGACTACAGCACCCATCTTGACCATACCATCTGGATCCGGAGGATTCATAATATATAGCGATGCATCCAAAAAAGGATTAGGTTGTGTCTTAATGCAACATGGGAAGGTTGTAGCCTATGCCTCAAGACAACTGAGGACCCATGAGAAGAATTATCCCACGCACGACTTGGAGCTTGCCGTAGTCATCTTTGTCCTGAAGCTATAGAGACATTATCTATACGGTGAACGAGTGGAGATATTCACTGATCACAAGAGCATGAAGTATGTCTATACCCAGAAGGACCTGAACCTGAGACAAAGACGCTGGCTCGAAGTGATGACGGATTTTGAGATCGATCTGCAGTACCATCCCGAAAAGGCTAATGTGGTAGCTGATGCTCTAAGCAGAAGACCCACGGCATTCTTTTTGATCACCCAACCCGATCTATTGAGAGATCTAGAAAAGTTGGGAATAAAGGTCATTATGCCAGAAGTTGACGGCCAATTATCGAACTACCAGTTGCAATCAACATTGGTCGATAGAATCAAGGCTGCACTGCCAACAGATACAAGATTTCAGAGACTTCGACAAAGAACAGAGGCTGAAATCCAGACAGGATGTCACATACACGAAGATGGAACTTTAAGATGTGGAGAACGTCTTTATGTTCCAAATGGAGAACTTCGTGAAGAGCTGATGTCAAAAGCTCACAGCTCAATATACTCTATCCATCCAGGTGTCACAAAGATGTACAGAGATCTGAGGCAATACTATTGGTGGCACGGAATGAAGAGAGAGATAGCACGCTTTGTGGCAAAATGCCTGGTGTGTCAGCAAGTCAAGGCTGAACATCAGAGGTCCACAGGAATACTTCAACCCCTCCCAATACCCGAGTGGAAATGGGAACACATTACTATGGACTTCAATACGGGCTTCCCAAGAAGTCCCAGTGGTCGTAATGCTGTATGGGTGATCGTAGATCGACTCACCAAGGCTTCTCATTTCTTGCCTTTCAGAGTCGGACAATCTACAGAAGTCTTAGCAGACATGTATATGAAGGAGATCGTACGTCTGCACGGAGTACCAGTCAGCATAGTGTCTGACAGGGATACGAGGTTTACATCTTACTTTTGGCAAAGTATGCAAGAGAGTCTTGGTACCCCGCCTAAAGTTTAGCACCTCGTATCATCCGCAGAAAGATGGCCAGTCAGAGCGCACCATTCAGACCCTAGAAGATATGCTGAGAGCATGTATGCTTGACTTCAGTGGATCATGGGAAGATCATCTATATCTGGTAGAATTTTCCTACAACAATAGCTATCAAACAAGCATTCAAATGGCTCCCTTTGAAGCATTGTATGTAGAAAATGTCGTTCCCCAGTATGTTGGAGCGATGTAGGTGAAAGACAGATCCTAGGACCAGAATTGGTCGTTCGTACGGTGGAGAAAGTAAAGAAGATCCAAGGACACCTACGAGAAGCACAGGACAGACAAAAGCACTGGACAAACGTACATCAACGACCTCTAAAATTCCAAATGGGAGAACATGTGTTTTTGAAGATCTCACCTACCAGAGGCACTATCAGATTTGGAGGAAGAGAAAAACTGAGTGCAAGGTACATCGGACCCTTCGATGTGTTAGAACGCATCGGAGAAGTTGCTTACAAGCTAGCCTTACCTAAGACATTGGAAGGAGTACATGACGTCTTCCACGTATCTCAGCTGAGGAGGTACATTCCAGATCCAAGTCATGTGCTGGACCATTCAGAGATCACCGTCGGCCCGAGCTTATCGTACCAGGAGGAGCCTGTAGAGATCCTAGACCGAAGTGAGAAGGTGTTGCGAGGCCTGACTATCCCTCTAGTTCGTATTGCATGGAGACATCATGCACCAGGCGAGTCAACCTGGGAACGAGAAGAGGATATTCGACAACGTTTCCCCCTTCTATTCCCAGACCAGGGTATGTCCTAATATTTCAAATCATTCTATAATTCTCATTATATGTCTATTTTTATTTCGAGGACAAAATATTCTAAGGAGGGTAGATTGTAAACTCTCTCGACCAGATTTTAGTATTTAATAATAAATTAGGATTATTTTTGCTAATTAGGATTTATTACAACTTTTTAAATTTATTTTGCTTACATATCCTATTGATTTGTGCACATGTCCATCACCTAAATATTTAGAGCATTACACTGACTGTTATCCCCAAACAAAGTTCACATACCTCTCCTAGACATGATAGTCTATTTTTCTGAACTTTGTGCAACTCCCAGATACTCTGTTTTGTGCTTCATTTTAGTCGCACAAATATCATTACAAAACATCCGTATTTATTTTTAATTAATTTCCAGATCTGTACCCATCTATGTACCAATAAGAATTAGAGGCCCAACAGGAACCTGTTTTGCCCAAACAAAAATACGTTATTATTCTACTTACTTTGAGGATACTATAATTAGTATATTTACACCGTATTAAAATTATGGCCCTACCTATTTTTAAATAATTAGAAATCACCGTGTGCATTAATTTCTAATTAATTAATACGGTGACCCACATCACCCAAAAACCAGGCCCAGCCCCTGCCCAGGCTCACCTCCACCTCCTCAGGGCCCTCACACAGCAATTCCCCTCAGTTCTGTATATTTTAGCATTTTCAGGAATATGATATTTTTCTCAGACAATTACGTAATTGCATAATTTTCCAATTAATAGAGCCTTTGTGCAATTTATGAAATTACAGGGTTTATTCTGCAAATTTTCAGTATGAGGTGTCAATCCCCCATTGGAGGGTGAACCTACACCGTCCATTTGGAAGTGGGTCCCACCATAAAATATCTACAAAATATCCTAAAATAACTAAAAGATATTTTAAATATTAATTACTAAATTACCCCCCCCCTTAAACCCTAATTACTAAAATACCCAAACCCCTAAACCCTATAAAAAAACCCCACCCGAACCCCATTTCTTCCCATCTCCGGCCACCACCACCACCGAACCTCCGCCCACTACTTCGCCCTACCCTGCCCTCCTCCCTGGCCGCCGAAGCGCCGCCCTGGCCGCCGCAGCCTCCGCCGGCAGCCCCCGCAGCACCCAACCTCCCCTTACTCCACACAGCAGCCCCCACGACCCGGCCGCCCCTAGCCGCCACCCCCGGCCAGCTCGGACCACCGCCACCACTCCCATCCGCTCCGCCTCGACCCCCTCTACCGGACCACTACCTTCCCGCCGCCCCACGACCACCCGACCTCCACCTTATATGTATATGTATTTATATATATTTATCTATATCTTATTATATATATATAATATATATTATTATACAGTATATATACAGTATATATATATACAGTATATATATATACAGTATATATATATACTATTAGTATATATAATAAATATGTATATATATATATATATATATATATATATATATATATGTTTGTATTTTTTTTTTATATATTATATATACAAATATATATATATATATATATATATATATATATATATATATATATATATATATATATATGTAATGTCATATATATAATTATATTACAATTTACTATATGTATATATATATACATATTATATATTATACTATTTATGTAAATATGTATATATATATGTATACTTATATTCTATTTATATATATATATATATATATATATATATATATATATATATATATATATATATATATATATATATATATATATATATATATATAAAAAGTATTATATATAAAGTATTATATATAATTATATATATATATATATATATTAATTATATATATATATTTATCTATGTATATATGTGTATTTATATATGTCATTATATTAATTATTTATATATATATATATTTATATTTACATATACTATTGTATATACTTATATATTATATATATATATAAGGTATATGTGTATATTATATAGTATATATATTTATTATGAATATAAATACTATAATTATATATTTATATTTATTATGCTATGTATATATTATATATTTATTAATCATATATATTATGTCTTTTATTTATACTAAGTAAATATATACTATATTATGTACTGAACATTTTTTATTAAATTTACGAACCCTGTATGTCCTGAACAGAGTACACCTACAACGCAGTCAGTGACCCCAGGTCACAGGAACCCTCAGACTTGACTACGAGAACAGATCTTTGGCACGCCCAGCACAGAGACGTAGGCAAGTATACCTTGCCAAGTTTTACTGTATAATTTATTAAACTGTTGTATGTTATTTTCAGTAGACTTATATATAACTGTGTGTATCTGAGATTGCCTCGGGTACTGTCAACAAGTACGTTGACACGTAGTATAACTGACTTAGACTTAGTAGACCTACCAAAAGCTGCGAGGGTATCCGAATATCCTCCTAGACCCTGACACGGGTAAACGCAACACGGTTGCAATACATATTGGGATGCAAGTTTACGTACTCGATTAGCTGCCGATGCGTGTGATGCGCATCACGGCTTAGCATGAACTCAGGAAAATTTAGGAAAGCTATGACTTGGCATTAGTTACATTGGGCGAAAAAGATAACTTGTAGGCGTATGGGACACCCCCCTCCTTGATGTTATACCTTCGTATACCATGCTCCTCGGAGATGGACCATTGCAGAGTGCCCATGTGTCTGGGGGCATATGTATCATATACTAGCCAGTCACGTCCATTGGTAAATTAAGTCAGCATATGTCTAGCCTACATTTTTCCCATACGTACTACAAGGTCTTTACATTGCATGCACTTAGATGGTTAGCACACCTTTATTTTATTTATTCTGTATTTACATATGGCATATTTTTATGTATCTTGTTATGTCCCACTGAGGACCTGGTTCCCTTCCAGATTTAGATGAGGCATTCTACCCCACAGTGTATGGACCTGGACAGGAGACTAGATATGCCACTAAGGAGGAATTAGAAGAGCTTCCATCAAAATCTGCCTGATCTTAGTAGCTTGTTCACCTGGAGCTGGAGCTGCTTACCTAGATAGACGATACTCTAGTCTATCTTATTTTCAGCATTTTTATTATATTTTGTAGTGGATTTGTTCCCACCAGACATTATCTGATTTGTACTATGACATTTCAGACTTAGCATCTATATATTTCAGCACTTACTCCCATATTCTGTGATATTTTGTGGATGAGATTGGACTTTACCTGTATTAGACTTGTTAGTATTTTAGGACAGCGTAGCATGACTCTTCGGGTCCATTAAATTGGATAATCCCTTAGTGACGTGTCAGCTGGCCAATGCCACGTGGCCTGGTTCCATATATTTTGGGACTGGAGCATGACAACATGGCAAGGTTCTATCTCTTTTTAAACAAGCATACAAGTTTCCTTGTTAAGCAAGCAGGTTCTCGTTCTATCATTCCCAATGCGGGCATTATCTTATTAAGCAACAAGCATTTCAAAAACTTATTCATTATTAAGGCATGCACGAATCAGAGAATAAAGTTCTACCCACTCACTTAGATCAATCATCTTGTGGTTTGATCGAAAACTCTCTGAGAAGGCCTTCGCTCGAGCAAGCAAAGTGATATCACTTGTTGTCATGCCCTAGTCCCAAAATACGTAAAACTAGAAATATGTAACATACCAGCTACGCATTCGACCAGACTCTGGTCTGAGTCAAATACATATAAGCTGTATTATAATGGTCACTATCTAAATAATCAAATAAATATAAATATCTATGCTTCAATCCATAATGAACAAAATACACAAGAATGAGCTATATGTGCTAAAGTCGGCCGCTCAGTAACACACAAACTCGAATATACTCGAGAAATAAATAAGAGTCTATAAAACTAGGCTACATCAGCAGATGAATAAACAATATGCATAAATAGCCATAACTTCGGTAGATGTGATATAAGCACCTGGTACTAATGCCAGCAAGACAAGCAACTCCATCAGCAACTCCAAAGGCTTCATAACCGTCTAAGCTGCAAAAACTGACAGGGGACCAGGTCCTCAGAGGGACGTAACAAGGTACAAGAAATAACAAGCCAAAAGTAAAATATTATAATGCCACATACTCAAGGGTAAACAACTGTAACCATCTATGTAATATGCACATGAGAGCATCACTCGTACTCAGGCTGAAACTACTATAGGCTTTGTGTCGGGGAGCCCATAGCAGCAAATAGTATCAAGACTCAGTATAGGTGCTAAAGATCTGAGACAGAGTCCAAGGCACCTCTAGTAGTATCACGATTCCAGTATATATGCCACAACACCTCTAGAAGTAAAGTATATATATCAATAATCAGCCTATAGTATGGTGTATCTCTCCCTACCCAATGTAACCTCATGTCTTATATTCACAACGTCTTATATCCATAACACGCAAGATCATTACCTCTAGCTAGTGCAACGAGTCATAATAATATCCATATAATATGCAAGTCTCATATCACGAATCCTGTAATCCTATACAGAATCACTATGAATAACTCAAGAAAGATTCTGTCATATAAAATAGTGTCAAGTGTCCTAGGGTATGGCATACTTGGTAAAGCAAGCACATAAAAATAGGATCATGGAATCAACTCTCTAAGTGACGTTATACGACTCTGCGTATGGCGTCGACACACAAATCTAGTTCGGATGCTAAGCAATATCTCATGTTCCTAGGAAGTCCAAGGGCAATAATTAAATGCTAAGGAATTATCAAATCAGTTATGGATTGAGATACTACTACTGCTAATCCTGATTTCAGGCTCGCTCGGTACCGGAAAGTAACCAAAACGATTTAATAAGGACCTGTATGGGCCACCACAAAAATATATCATGCCCCAGTTCCAAAATACGTAGGACTAAGAATACGTAACATGTCAGCTACACATTCGACCAGACTCTAGTCCGACTCGAATACGTATAAGCTGTATTATAATGGTCACTATCTAAATAATCAAGTAAATATAAATATCTATGCCTCAATCCACAATAAACAGAATACACAAGAATGAGCTATATGTGCTAAAGTCGGTCGTCCAGTAACACACAAAATCGAATAGACTCGAAAAATAAATAAGAGTCTATAAAACTAGGCTAATCAGCAGATGAATAAACAATATGCATAAATAACCATAACTCTGATAGATATGATATAAGCACCTGGTACTAATGCCAGCAAGACAAACAACTCCAAAGGCTCCATAACCGTCTAAGATGTAAAAACTGACAGGGGACCAGGTCCTCAGAGGGACGTAACAAGGTACAAGAAACAACAAGCCAAAAGTAAAACAGTATAATGCCACATACTCAAGGGTAAACTACTGTAACCATCTATGTGATATGCACGTGAGAGCATCACTCGTACTCAGACTGAAACCACTACAAGCTCTGTGTCGGGGAGCCCATAACAGCAAGTAGTATCAAGACTCAATATAGGTGCTAAAGATCTGAGACAGAGTCCAAGGCACCTCTAGTAGTATCACGACTCCAGTATATGTGCCATAACACCTCTAGAAGTAGAGTATATATATCAATAATCAGCCTGTAGTATGGTGTCTCTCTCCCCACCCAATGTAACCTCACATCTCATATCCATAATGTATTATATCCATAACACGCAAGATCAAAACCTCTAGCTAGTGCAACGAGTCATAATAATATCCATATAATATATAAATCTCATATCACAAATCTTGTAATCCTATACAGAATCACAATGAATAACTCAAAAAATATTATGTCACATGAAATAGTGTCAAGTATCCTAGGGTATGGCGTACTTGGTAAAGCAAGCACGTAAAAATAGGATCGTGGAATCAACTCTCTAAGTGACGTTACTCAACTCCGCGTACGGCGTCGACACCCGAATCTTGTTCGAACGCTAAGCAACGTCTCACGGTCCTAGGGTAGACACACATATCATACATATCTAAGAACTATAATAACTAAATAAGATAATAAAGGCAAGGAACTATGATACATCATGACAAGGTACACTTGTCTGGATTCTGAACTCCGTCAACTACTCCTGGGAAAGTAAAATCTGCACGTACACCTCTGGATGCTAAAAAAAATATCACCATTGTTCTCAGAATACTAGAAATAGCTAGGATTGACTACCCATAAGTCTAATTTGGACACATGGACAAAATTGACAGTTTTGGATCAAAGCGGGGCCCACAAATGGTCCACTTCGCACCGTAAAACATGTCGAAGATAAAGTTCTTCAAATTCGTCAAACTTAGTTTCTATGAGCCCAGAAGGATGATACAAACCCAACAAAATATCCATAACTAAATTTCGATGAGCCGATCATAAAATCGCCCGTTATGTGGAACCATGGGGCCCATAAAATGACGGTTCATCAACATTCTCATAATCGAACCAAACTTGGGTCACATGACCAGCATAACGCTGTGAATCCAATAGCACAAGTTTTTTTACAAAATGACAAGCACACACGAAATTATGGCAAGTGTCAGAACATGTCGATATTGTATTTTTCGGCGGATACGCGTTGATTCCGGTGTGCACGTACATCCAAATCAAGTTTCACAAAAGTCCAGACGTCCACGTTTACGTTATGTGCCTTTAGTTGCAACTCGTACACGATAAAGTCGCCTCGTTTAGCGGAACGCACCCCGTATCGGAGATTTTGGTTGTTTTAAAAATAAGTTTTTGGTCATTTTGGAATAAGAATAATTTTACCATTAAAGCAAACTAATAAAAACTAAAAGAACAGTACAAATCTTGGTTATATTTTGATGAAGTCCTTTCAATTATATTTTAAAAATAATTAACGAGTTGGTAGAAAATTGGACATGAACAGGGATACTTGGACTAAATTTATGAACTATTTTCGAACAGTTTTTCGACCAACTTTCGGTCAATTTTTCGATCAACCTGGGGTGCCTAAATTTGTTCCACTTAAAAAAAATCCTAGAGGGTTAGATTGTGAACATAACAGCAAATATGGGACGCAAATCGGACGAACGAGGAGGGCAAAAGCTGCACGCAAAGGAGGGGCTACACGGCTGTGCGTGGGGGGTGGGGGCGCTGCTCTGGCGTGGCGGCTGCAGGCTGTCGCCAGCGGGTGGTGTAGGTGGTGTAGGCGGAGGTGGGATTAGGGTTAGGGTTTTGTATTCTTATATATAAGAGCGGGGTTGTTGTACGTGGGGGAAGGGATTAATGGGTTATTGGGTTTAGGGTTTAGGGTTTATTTCTTTTATTGTTTTTCTTTTCTTATATATATATATATATATATATATATATATATGTGTGTGTGTGTGTGTGTGTGTGTGTGTGTGTGTGTGTGTGGCCATTAAAATAGTTTAGAACCTCAATAAATTCCAGAAAATTTATCCAATACACTAATAATAGTTGTACACCCAAAAATATATTTTTTGCACGATATTAATAATTAAATAAATACACATCATTATAAATTTATGAATATTATATATTATAATTAGCTAAAAAATTTAATAAATAATTCTTCCTTAATCACAAAAATTTTAGAATACCAATATTAATAAATTTTTATTTTAATTATAAAAATCAGGGTGGTTACACTTGTACATAGTGCCTACGCAGAAGGGGGCACTACATACTTACCCACCAAACAGTTTGAAGATTTGTAAATGTTTAGAACCTAACAAATTTTATATATTGTCATCAATAGATTAGGAAAGTGAAGAAGTTGGGAAGAAGTCTCGTCAGTTGCCAGGGTCAGAATTATATAAAAATAAATGAGGAGCTATAGCACATCGATAACACTGAAGATTTTTCTTTCTTGGATAATAGGTAGCAACGTACAAAGAGGCGACATGAAGTTTAGGCCATATTTCAATTGATGTGGGTATTGTCGAGTATTTTGCTACATTTTATGTTACAAGTATTTTGGGTTATAATCTTGACATGTTAAACTTTGAAGTTGGATGTAACTTTATGTTTCGAGTATTTAGCTACATTTTGAGTAGCTTACACTTTGATCATCTTAGATTTTAAGCATCGGATCTTTGGGTCATCATATATTCTTTGGGGCATCTAAAAAATGTATTTTCTTTAAAATTACAGAGAGAAAAAAAATAAGAAAAAAATATGACTGTCAAAATCTTGACAGTACTTAATAGCTCTTAGGACTGTCAAAATCATGACAGTCCTACTTATAATTTCCTGTCCCTCAACATATATATAAAAGTTATAAAATATACCAACTATCTATTAGGACTGTCAATATTTTGACAGTCCTAATAGATATTAGGACTGTCAAAATCTTGACAGTCCTATTTTTTTAGTTGGTATGTTTATATATATATATATATATATATATATATATATATATATATATATGAGGAAGGACAGGGAATTAAAAGTAGGACTGTCAAGATTTTTACAGTTCTAATAACTATTGGGACTGTCAAAATCTTGACAGTCCTAGTTTTTAGTTGGTATGTTCTGGCACACACACACACACACACACACACACACACACACACACACACACACACACACATATATATATATATATATATATATATATATATATATATATGTGTGTGTGTGTGTGTGTGTGTGTGTAAAGAGAAAATTAAAACTAGTACTGTCAAGATTTTGACAGACCTCATATCTATTAGGACTATCAAAATCTTAATAGTCATAATTTTTAGTGGTTATATTTTATAGCTTTTATATATATGAGGAAGGATAGAGAACTAAAACTAGGACTGTCAAGATTTTGACAATCCTAATTGTAACCTCTGTATCCTGAAATTCATGCTTAAATATTGTTATTAGATTAATTTGGGACTATTGGGATTTTTCCATAATTTTTAGTTAATTAAAAACTAGTAACACTAATTTCCTAGGATTTTAAGAATTTATTTTAGGGTCAAACTTAATAAAAAAATATTCCAAAATTTTATTTTAGGCTCTAAATAGTCAAATATATTTTCTAGAATTTTTTGGGAATTTTCTGAGTATTTTTAGTATTTATTGGGAGTAATTAGGCTAATAACTAATTTTTACGATTTGTAGAATTTATTGTGCAATCCCAGGAATATAGAATGGACCCACGTTATTTTCTAAGGTTTATAATATTATTATATATTTTCTAGAATTATTTCAAAAAATTTGGAATTAATTTTAGTATTTATTTTTAGTTATATGGGTAAAACTAATGTTTAGAGCTTCTCCTAATTATAGTAGAAAACCTATGAATATAACATTGTCCCAAATATTTTTCTAGGGTTTTTAGGTTCAAAATATATTTTTTGTAATTTTTTCAGATTTTTATGATTATTTTTAATATTTATTTTGAGTTATTTAGATTTAAAACAACTTAAATAATGTTTTGATAAAGGCAAATCAAAAATAAATAATATAAATAAAATCATCCAATAAGATTCTAACACGTGTCAGCCTATAGATATAAATTCAGCCGCAGGTACATATATATATATATATATATATATATATATATATATATATATATATATATATATATATATATATATATATATATATATATATATATAATAATAATAATAATAATCATAATTATCCTATTATTTTTAGAGAGAGAGATTTGGGAGAATTGCCATCTAGGGTTCATTCATCTTCCAAAAGCCATTGCGCATAGCTCCGGACTCCAAACGAGGTCTAATTTTTTGTGTTAGAACGATATTAAGGTTAGATTTCTGATTATATAAATTTTTTTATGAAATTATGAGTATTAAATTCTGAAAAATTCGTAGAGCACAGCATGTCCGAAAATAGACGTGTTTTGATGTTTTTGCGATTCCGGGAGAATGAGGAATCATAATCATGAACCGTTTAAAGTTTCGGAAATCTAATGTCGAGATAATTGACATATGTTTTTTCCAGAATTTAATTCAAAGTATTTGTATACTGTTAATTCTGTAGAACTTCTAGGTTAGAATTTAACCATCGGGGCACAATACGAAATTTGTATGTGCCATAATTTCCAAACGAATTTGAATTCGAACGAGCCATAAATTCTAGCATATTTTTGATGCTGAAATCTACAGGAAATCATGCATAAAATTTGAGTTTGTGTTGGTTGACTTTTTGGTCAACAGATCACCTCGATTTGCGTGCCATGAGTCTCGAGTTGATAAAATTCAGTTCCTTTGGAAAAAATTTAGGAATTAACCTAAAAATTAGAATAATAAGATTAAAATAGGATTTTAGAGTAATTATGCTAGAATTAAATAAATTAAAATAAATTATCTTTTGACATGGTAAATTGTAATACATAGGCTATTTGGACTTTGACTTGGACTCTGATTCATACCAGCAGCAGGACCCCAGGCGAGTACATTCTCTGATAATTTTCATTATTAAATAATTTCTATAATTCCAGTATTTAGAAATATTACATCTGACTCTTGACACTGTGCTACACAAACTAGTATATAGATTGGATCTTTAGTCATGAGATGTGTCACGCCCCAGTCCCAAAATGCGTAGGACTAGGAACACATAAGCATGCCAGCTGCATGGATATGGCAACTCCAATATATGGAACCCAAACCCATATGTACGCTGTACTATGAATATAAAATCCACAAGTGGTATAAACATATGTCACAAGTCACAAGGTACAATCTAAACCTCATCCACAGAAAATCAATATAAATGAATAACCAGCATCTATATAACTAGACCTCAACATAAGTATCTAAGGATGATAGTTGGATGGAAACAAATCCACTACCAACTCGAATATAAGAGCAAATACAAAATAAGTACAACACAACAACACCATATAAGAATACCAGCTAGCAATCTCAGGCTCGGAGAGAGGACATCCACGAAACATATATAACCATCCAAATCTGCGCTCCTGCAATTACTCAAGAACAGATACACCTGGCAGGGGACCAGGTCCTCAGAGGGACGTAACAAGATACACAAAACACATGCCAATTTGAATACAGTAAACATGTATATAATTTAAAAATAAATAAGTATGCTGTACAAGACAATCTATATGAATGCAAATGAGGATAACTTTTCGACGTAATGGGCAAGGGTAGGCTACTCGATCTAATCCTCACAACTCACGCTCGTCAGTGGACATCATCAGCCGACATACCTCTGGGGGTAGCGACCATCGGACTCCATCAATCGACATACCTCTCGGGTAGCGACCATCGGACACGACCACCATAGTGCGTACTAGTTACTATAGTTTACCAGAGTGGTTAAAAGCCCATACACCTAATGATTGTCCTCTATGATACTAAGTGTCAAGTGTGTGTCAACATATCTAATATATAGTAATGACTGAAAGGAAATACACATGCAATAAATAAACAGAAATGCAATAATTATACAGAAATATACTAAGCATGTAAAATACTGTAAACAATTTGGCAAGGTATCTTGCCTGGGGTCCTGCTGCTGGTATGAATCAGAGTCCAAGTCACAGTCCAAATAGCCTATGTATTACAAATTTATCACGTCAAAAGATAATTTATTTTATTTATTTAATTCTGGAATAATTACTCTAAAATTCTATTTTAATCTTATTATTCTGATTTTTATATTAATTCCTAAATTTTGTCCAAAGAAACTAAATTTTATCAACTCGAGACTCATGGCACGCAAATCGAGGCGATCTGTTGACCAAAAAGTCAACCGACACAAACTCAACTTTCATGCATGATTTTCTATAGATTTCAGTGTCAAAAATATGCTAGAATTTATGGCTCGTCCGAATTTAAATTCGTTTGGGAATTATGGCACATACAAATTTGTATTGTGCACCGATGGTTAAATTCTAACCTAGAAGTTCTACAGAATTAAAAGTATGTAATTAATTCGAAATAAATTCTAGGAAAAATTTATGTCGATGATCTCGACATTAGCTTTCCGAAACTTTAAACGGTTCATGATTCTGATTCCTAGTTCTCCCGAAATCGCGAAAACATCGAAACACGTCTATTTTTGGACATGCTGTGATCTACGAA
The DNA here is from genome assembly GCA_036927795.1 of Iris macrosiphon. Classification (NCBI taxonomy): domain Eukaryota; kingdom Viridiplantae; phylum Streptophyta; class Magnoliopsida; order Asparagales; family Iridaceae; genus Iris; species Iris macrosiphon. The sequence continues at coordinate 151,126,708 of JAYESA010000002.1, read as the reverse complement.
TTTTCCAGAATTTAATACTCATAATTTAGTAAAATAATTTATATAATCAGAAAGCTAACCTCAATATCATTCTAACAAGAAAAACTAGGCCTCGTTTGGAGTCCGGAGCTATGCGCAATGGCTTCTGGAAGATGAAGGAACCCTAGATGGCAATTCTCCAAAAATTGGCTCAAGAAAAACCCTAGAAATTAATATCTAAACTATTATATATGTAGAGGAGAGAGAGAGTGCAGCCGCGGCTCACAGCGCGCCATGTGACAGCAATCCAGGGCTGCCCGCTCAGATCGGACGGTCAGGCACTGACGCGGCTCGGCTCAGCTGAGTCCGAGTCGAACTCTGACTCGGCTCGGCTCGAGGTCGGCTCGGCTCGGCACGCACCCACTCAGCGGGCACTGACAGGCGGGCCCATCACTGTTCACTGCTGGAGGCTGACAGGTGGGCCCCCAGTTTGCTGACTGGGCAGAATTAATTACTTTTTGGGTTTTCTTTTTTAGAAATTAGTTTTTAATTCAGTTTTTGATAATTAACTCAAAATAAATGCTAAAAATAATCAAAAAATTCCCAAAAAATTATAGAAAATATATTTTATTATTTAGAACCTAAAATAAAAGTTTGGGATATTTTTATGTAAGTTTGAACATAAAATAAATTCTTCAAATCCTAGAAAATTAGTGTTACTAGTTTTTAATTAACTAAAATTATGGAAAAATCCCAATAATCTAAAATAGCCTAAAATAATTCTAAATAAATATTTATATAAGTAAATATACTAAAAAAATTTATTTTTTAATTAGCTAAGAGAATATTCTAAATAAATTCAACATCTATAATAAATATAATAATATAAAATATACATAAAATACCTATTTTGGGTGAGGGAGTTTACAAGATGTTACATTGGTTATCGTATTGATATTGTACACGACATTGACATTAGATATTGATATTAGACATTGTACATGATGTATTGGACATTGATCGTGTATCGTGACATGTCATGGTTGGATCCACAGTACTAGTTGGGGGTGGAGAAATTGCTAGTGAGAGATGTGATCAAAATACCTATCGTACAAGTGTAGACATTGAACATTATTAATCATACACCTCACGTATGATTAGCCAGACCATGTAGCCATCGAACAAGTTCCCAAGCCGATCACATTTTGAAACTACGATTTCAAACACTTAGAATAGATACAGTTCTCTATTTCTGTTCATATACCACATCACTCTTATATGATTTTGTACCTCGTTCTATTCATTTCATATAAGCACTGACTGTACCATATTGTCTATCTTGCTTGTTATTCTTATATTGTCATTGTATTTATTTATTGCCTTCTCTCAGTATATAGCATCATCTATTTATTGTTTTATAGTCCTTATCAATTAACTGGAACTGTTATTTGAGATGTACTTTGCTCCATCCTGACTGGAAATATTTTTCCAGACTGCGCCTTAGAGGACCGGTGTCCGACATATTATGGACCACAGGAAGAGTAGCTGCAAACTTGGACTTGGTAGCACAGGTGTGATTCCCGGGAGGTCTAGTCGGGATCACTAGTTATTTAGTTAGTTTCTTTTAGCAGTTTTTGGTACCGGATTTGTCTCCGGCATATTTAGTTGAGACTTGGATATTACTGTTGAGTTAGATTATTTCTATTTTAGACTTGAGTTGCATTTTGATTTATTTATTTCTTCGATATCTTATCGTTCTTTAGTTTATGTGATTGAGTATTCCATATTATATTGTGATATCTGTGTCTCCTTATGGAGTTTGATGCTCGTGTGAGAATGATTAGATAGCATTATGACCTAGACAGCGTTCTACCGCCGATGCTGCGACGTAGGTTGGACGTACCCACGTACTCGTGCCCCAAAATCTGGGTGCGGGTCGTGACACATTTTTAGTGGTGGCCTATGCAGCTCAGACTTCGTAATTAGAGCGATGTCGTGGTAGTGTGACATCTTAGTTGTACTACTGCGTGCCTGCGATAGGATATAGAACATAGCATACTAGGATGAGAGCGAATACTCAATCACAACTAAGAACATTCCAATCTATTTATCTTGTTATCCTTATTCCTCATGAATATTGCTTTCTTTAAAATTTTTATTGTCCTTCCTTGATGATATAGTATCTATTGCCTTGATTGATTCCTTAGTACCGTAGTTTGTATTTATGATTTTCTTATTAGAATATAGTTAGTAATACACCATGTCAGAGACTACAATACCATGACAAAATAGACCATAAACCATACATATATTTTTCTAGATTGCATGTTGTATGACTGTAGGATTTTTCTTACGACTCTTATTATTGGAGGTTTGACTGTAGTAAAGATTAATGAAGAGGTTATGACTGGACAAAGAGAGATAAGATGTCTTAAATTTCGAGGAGAAATATTAAATTAAATAAAGAGTTAGGAATTTAATATGGCAGAATTGACGATTTTGTTAAATCATTAATTTTTATGAAGATTATGAAATGATTGAATTACCATTAAATTTTGAGGAATTTAAGAAGGTTATCAATATATTTATTGGACTGCAAGTTATGAACTTATATTTTGAATATTGTGTTGAAGGTTTCATAAGTATTACATCGTTGAGTATTGAAAAAAAAAATTGAGGAATAAGAACACAAATGGATTAGTGTTGAATTCAAATTTTGGGATGAGATTTAATTTTATAATATGCATTGATTGGATTTAAATTAGAGGAGTAAGATCATTAATGGATTAGTGTTTGAATTCAAATTTTGGGATGAAATTTTTAAATTTTATAAATATGCATTGATTGGATTTCAATTAGAGGATTGAATATTAAATTCTTGTATTCGTTTTTAACTTAAAATTTTGGAGGAGATTGTGATAAGAATGGAATTTGATTTTATATTTGAAGATTTTTAGGGATATGATATTTATAGAATTTTGAGAAATATTGTGAAATAACAATATGGATTAGTTCATGGTTATATGATTTGATGAATTCAATTTTGATGTTAATAAATAAAATAATTAAGGATTTTAAATTTCGAGGACAAAATTTTTTAAGGTGGGTAGACTTGTAACCTCCGTATCCTGAAATTCATGCTTAAATGTTGTTATTAGGTTAATTTGGGACTATTAGGATTTTCCATAATTTTTAGTTAATTAAAAACTAGTAACACTAATTTTTTAGGACTTTCAAGAATTTATTTTTGGGTCAAACTTAATTAAAAATATTTTAAAATTTTATTTTAGGCTCTAAATATTCAAATATATTTTCTAGAATTTTTTGGAAATTTTGTGAGTATTTTAATATTTATTGGGAGTAATTAGGCTAATAAATATAGAATGGACCCACATTATTTTCTAGGGTTTATAATATTATTATATATTTTCTGGAATTATTTCAGAAAATTGGAAATAATTTTAGTATTTATTTTTAGTTATATGGGTAAAACTAATGTTTAGAGCTTCTCCTAATTATAGTAGAAAATCTATGAATATAAATTGTCCCAAATATTTTTTTATGGTTTTTAGGTTCAAAACATATTTTTTGTAATTTTTCCAGATTTTTATGATTATTTTTAATATTTATTTTGAGTTATTTAGATTTAAAACGACTTAAACAATATTTTGGTAAAGGCAAATCAAAAATAAATAATATAAATAAAATCATCCAATAAGATTCTGACACGTGTCAGCCTATAGATATCCAATCTGAGCAGCAGGTATATATATATATATATATATATATATATATATATATATATATATATATATATATATATATATATATCCCATTATTTTTAGAGAGAGAAATTTGGAAGAATTGCCATCTAGGGTTCCTTCATCTTCCAGAAACCATTTCGCATAGCTCTGGACTCCAAATGAGGCCTAATTTTTTGTCTTAAAACGATATTGAGGTTAGATTTCTGATTATATAAATTTTTTATGAAATTATGAGTATTAAATTCTGAAAAATTCGTAGAGCATAGTATGTCCGAAAATAGACGTGTTTTGATGTTTTCGCGATTCCGGGAGAACCAGAAATCAGAATCATGAACCGTTTAAAGTTTCGGAAAGTTAATGTCGAGATAATTGACATATATTTTTCCCATAATTTAATTCAAAGTATTTATATACTGTTAATTCTGTAGAACTTCTAGGTTAGAATTTAACCATCGGGGTACAATACGAAATTTGTATGTGCCATAATTTCCAAACGAATTTGAATTCGGATGAGTCATAAATTCCAGAATATTTTTGACACTGAAATCTACAGGAAATCATACATAAAAGTCGAGTTTGTGTTGGTTGACTTTTTGGTCAACAGATCGTCTTGATTTGCGTGCCACGAGTCTCGAGTTGATAAAATTTAGTTCCTTTGGACAAAATTTAGGAATTAACCTAAAAATCAGAATAATAAGATTAAAATAGGATTTAGAGTAATTATTCCAGAATTAAATAAATTAAAATAAATAACTTTTGACATGGTAAATTGTAATACATAGGCTATTTGGACTGTGACTTGGACTCTGATTCATACCAGCAGCAGGACCCCAGGCGAGTACATTCTCTGATAATTTTATTATTTGATAATTTTTATAATTCCAGTATTTAAAAATATTACATCTGACTCTTGACACTGTGCTACACGGACTAGTATCTAGATTGCATCTTTAGTCATGAGATATTACATTGGTTATCGTATTGATATTGTACACGACATTGACATTAGATATTGATATTAGATAGTGTACATGATATATTGGACATTGATCGTGTATCGTGACGTGTCATGGTTGGATCCACAGTACTAGTTGGGGGTGGAAAAATTTCTAGTAAGAGATGTGATCAAAATACCTATCATACAAGTGTAGACATTGAACAGTGTTAATCATACACCTCACGTATGATTAGCCAGACCATGTAGCCATCGAACAAGTTTCCAAGCCGATCACATTTCGAAACTACGATTTCAAACACTTAGAATAGATACAGTTCTCTATTTCTGTTCATATACCACATCACTCGTATATGATTTTGTACCTCGTTCTATTCATTTCAAATATGCACTGACTGTACCATATTGTCTATCTTACATGTTCTTCTTATATTATCATTGTATTTATTTATTGCCTTCTCTCAGTATATAGCATCATCTATTTATTGTTTTATAGTCCTTATCAATTAACTGGAACTGTTATTTGAGATGTACTTTGCTCCATCCTGACTGAAAATATTTTTCCAGACTGCGCCTTAGAGGACCGGTGTCCGACATATTATGGACCACAGGAAGAGTAGCTGCAAACTTGGACTTGGTAGCACAGGTGTGATTCCCGGGAGGTCTAGTCGGGATCACTAGTTATTTAGTTTGTTTCTTTTAGCAGTTTTTGGTACCGGATTTGTCTCCGGCATATTTAGTTGAGACTTGGATATTACTGTTGAGTTAGATTATTTCTATTTTAGACTTGAGTTGCATTTTGATTTATTTATTTCTTAGATATCTTATCATGCTTTAGTTTATGTGATTGAGTATTCCATATTATATTATGATATCTGTGTCTTCTTATGGAGTTTGTTGCTCGTGTGAGAATGATTAGATAGCATTATGACCTAGACAGTGTTCTACCGCCGATGCTGCGACGTAGGCTGGACGTACCCACGTACTCGTGCCCCAAAATCCGGGTGCGGGTCGTGACACATTTTTAGTGGTGGCCTATGCTGGTCAGACTTCGCAATTAGAGCGATGTCGTGGTAGTGTGACATCTTAGTTGTACTACTGCGTGTCTGCGATAGGATATAGGATATAGCATACTAGGATGAGGCGAATACTCAATCACAACTAGGAACATTCCAATCTATTTATCTTGTTATCCTTATTCCTCATGAATATTGCTTCCTTTAGAATTTTTATTGTCCTTCCTTGATGATATAATAGTATCTATTGCCTTGATTGATTCCTTAGTACCGTAGTTTGTATTCATGATTTTCTTATTAGAATGTAGTTAGTAATACACCATGTCAGAGACTACAATACTATGACAAAATAGACCATAAACCATACATATATTTTTCTAGATTGCATGTTGTATGACTGTAGGATTTTTCTTAAGACTCTTATTGTTGGAGGTTTGACTGTAGTAAAGATTAATGAAGAGGTTATGACTGGACAAAGAGAGATAAGATGCCTTAAATTTCGAGGAGAAATATTAAATTAAATAAAGAGTTGGAAATTTAATATGGCAGAATTGACGATTTTGTTAAATCATTAATTTTTATGAAGATTATGAAATGATTGAATTTATCATTAAATTTTGAGGAATTTAAGAAGGTTATCAATATATTTATTGGACTGCAAGTTATGAACTTATATTTTGAATATTGTGTTGAAGGTTTCATAAGTATTACATCGTTGAGTATTGGAAAAAAAAATCGAGGAATAAGAACACAAATGGATTAGTGTTGAATTCAAATTTTGGAATGAGATTCAATTTTATAATATGCATTGATTGGATTTAAATTAGAGGAGTAAGATCATTAATGGATTAGTATTTGAATTCAAATTTTGGGATACAATTTTTAAATTTTTATAAATATGCATTGATTGGATTTAATTAGAGGATTGAATATTAAATTCTTGTATTCGTTATTAACTTAAAATTTTGGAGGAGATTGTGATAAGAATGGAATTTGATTTTATATTTGAAGATTTTTAGGGATATGATATTTATAGAATTTTGAGAAATATTGTGAAATAACAATATGGATTAGTTCATGGTTATATGATTTGATGAATTCAATTTTGATGGTAATAAATAAAACAATTGAGGATTTTAAATTTTAAGGACGAAATTTTTTAAGGTGGGTAGACTTGTAACCTCCGTATCCTGAAATTCATGCTTAAATGTTGTTATTAGATTAATTTGGGACTATTGGGATTTTTCCATAATTTTAGTTAATTAAAAACTAGTAACACTAATTTTCTAGGACTTTCAAGAATTTATTTTAGGGTCAAACTTAATTAAAAATATTTCAAAATTTTATTTTCGGCTCTAAATATTCAATTATATTTTCTAGAATTTTTTGGGAATTTTCTGAGTATTTTTAGTATTTATTGGGAGTAATTAGGCTAATAACTAATTTTTAGGATTTGTATTTATTGTGCAATCCCAGGAATATAGAATGGACCCACGTTATTTTCTAGGGTTTATAATATTATTATATATTTTCTAGAATTATTTCAAAAAATTTGTAATAATTTTAGTATTATTTTTAGTTATATGGGTAAAACTAATGTTTAGAGCTTCTCCTAATTATAGTAGAAAACCTATGAATATAAAATTATCCCAAATATTTTTCTAGGGTTTTTAGGTTCAAAACATATTTTCTGTAATTTTTTTAGATTTTTCAGATTATTTTTAATATTTATTTTGAGTTATTTAGATTTAAAATGACTTAAATAATGTTTTGATAAAGGCAAATCAAAAATAAATAATATAAATAAAATCATCCAATAAGATTCTGACATGTGTCAGCCTATAGATATCCAATCAGCCGCAGGTACATATATATATATATATATATATATATATATATATATATATATATATATATATATATATATATATATATATATATATATATTTTATATATATATATATATATATATATATATATATATATTTATATATAATATAATATAATATAATAACCCTAATCATCCCATTATTTTTAGAGAGAGAGATTTGGGAGAATTGCCATCTAGGGTTCCTTCATCTTCTAGAAGCCATTGCGCATAGCTCCGGACTCCAAACGAGGCCTAATTTTTTGTGTTAGAACGATATTGAGGTTAGATTTCTGATTATATAAATTTTTTATGAAATTATGAGTATTAAATTCTGGAAAATTCGTAGAGCATAGTATGTCCGAAAATAGACGTATTTTGATATTTTCGCGATTCCGGGAGAACCAGGAATCAGAATCATGAACCGTTTAATGTTTCGAAAAGCTAATGTCGATATAATTGACATATATTTTTTCTAGAATTTAATTCGAAGTATTTGTATACTGTTAATTCTGTGGAACTTCTAGGTTCGAATTTAACCATCGGGGTACAATACGAAATTTGTATGTGCCATAATTCCCAAACGAATTTGAATTCGGACGAGTCATAAATTCCATCATATTTTTTATGCTGAAATCTACAAGAAATCATATATAAAAGTCAAGATTGTGTCGGTTGACTTTTTGGTCAACAGATCGCCTCGATTTGCGTGCCATGAGTCTCGAGTTGATAAAATTCAGTTCCTTTGGACAAAATTTAGGAATTAACCTAAAAATCATAATAATAAGATTAAAATAGGATTTTAGAGTAATTATTCCAGAATTAAATAAATTAAAATAAATTATCTTTTGACATGGTAAATTGTAATACATAGGCTATTTGGACTGTGACTTGGACTCTGATTCATACTAGCAGCAGGACCCCAGACGAGTACATTCTCTGATAATTTTATTATTTGATAATTTTTATAATTCCAGTATTTAGAAATATTACATCTGACTCTTGACACTGTGCTACACGGACTAGTATCTAGATTGGATCTTTAGTCATGAGATGTTACATTGGTTATCGTATTGATATTGTACATAACATTGACATTAGATATTGATATTAGATATTGTACATGATATATTGGACATTGATCGGGTATCGTGATGTGTCATGGTTGGATCCACAGTACTAGTTGGGGGTGGGGAAATTGCTAGTGAGAGATGTGATCAAAATACCTATCATACAAGTGTAGACATTGAACAGTGTTAATCATACACCTCACGTATGATTAGCCAGACCATGTAGCCATCGAACAAGTTTCCAAGCCGATCACATTTTGAAACTACGATTTCAAATATTTAGAATAGATACAGTTCTCTATTTCTATTCATATACCACATCACTCGTATATGATTTTGTACCTCGTTCTATTCATTTCATATATGCACTGACTATACCATATTGTCTATCTTACATGTTCTTCTTATATTGTCATTACATTTATTTATTGCCTTCTCTCAGTATATAGCATCATCTATTTATTGTTTTATAGTCCTTATCAATTAACCGGAACTGTTATTTAAGATGTACTTTGCTCCATCCTGACTGAAAATATTTTTCCAGACTGCGCCTTAGAGGACCGGTGTCCGACATATTATGGACCACAGGAAGAGTAGCTGCAAACTTGGACTTAGTAGCACAGGTGTGATTCCCGGGAGGTCTAGTCGGGATCACTAGTTATTTAGTTAGTTTCTTTTAGCAGTTTTTGGTACCGGATTTATCTCCGGCATATTTAGTTGAGACTTGGATATTACTGTTGAGTTAGATTATTTCTATTTTAGACTTGAGTTGCATTTTAATTTATTTATTTTTTCGATATCGTATCGTGTTTTAGTTTATGTGATTGAGTATTCCATATTATATTATAATATATGTGTCTCCTTATGGAGTTTGATGCACATGTGAGAATAATTAGATAGCATTATGACCTAGACAACGTTCTACCGCCGATGCTGCGGCGTAGGCTGGACGTATCCACGTACTCGTGCCCTAAAATCCGGGTGCGGGTCGTGATACATTTTTAGTGGTAGCCTATGCAGGTCAGACTTCACAATTAGAGCGATGTCATGGTAGTATGACGTCTTAGTTGTACTACTGTGTGCCTGCGATAGGATATAGGACATAACATACTAGGATGAGAGCGAATACTCAATCACAATTAGGAACATTCCAATCTATTTATCTTGTTATCCTTATTCCTCATGAATATTGCTTCCTTTAGAATTTTTATTGTCCTTCCTTGATGATATATTATCTATTGCCTTGATTGATTCCTTAGTACCATAATTTGTATTCATGATTTTCTTCTTAGAATGTAGTTAGTAATACACACTGACAGAGACTACAATACCATGACAAAATAGACCATAAACCATATATATATTTTTCTAGATTGCATGTTGTATGACTGTAGGATTTTTCTTAAGACTCTTATTGTTGGAGGTTTGACTGTAGTAAAGATTAATGAAGAGGTTATGATTGGACAAAGAGAGATAAGATGCCTTAAATTTCGAGGAAAAATATTAAATTAAATAAAGAGTTGAAATTTAATATGGCAGAATTGATGATATTGTTAAATAATTAATTTTTATGAAGATTATGAAATGATTGAATTTATTATTAAATTTTAAGGAATTTAAGAAGGTTATCAATATATTTATTGGACTGCAAGTTATGAACTTATATTTTGAATATTGTGTTGAAGGTTTCATAAGTATTACATCGTTGAGTATTGGAAAAAAAATCGAGGAATAAGAATACAAATGGATTAGTGTTGAATTCAAATTTTGGGATGAGATTCAATTTTATAATATGCATTGATTGGATTTAAATTAGAGGAGTAAGATCATTAATGGATTAGTGTTTGAATTCAAATTTTGGGATGCAATTTTTAAATTTTATAAATATGCATTGATTGGATTTCAATTAGAGGATTGAATATTAAATTCTTGTATTCGTTATTAACTTAAAATTTTGGAGGAGATTGTGATAAGAATGGAATTTGATTTTATATTTGAAGATTTTTAGGGATATGGTATTTATAGAATTTTGAGAAATATTGTAAAATAACAATATGGATTAGTTCATGGTTATATGATTTGATGAATTCAATTTTGATGGTAATAAATAAAATAATTGAGGATTTTAAATTTTGAGGACAAATTTTTTTAAGGTGGGTAGACTTGTAACCTCCGTATCCTGAAATTCATGCTTAAATATTATTATTAGGTTAATTTGGAACTATTGGGATTTTTTCATAATTTTTAGTTAATTAAAAACTAGTAACACTAATTTTTTAGGACTTTTAAGAATTTATTTTAGGGTAAAACTTAATTAAAAATATTTCAAAATTTTATTTTAGGCTCTAAATTGTCAAATATAGTTTCTAGAATTTTTTGGAAATTTTTTGAGTATTTTTAATATTTATTAGGAGTAATTAGACTAATAACTAATTTTTAGGACTTGTAGAATTTATTGTGCAATCCCAGGAATATATAATGGACCCACGTTATTTTCTAGAGTTTATAATATTATTATATATTTTCTGGAATTGTTTCAAAAAATTTGGAATAATTTTAGTATTTATTTTTAGTTATATGGATAAAACTAATGTTTAGAGCTTCTCCTAATTATTGTAGAAAATCTTTGAATATAAAATTGTCCCAAATATTTTTCTAGGGTTTTTAGGTTCAAAATATATTTTCTGTAATTTTTTCAGATTTTTATGATTATTTTTAATATTTATTTTGAGTTATTTAGATTTAAAACGACTTAAATAATGTTTTGATAAAGGCAAATCAAAAATAAATAATATAAATAAAATCATCCAATAAGATTCTGACACGTGTTAGCTTATAGATATCCAATCAGCCGCAGGTACATATATATATATATATAATATAATAACCCTAATTATCCCATTATTTTTAGAGAGAGAGATTTGTGAGAATTGCCATCTAGGGTTCCTTCATCTTTCAGAAGCCATTGCGCATAGCTCCGGACTCCAAACGAGGCCTAGTTTTTTGTGTTAGAACGATATTTAGGTTAGATTTCTGATTATATAAATTTTTTTAGAAATTATGAGTATTATATTCTGAAAAATTCGTAGAGCACAGTATGTCCGAAAATAGACATATTTTGATGTTTTCGCGATTTCGGGAGAACCAGGAATCAGAATCATGAACTATTTAAAGTTTCAGAAAGCTAATATCGAGATCATTGACATATGTTTTTCTCAGAATTTTATTTCAAAGTATTTATATACTTTTAATTCTGTAGAACTTCTAGTTTAGAATTTAACCATCGGGGCACAATACGAAATTTGTATGTGCCATAATTCCCAAATGAATTTGAATTCGGAAGAGCCGTAAATTCTAGCATGTTTTTGATGCTGAAATATACAGAAAATCATGCATGAAAGTTGTAAACTACCTGATTTTTTCAAGAATTTTTAAATTTGGATTTTCATAATTTTTGAAAATTTTCTCGGATTTTTCCGTAATTAAAATCAGGGTTTTAAATTATAAAATGATTTTTATTTGATAATAAATAATATTAAAATATTATGAAAAATAATATTTTTGGGTGTAAAATGAAAAACTGGACTTAGGGTAATTTTTTGGTAATTTATTGGGCCCCGAACCTATTTTTAATCACCTAAAAACTGTTTTTATTATTTATTTTAATTATTATTATTTATTTACTTATTTTTAAATAAATCCAGCCCTAAACCCTAGCCCAAGGCCCAGCCCAAACGGCCCAGCCCAAAGCCCCTAGCTATCGGGTCGGGTCGGGTCGATTAGACCCGAACCCGCCCGCAAGCCCGACCCGCACGACCCTCTCCCCCACGGCTGCGGCCCGCTTCTCCCGCCGCATCCGCCGGCCGCGCCGCCCGCCGCTCCGTCCGGCCCGCTCCCCGTGACCCCGACTCCCCCGCCACGTCCCCGCACCCGCCGGCCGACCTCCGCCTCGCCCGGAGCCTCTCCGCCTCTCCGCCTATATAAACCCTAGCTTTCCCCCTCTCCGGCCACACCCTCTACCGTCCGGAGACCCCACCGCGTCCCGCGCCACCCAGCGCCGTCTCGCCGACGATGCGCCGCCCGCCGCAGCCCTCGCCGCTGCCACCCCACCCTGCTCCGGCCTCCCCCGCGAGCAGCAGCAGCCAACAACAGCGGCTGCGCCGCCTCCGGCAACCGCCGCCCGCGGCCACGCGCCCCCGCAGTGCCACCCCGAGCCGCCGGAGCTCCGTCTGGGAACCCCCAAACCCTAACCCTAGTCCCTGTGCACAGTACACGTGTCGGACACGTGTCGGACACGGTTTTTCTGGGTTTTTCTGACCCTGTTCAGGTATGCGTATCTCCCTGCTCGTTTACCCATTTTTGATTCTGTCAGTTGCGTTGCGTAGCCTGTGTGACCCCCTCGGTGCCCGTGCAACCCGCTCGGGGCATCGCGTCCTGTGGCGATCGCGAACCGCGATCCAAAAATAGGAAAAATAATGCCCCGATTCACCCCGGAACTGGGTATGCCCCGCCAAACGGGACGACTTGGTCGCGCGCGGTCTTCACAGATACGTGCGCATCGTTGATACGGATGTGTGGGATTTCGAAGAAGTCGATTCGGGTGTGCGTGCACACCGGAATCAACGCGTATCCGCGGACAACACCCCGTATCCGACTTTTCTGAATCGTGCCCTAACTTTGTGTACACACGTCGGATTGAAACAAAACTTGTGCCATCGAACTCGTAGCGATACGCTGGTCCTGTGACCCAAGTTTGGTTCGATTCTGAGAACGTTGACGAAATCGCGTGTCGTGGGCCCCACAGGCCCCGCTCGATGGGCGATTTTGTGATCGGCTCATCGGAATCCAATTCTGGAAGTTCCGTTGGGTTCGTATCATCGTTCCTGACCTGTTGATACTAAGTTTGGTAAATTTGGAGACCTTTGATCCTGACACATTTTTCGGTGCAAAGCGGGCCCACATGTGGACCCCGTTTTGACCCAAAATTATCGTTTTTGCCCTTGTCAACAAACTGGACTCAAGGACAGGCATTTTTAGCTGATTGATATTTTCTGGATCTGATGGTGATGTTTATTTCAGCAATCGAAGTACCGCCTGCCAATCCAGCTGAAGTCAGAGCTACAGTTGGAGCCAGAACCACAGGCAAGTGTACCTTGCCAAACCCTGCAGCTTGCTACTTATTTTCCTTGACTTGCTTATTCATTAGTAGGCAATTAAAGCTTGTCAATTCGCAGTGATGACTGTTATAGTACTTTACTTGAGTTCTTGTAGACTTCATATATAATCTTGTTTAACTGTTCAACCCAGGACCGAGTGGCTTTACTTAGCGTCCGATTACTAGTCGGGTGCCAACCCCGTACGCGGAGTTGTGTAACGTCACATAGACATGGATATCGAGACCATATATATTCTCGTACTTGTCTAATCAAGTACATCATAACCCAGGACACCTGACACTATTCATGAGACAGAGTCTTCCTGAGACATTCATGGTGATTCTGTATAGGATACAGGACTTGACAGAGAGTATATTTATAGATACTATACGACTTGTTGCATTAGCTATGATCCCGCTTGATATGGACATGAGATGTTATGGTCATGATACGCGTGATTACATTGGGTGGGAAGAGTCACACAGACTACAGGTTGATTTTTATATATTATGCCGGCGTCTTAGTCTCACTACGAGATAGACAACCACATGATATCACTGCTACCGGCTCCCCGACACAGAGCTTGTAGTAGTTTCAGCCTGAGTTCTAGTGCTGCTCTTATCTTGCATTTTACTTAGATGGTTACATAGTTTACCCTATTGTTTATTTATTGCTGCACTGCATTTATTTTGGCATGAGCTTTCTTGTACCTTGCTATGTCCCCTGAGGACCTGGATCCGGATTATGTCCCCAGGTATAGCCGAAGAGATCCATCCAGAGATACACCGTACAGGAGCACTTCCAGGAGCTGTACCAGGACCTGAGGACGAGATCGTACTAGAGGACATCTCCTGAGCATTGGCTGTATATAGTCGGTTATTTCTGTTTCTCTTTCCAGTTCCATTGATGTATCAGACATATTCTCGGATTGTTCCCTGAGACATTTATTGAGATTTGATAGTTATTTCTATTTGCATTATTCTGGCATTTAATCTGTGATTATCTGTTGTGGATGAGATTAGAATAGTTTGTGGCTTGTAACAATTATTCTATTTACTGTTAGACTACAGCTTAAGCATGTCCTGATGGATCTATTAAATTGGGTTGTCCATCGGTGCGTGCTGCTGGCCATTGTCGCGCATCCAGTCCCTCTATATTTTGGGACTGGGGCGTGACATAGTTTTTGTGGTGGCCCATGCAGGTCTACGACTAAATTGTTCGGTTTCAACTCAGGGACCGAACAGGCCTGCAATAAGATATGATAAGTTTTTAGGATCTCATCCACTTGCTTGAAACGTTCTTGATATCCATATCGACTTTGAATTAATTTCTTGACTTGCATCCTGCCTTGATTCCTGTGCGCCTCTTATTGTTTATTTTGGTTGCAGGGTTATGGATTCACGAGCAAACGACGAGACTCCTATAACGTCACCACGAGATGCTGAGGTAACCAACGAAGATGAAGTAACACCAGTGGATGGAGGACAATCAGCTCAACAACATGCCTCGAGAATCCAGCAAGATGATATTCCACCATCGATGCCAATTACTCCACCAATACCCATAATTCTACCAGGGCAGGCCATGGACGGGCAGCAGATGTTTCAAATGATCTGTACAATAATGCAAGCTCAACAAGAGGCTTTGAGTCGCAGCCTAGTAACTGTACTAGAGCAGGCGAATCTACCCGGACGACGGCCAACGACGGGCTCTATCACCGATTTTCGGCAACTGAAGCCCCATACCTTCTCAGGCAAGGAGGAGGCTACTGAAGTTCATGAGTGGCTCACCAACACTCAATATCAATTAGAAGCAGCTGAACTTCCAAAGAAACGTTGGATGACTGCCGTCAGAATGCAGTTGACGGACAATGCACATCACTGGTGGCTATCCGAGGAGACACGGCTCGGACCAGACCGAGTCACTTGGGAAGAGTTTTCTAGACTCTTTCAGGAGATGTACATTCCAGCTATCGTTCGATCAGAACTTCGGGACAAGTTCAATCACCTCACTCAGGATGCTAAGACGGTGGAAGAGTACAACGCTGAGTTCATTCGTCTAAGTCACTTCGTCCCAACATTGATCTTACAGAAGAAGAGAAGGCTGAGAAATTCTTCGACGGACTAAACATTGAGCTACAGAAACTAATTGGATCCGTTGTACCTACTTCATACTCGAACGTCCTTGCTGCAGCACGACGCATGGAGCGCGTCATCAGGAGAGAGACCAGTCTGAAGCGGCCATCCACGTCAGCACCAGCCGAAGCACCACAAGAAGAAGTAGCAAAAAGACCTCACATACACCAGCCACCAGAAGCATCTCCACAGGCAATACCTGTCTGTCCATATTGTCACCAGCGAGGTCATATAGAGAACAAGTGTAGACAAAAAATGAGATTATGTTTAGCTTGCGGATCCAGTCAGCATTTATTGAGGGAATGCCCCGAACGTCGAGAAGGAGCACCAAGGGTAAACCAACAAGCGTTACCAATACCGAGGCCAGCCTATACAGCATTTGGAGCACCACAAACGGAAGTTCAAGAAGTTCTACCCCCAGCTCCAGGAGGGTGTCAGCCGAGGCCACCCTTGATACCCCAGGCACTACTCTTCCAGCAGGCTCAGCAGCAGAAGAATCAACTGCAAAGACGCGAGCAAGCCCTGGCGATGACTGTGGAGGACGCTGATGCGCGTAAGTGATTCGTAGTTATCCGTTTCTAGTGTTATTTATCTCGTGCCAATTGGTTCGTGACCTCAGCCCCAACCTAGTAATTTGTAATTTGTTAATAATAACCTGATTTTTCTAAAAAGTTGTAGTCTTTTGCTTTAACTAGATTTTCTCTGAAAAGTGCATGACTTTCATTCATAGGGAAAACGGTATTTTCCTAAGTATCTTGTGATGTGTTCGAACGATACTTGCAACCGTGTCATCTCTGCTGACCGGTTATTCTTTGATTGCGAGGACGCAATCCTTTTAAGGGGGTAGATTGTAAACCCCCTGATTTTTTCAAGAATTTTTAAATTTGGATTTTCACAATTTTCGAGAATTTTCTCGAATTTTTTCGTAATTAAAATCAGGATTTTAAATTATTAAATGATTTTTATTTAATAATAAATGATATAAAAATATTATGAAAAATAATATTTTTGGGTGTAAAATAAAAAACTGGACTTAGGGTAATTTTCTGTTAATTTATTGGACCCCGGACCTATTTTTAATCACCTAAAAACTGTTTTTATTATTTATTTTAATTATTATTATTTATTTATTTATTTTTAAATAAATCCAGCCCTAAACCCTAGCCCAAGGCCCAGCCCAAACGGCCCAGCCCAAAGCCCCTAGCTACCGGGTCGGGTCGGGTCGGTCAGACCCGAACCCGCCCGCGAGCCCGACCCGCACGACCCTCTCCCCCACGGCTGCGGCCCGCTTCTCCCGCCGCATCCGCCGGCCGCGCCGCCCGCCGCTCCGTCCGGCCCGCTCCCCGCGACCCCGACTCCCCCGCCACGTTCCCGCACCCGCCGGCCGACCTCCGCCTCGCCCGGAGCCTCTCCGCCTCCCCGCCTATATAAAACCTAGCTTTCCCCCTCTCCGGTCACACCCTCCACCGTCCGGAGACCCCACCGCATCCCGCGCCACCCAGCGCCGCCTCGCCGACGATGCGCCGCCCACCGCAGCCCTCGCCGCTGCCACCCCACCCTGCTCGAGCAGCAGCAGCCAACAGCAGCGGCTGCGCCGCCTCCGGCAGCCGCCGCCCGCGGCCACGCGCCCCCGCCCTAGCCCCGGTCGGCCTCCCCCACCACAGTACCGCCCTGAGCCGCCAGAGCTCCGCCTGGGAACCCCCAAACCCTAACCCTAGTCCCTGTGCACAGTACACGTGTCGGACACGTGTCGGATACGGTTTTTCCGGGTTTTTCTGACCCTGTTCAGGTACGCGTATCTCCCTGCTCGTTTACCCGTTTTCGATTCCGTCAGTTGTGTTGCGTAGCCTGCGTGACCCCCTCGGTGCCCGTGTAACCCTCTCGGGGCATCGCGTCTTGTGGCGATCGTGAACTGCGATCCAAAAACAGGAAAAATAACACCCCAATTCACCCCGAAACTGGGTACGCCCCGCCAAACGGGACGACTTGGTCGCGCGCGATCTTCACAGATACGTGCGCGTCGTTGATACGGACGTGTGGGATTTCGCAGAAGTCGATTCGGGTGTGCGTGCACACCGGAATCAACGCGTATCCGCGGACAACACCCCGTATCTGACTTTTCTGAATCGTGCCCTAACTTTGTGTACACACGTCGGATTAAAATAAAACTTGCGCCATCAGACTCGTAGCAATACGCTGGTCCTGTGACCCAAGTTTGGTTCAATTCTGAGAATATTGACGAAATCGCGTGTCGTGGGCCCTACAGGCCCCGCTCGACGGGCGATTTTGTGATCAGCTCATCGGAATCTAATTCTGGAAGTTCCGTTGGGTTCGTATCATCGTTCCTGACCTGTTGACACTAAGTTTGATAAATTTGGAGACCTTTGACCCTGACACATTTTTCGGTGCAAAGCGGGCCCACATGTGGACCCCGTTTTGACCAGAAATTATCGTTTTTGCCCTTGTCTCCAAACTGGACTCAAGGACAGGCATTTCTAGCTGATTGATATTTTCTGGATCTGATGGTGATATTTATTTCAGCAACCGGAGTACCGCCTGTCAATCCAGCTGAAGTCAGAGCTACAGTTGGAGCCAGAACCACAGGCAAGTGTACCTTGCCAAACCCTGCAGCTTGCTACTTATTTTCCTTGACTTGATTATTCATTAGTGGGCAATTAAAGCTTGCCAATTTGCAGTGATGACTGTTATAGTACTTTACTTGAGTTCTTGTAGACTTCATATATAATCTTGTTTAACTGTTCAACCCAGGACCGAGTGGCTTTACTTAGCGTCTGATTACTAGTCGGGTGCCAACCCCGTACACGGAGTTGTGTAACGTCACATAGACATGAATATCAAGACCCTATGTATTCTTGTACTTGTCTTATCAAGTACATCATAACCCAGGACACCTGACACTATTCATGAGACAGAGTCTCCCTGAGACATTCATGGTGATTCTGTATAGGATACAGGACTTGACAGAGAGTATATTTATAGATACTATATGACTTGTTGCATTAGCTATGATCCCGCTTGACATGGACATGAGACGTTATGGTCATGATACGCGTGATTATATTGGGTGGAAAGAGTCACACAGACTACAGGTTGATTTTTATATATTATGTCGGCGTCTTAGTCTCACTACGAGATAGACAACCACATGATATCACTGCTACCGGCTCCCCGACACAGAGCTTGTAGTAGTTTCAGCCTGAGTTCTAGTGCTGCTCTTATCTTGCATTTCACTTAGATGGTTACATAGTTTACCCTATTGTTTATTTATTGTTGTACTGCATTTATTTTGGCATGAGCTTTCTTGTACCTTGCTATGTTCCCTGAGGACCTGGATCCGGATTATGTCCCCAGGTATAGCCGAAGAGATCCATCCAGAGATACACCATACAGGAGCACTTCCAGGAGCTGTACCAGGACCTGAGGACGAGATCGTACTAGAGGACTTCTCCTGTGCATTGGCTGTATATAGTCGGTTATTTCTGTTTCTCTTTCCAGTTCCTTTATTTCCTGTCTATTGGCATTGATGTATCAGACATATTCTTGGATTGTTCCTCAGACATTTATTGAGATTTGATAGTTATTTCTATTTGCATTATTCTGGCATTTAATCTGTGATTATCTGTTGTGGATGAGATTAGAATAGTTTGTGGCTTGTAACAATTGTTCTATTTACTGTTAGACTACAGCTTAAGCATGCCCTGATGGATCCATTAAATTGGGTTGTCCATCGGTGCGTGCTGCTGGCCATTGCCGTGCATCCAGTCCCTCTGTATTTTGGGACTGGGGCTTGACAAAAGTCGAGTTTGTGTCGGTTGACTTTTTAGTCAACAGATCGCCTCGATTTGTGTGCCACGAGTCTCGAGTTGATAAAATTTAGTTCCTTTGGACAAAATTTAGGAATTAACCTAAAAATCAGAATAATAAGATTAAAATAGGATTTTATAGTAATTATGCCAGAATTAAATAAATTAAAATAAACTATCTTTTGACATGGTAAATTATAATACATAGGCTATTTGGACTGTGACTTGGACTCTGATTCATACCAGCAGCAGGACCCCAGGCGAGTACATTCTCTGATAATTTCCATTATTTAATAATTTCTATAATTCTAGTATTTAGAAATGTTACATCTGACTCTTGACACTGTGCTACACGGACTAGTATATAGATTGGATCTTTAGTCATGAGATGTTACATTGGTTATCGTATTGATATTATAATGACATTGACATTAGATATTGATATTAGATATTATACATGATATATTGGACATTGATCGTGTATCGTGACGTGTCATGGTTGGATCCACAGTACTAGTTGGGGGTGAAGAAATTGCTAGTGAGAGATGTGATCAAAATACCTATCGTACAAGTGTAGACATTGAACAGTATTAATCATACACCTCACGTATGATTAGCCAGACCATGTAGCCATCGAACAAGTTCCCAAGCCGATCACATTTCAAAACTACGATTTCAAACACTTAGAATAGATACAGTTCTCTATTTCTGTTCATATACCACATCACTCGTATATGATTTTGTACCTCATTATATTTATTTCATATATACACTGACTGTACCATATTGTCTATCTTGCCTGTTCTTCTTATATTGTCATTGCATTTATTTATTGCCTTCTCTCAGTATACAGCATCATCTATTTATTGTTTTATAGTCCTTATCAATTAACTGGAACTGTTATTTGAGATGTACTTTGCTCCATCCTGACTGGAAATATTTTTCCAGACTGCGCCTTAGAGGACCGGTGTCCGACATATTATGGACCACAGGAAGAGTAGCTGCAAACTTGGACTTTGTAGCGCAGGTGTGATTCCCGGGAGGTCTAGTCGGGATCACTAGTTATTTAGTTAGTTTCTTTTAGCAGTTTTTGGTACCGGATTTGTCTCCGGCATATTTAGTTGAGACTTGAATATTACTGTTGAGTTAGATTATTTCTATTTTAGACTTGAGTTGCATTTTGATTTATTTATTTCTTCGATATCTTATCGTGCTTTAGTTTATGTGATTGAGTATTCCATATTATATTATGATATCTGTGTCTCCTTATGGAGTTTGATGCTCGTGTGAGAATGATTAGATAGCATTATGACCTAGACAGCGTTCTACCGCTGATGCTGCGGCGTAGGCTGGACGTACCCACGTACTCGTGCCCCAAAATCCGGGTGCGGGTCGTGGCACTAATAGCTATTTGGACTGTCAAAATCTTGACAGTCCTATTTTATAGTTGGTATGTTCTGGCACTTATATATATATATATATATATATATATATATATATATATGTGTGTGTGTGTGTGTGTGTGTGTGTGTGTGTGTGTGTGTGTGTGTGTAAAGACATGGAATTAAAACTAGGCCAAATCTCCAACAATTTTTTTGTCGAGTATCTACCTATAAAAGGAAAGACGAGACTCCAACTCCTCGTATAACTCTTCCCAAACCTGTCTCCATCATGCTTCAACTGAATAGCCAAGATGTCTTGCGAGTGAATGTCGATATGAACAACCGCAAACCTCAGGATCAAAACCAACGAACTTCGACCTACCAATCTCATCAAATAATAAGCCCAATGCCTTGCGAGATATTACATGGATTAAAGTATCCAAGAGGTGTTCATGCTTGTATTCATGCTTTGCAATATTTAGGCCCGTCTCAAATGATGCTATAATCTCGTTCACCGTAGAAATAATTATCAAATGAATCGATTGCCAAACGGAGACAAAATTATCGACCGATGACCGTATATATCTTTTTAAACTTTAGTGTGATCCTTCGACCGGTTCGTAGTGATTGTGCCATAATGCTTCACCATGTTCATCCATACTAAGATAAATTGTTCTTTATGTAGTTCTAGCCAAGTATCTTTGATATAAAAAATGTATGTCGGGTTACTCGTCTCCTACTTTTGTTTGAACATGTACCATATTATGTCGTAGCTGTCTTTAGTACTTGTTCGCCATACAAGACTCCAATCACTGTAAAAAAAATTGAAGCGAAGCATGTCGATTTTACCATCCATATTTTTAAATTTTCTCTTACATTAAGCTTGTTGGCACAATATTTCTGTTGAATTTTTGAATATGGCTAATCGATTAAGTTTAGCATTATGGTAATCGATCAATCACTATAGTATTTTCTACTTAAACTCAGCATTATCCAGATATGTAATATTTGCTTCTGTACATTTTCTTGTTCGTTTAAAATGTACTTACAAAAAGCAATAAGCATGATCAACAAATGGACATATGTTATATGGCGATGAGCCAAAGACGACGTTATACCAGAAGATTTCGTCCAACCGCCTACGACTTATCTGGAGCCTCACACTAGGATTAATGTAAGATGAGTCGCACTGGCAAATCCTAAATACCTATACCCAGATACCTAGTCGACTCAAATGAACCAAAGAAGCTATCCACCAAATCCGGCCATATTCATTTACAAAGTCTACCATACTTAGAGACCGAACTCGGGCCAAACTCGTGCCAAACTCGGACCGAACTCGGTTACCCTTTTGGTATGAAATCAACCAGTTCAATAGCTCCTGATTTTTTAGCCCAATGGTTAGAAATTTGAATTAAACCTCATCCGAATTCTGGCCGAATTCTGTTTGCCTACACCCTATAAATAAGATTAAAATTCTTTATTCTTACTCACTCAACCATTATCTATCTTTCTATCCTATAGTGAGTAAACCCTCAGAGCCTAAACTTTTTTATCTCCAAGATCAACTCCCTAGCCTTCTAAGTGAAAAGTGTAGTCAATGTCTAGAAGTCTACAAGAGTTGCAAAGAGCTTGGCTCCATCATTTTTCTCTCTTCTTCTGTGTGAAGTATGCGTGCCCTTCGTATCAAACGCACGTGTGTGAACCTCAAGGTTGTAAGAAGTTGACAAGCCTTCGGATCAAAGCTTACGATTCACTATATGTGATTATAGTGGATAAAACTCTGAACTTGAGTTCTCGGGACTAGACTAGTCCTCTCAGAGAAAAACTAATATACATCGCAGTGTTTGCATTTGCTCTCTCTTTCTCTTACTTTATTATATTACACATACACTGCTAGTTATTAACTGCCTTCACTCTGCTTAATTTTTAATTTGGTAAATTATTTCGCTATACTATATTCACCATTCCTCTAAAGTTGCCATACACGGTCCTTCAGAGGTTGGATATTTCAATTTATATGCCAAGTGTATAGTAGTCTATGCACATAAGAAAATACAATATCAATAGAATTTATCAAGGCATATTCTCTGTCGGTAACAAAAATAGAGGGCTCTTTGTATCCTGTGTAAAGGGATTGTAGTTTCCTCGAAGCCCAGGTATAATCCTCAACTGTCTCACTCCTCATAAAATAAAAAGCGACTGAAAATATTTTTTCCGTAGACGTAAACCCAACAATGTAAAAAAAAGGCATCTTGAACTTGTTCGTCATATATATACAATCAAGGGCTAATACGTCTGCGATGGACCTGGCCAAGTGTGTGCAATTAGGATGAGCCCAAAATAATGAAAGGAGTTCATAATTTTATAGATGTCTTCTATGGTACTCCACATAGTGATGCTCGCCAAGCAACTTCAATACTTGCTGCATTACCATTCTTTCTTTCATACTATTATATTTTGCTCTCGTTAAAGTATTATAGATCGTCCTCATGGTTGACTTATTCTCATCTTCTTTTTGTCGCACGACATAATAAATTTGTTTGGGTGCAACTCCAAAAAGGGATAATTCTTCAACCAACTTTCTCTCATCCTTGTTCAACCGTGCCACGTAGGCATGACCCATAAGTGTCTCTGAAATAAGACGATTGTGTATTCCATTCTTAACTTCGACTATCCACTTTATATCTTCTACTTTTACAATCAATACCTTAAATGGACAATCATATTTTCTCGTCCCAACATTTTTCTTAGGGACTTTTTTTTAACGATAATTTTTTTTTCGATAGTGCATGGACACACCTCCTCTTTCGCAACCTAGCTATAAATATTTTTGGTCCGGCCGAGATCTGATCGATCTTGCAATGACAATGACTATATTATGTTATCTTCCAATTTCTCTGCCATAATATAATGCTTCTTCTTGGGATACAAATCGAATATCCGTTGAGAATATATTCTCTACATCAACCCCAATAGCAGGATGTACCACAGCATCTGTATAAGGTAAGTCCTATAAACAATATAAAATAATCTAAAAATTAATAACTTATAAATAATTGGCAGTCCAAATTAGCACTGTCACAATTTGTACAGACTAATGTATTGAGTAGACTGTCAGAAATTTTACAGTCTTGAAAAAAATATGTTGTTCAGCATTTTATCTTCAGGATTGTCAGTATTTTAACAGTCCACATAGTATATAGGACTATCAAAATTATGACAGTCATATATTTATATAGGACTGTCATAATTTATATAGTCCTTACATGATAATTATTGACTATCAAAATAGGGTTATCATTTTGCGTACCTTAGGTGCTTCGGAACAACCGATGTAGTATCCCACTCCGTATTGGCACTATGTACAAGAGATATCGGTTTGCTGACCCAAGTAGAAGTCTTATTGGAGAGTTTTGGATCGAAACACAAGACGATTGATCTAGGTGAGTGGGCAGAACTTCATTCTCTGATTCTTGTACGCCTAAAAAATGAATCAGAGTTTTTAAAATACTTGTTTGCTTAATAAGATAATGTTCGCATAAAGAATGATAGAACAAGAACCTATCTGCCTAAAAGAGATAGAACCATTGCCATGCTAAGTATAAGAAAGAAATATTGCATGCTAGTTACACTAACACCGCTATCAAACGAACTGTGCCATGTTAAAGAAAGAGTAGAACTACATGCTAACTAGAAGAGATAAATAGACATGTGTCATGTTAGCTTTAATTTAAAGATCGTTCATATGTTTGCTTGTCGTCGTATATATAATTGCTTGTCTTAGATGCAAAAGCTTGATTAAATATATGCTTATTTTATTATAAGAGTAAAATGGCTTATCTTGTTAGAGAAGAGACTAGTAGCCCGTCCTGATGTTTCGGTCCTACGGGATCTAGGGGGTGCGGCCATTAGATAAGAGATAGATGGATTGAAAACTTGTATTGTCATGTAGTGTTATGCTTGTGATATACTTGTTATCGAGGATCTTGTGGTGGATGGAGGCTAAACGACAAGTTTGGAGACTAATAGTGCGTCCCGATGTTCCGGTCCTACGGTATCTAGGGGGATGTGGCTATTAGAATGGTGGATGGAGATTGATGGGGTAAGACTAATAGTGCGTCCTTATGTTCCGGTCCTACAGGATCTAGGGGGACGTGGCTATTAGATGGGAGGTGGTGCTTCTGTTGGGAAGAGTTTGAGTTAGAGAAGTTAGCTTGTTCATGGAGATAGATCCATTCAGGTAGTTAGGGAGCATGCTAGGCTAGTCTTCTTGCATACCTAACTGTTTGATGCAGAGACGGACAGGAAAAGAGAACCGTATATATATATATATATATATATATATATATATATATATATATATATATATATATATATATATATATATATATAGCTTGCTTGTTCAAATCATATGCATCATAGAGTTTATCTGGTAGTATTTTATGCATTTGCATCGGTCGGACAATGGCTATTAGTGTAGAGCTGAACCTTGGTCACAGCTGCTATTTTGAGCGTATTTTAGTGAAGAGCAACCATGATTCACAGCTGTTAATACCATCAGATAAATGAGTCATTAGTTAGCTGGATTACCGCAACAGATCCTGAGTTTCTCGGGGATCAAAATCTTATAGTTAGTTTATCTTGTTTGCTTGATTGAAAGATAGTCCACTAAATGTTGCATTGCCTTAGAGTCTTTGAGTATAGCTTATGAGACACACTGCGCATACCCTGATTGGTATATCGTGCTTGAACTGTTTGTCTTGTATGCTTGGTTGTATTGAACTGAACTCTGATTTCAAAGATATTTCCAAAAGAAGTAATATGACTCTATTCCTGTATTGTACGTAATGAACCTAGGTCAAACTAGAAAGATCACTAGTAATATAATATTTTATAACATAATTACTTAGTATTAGTTTTAGTGAATGTTGCTTCTGTTTGTTGATTTTATACTCACCCGTACTTTCTTCAAAGTGCTGATCCACCAACATTTTTCTTGTTCGTAGGTGCCGGATCGTCCGAGGAAGCGATAACCGTGCCTCATCCCCAGGACCAGAAAATCTGGTTTCGATGCCTTGAGCCGTATCGATTTTTTGAGCTGCTTTTGTATAGAGTGACATAATATATGGAACGATGCCATTATATTCAGAGAACCTCATGCCTTATTATTTTATATTATATTTGGTACATTAGGATACCTAGTGTATTCGGGTCTAGTTTAGGATTCAGATTTTTTTGGTTTGGGTTGGTTTGGTTTAATAATAAATAACATATATATGTATATCATATATAGCCATCTAAAAATAGTTTTAGACCTCAATAAATTACATAAAATTCTAAAATACTCTAATAATAGTTGTACACCAAAAAATATATTTTCTGCACTATATTAATAATTAATTAAATATACATAATTATCAATCCAAGAATATTTATTTATTATAATTAGCTAAAATTACTGAAAAATCTCCCTTAATCTCAATAATTACATAATATCCATAATTAAAATAATAAAATTAAATTCTAAAAAAATTAGAGAGTTTACAATAACTTTAACGATGTTCCCTGGTGCGGGCGCAACCCCAGGCTCGCACAACATCACATCCCGATGGAAACGGTCGTCTCGCGGGAGGCGTGGTGATTCACACCCAGTGGAGGCGGCCGATTCCTATGAAAGATCGGGGATCAGGGTGTGACAACTGACATGTTCTTTGGAAGGAGCAGAGTGCACATTTAATGGATTGCATGATCCGACTTCTTCATCGATGAGAATTTTGTGCATGGCTCCTACAATAGTCGAATAAAACTCAATAATTAGGTGACAATCGAATGCTTGAGAAACTTATTCATCGTACGTTATCGAAGACATGCCGAATTTAACAAAGAATATTCGTTGGAGAATCACCAAATCAGAATTTTTTTCCACTTGGGACCATAATATATATATAGCTTGCTTGTTCAGATCATATGCATCATAGAGTTTATCTGATAGTATTTTATGTATTTGCATCGATTGGACAATGGCTATTAGTGCAGAGCTGAATCTTGATCACGGCTGCTATTTTGAGCGTATTTTAGCGAAGAGAAACCATGAGTCATAGCTGCTAATAGCATCAGATAAATGAGTCATTAGTTAGCTGGATTAACGCTACTGATCCTGAGTTTTTCGGGGACCAAAATCTTATAGTTAGTTCATCTTGTTTGCTTGATTGAAAGATAGTCCACTAAATGCTACATTGTCCATAGAGTCTTTGAGTATATCTCACGAGACACGCTGCACACACCCTGATTGGTACATCATGCTTGAACTGTTTGCCTTGTATGCTTGGTTGTATTGAACTGAACTCTGATTTCAAAGATGTTTCCAAAAGAAGTAATATGACTCTGTTCCTATACTACATGTAACGAACGTAGGTAAAACTAGAAAGATCACTAGTAATGTAATATTTTATAACATAATTACTTAGTGTTGGTTTTAGTGAATGTTGCTTCTGTTCGTTGATTTTATACTCACCAGAACTTTCTCTAAAGTGCTGATCCACCAACAGTTTGTTTTTTCGCAGGTGCTGGATCGTCCTAGGAAGCATTAGCCATGACTCATCCCCAGGACCCGAAAATCTGGTTTCGATGCCTTGAGCTGTATTGATATTTTGAGCTGCTTTTGTATAGAGGAACATTATGTATGGAACGATGCCATTGTATTCAAAGAATCTCGTGCCTTGTGATTTGCCCCGTATACTCAGATGGATTATTGTTTGCAACACTGTCTCTCCGATGCATACTCGATCGATTCGATGATAGCCACAACTTTAACGATGTTGCCTTGTACGGACGCAACCCCAGGCTCGCACGACATCATGTCCCGATGGAAACGATCGTCCCGCGGGAGCGCTGGCGCGGTGATTCGCACCCAACGGGGGCAGCCGATTCTTGCGGAAGATCGGGGCGTGACAACCGACATGTTCTTCGGAAGGAGCGGAGTGCACATTTAATGGATTGCATGATCCCACTTCTTCATCGATGAGAATTTCGTGCATGGCTCCTACAATAGTCGAATAAAACTAAATAATTTGGTGACAATCGAATGCTTGAAAACTTATTCATCGTATGTTATCGAAGACATACCGAATTTAACAAAGAATATTCGTTGAAAAATTATCAAATCAGACATTTCTTCCACTTAGGACCACAATAATCCAATTCCTTAGGTTTAGGTTTTAGGACTTTGAGAGAATGATGGATTGTTCATTTGAAGGTGAAAAAGAAAGAAGAGAAATGGTTTTAACTTATATAGGTTGGTATGGACAGCCCTAAGCAAGTTTTAGGAGTGACAAACTTGTAATTTTCAGAAATTAAAATATGGACTGTCCTGAGTGTTCTTTGTAGTGTATTTATCACAAGCCTTTTTGAAATATACATGTGCAGTGAGCTTTCCATATAGCCCATAGGATATTTGCCCCTATATTGAAGATCTCTTCATACTCATCCTGGACTATCCATGCCTCCAATAATGAGACTACACTATTGAGTTCATCAGTTCGTAGCCCCAAAGGGCATATAAACCACAATTCCCGCATTAACTGACAGTGTAAGAATAGGTGGTCTGCATGTTCATCCGACTATAAACAGAATGGACAAGATGGGTCTGCAGTAGGTATTTTCCTTCTCATAGAATCTTGAAGGGAACGGTTTAGTTAATCCAACTTTAATTGCAACAACAATTATTTCTTTTATTTGGTACCCTTTCATTGTAAAAACATTTATTATGGGGGTGTTTGGTTGCTTGAAATTGTTCATACATTTCTATATTAATTTTATAATGTGTTCTCAATATGTGACACATCCAAATTTGGTATTCATAATTACAGGAGCTGAAAATATGTCTCAAAAGCATGTGATAGAATTGATACATAATATCAAAAATAATATATCTGCTCCACATTTAAAGTTGTTAAAAGTTGAGATCCGACTACAAGTTGGCTTCCAATTTTATACAATCCTTTTTTTTAACATTTTTTGCATCCAAAACTTTCAAAAGAGTGTCCACTTTCATTAATGTTTGAATTTTTTAAATGGTACATCCATAAACCATTTAAAATATTTTATTGAATAATTTTTTATTTTATAATTATATATATATATATATATATATATATATATATATATATAATTGTATGTACTTACAAAAGTGACTCACGTACTAATATTAACACAACAATATTACCGCTTGCTAGAAATCCGGTGCATCTAGGTCCTTGATCAGTTTCTTTCTCATTACTTTTTTCGCAATTTGTATACTTCAAGTTTACTGACTAGTATATATGCATAAACGTTACACATTTTAATCATATTTTAATTAACGTTTTTTGTATTTGGAAAGATCAAAAAGAATTAAAAGAGCAAACTATATTTTATTTTTAATTTTTTTTATATAATTACCTAGCTATTATAATTAAATTTAATAAACCACAAAAACTCAAATAAGAACTTAAAATAAGAACTTACAATATGA
The DNA here is from genome assembly GCA_036927795.1 of Iris macrosiphon. Classification (NCBI taxonomy): domain Eukaryota; kingdom Viridiplantae; phylum Streptophyta; class Magnoliopsida; order Asparagales; family Iridaceae; genus Iris; species Iris macrosiphon. The sequence goes on along the minus strand of JAYESA010000002.1, from coordinate 151,097,066 downwards.
CACATAGATTTTAGTAAGATTGAAAATATACTTATTTTTCTATTTGGTCTATACAAAAAATTAAAGGGGTGAGATGCCATGCAATCCAATGGATTTTCATGGCAAAATTTTAAAAGTTAAGAACTCATGAGTTTCTTAGAATTTTTTATTTAATAAATAATTTTAATTAGTAAAATTAGGTAAGTATATTATTTGAAAGAAAAAAAAAACAATGAAGCCACATTTTATTATTATAAAGTAGTATAAATTTAAAGTTTATTACAATAAACTATTGTACTTAACATGTAAATATGACACGTAAGAAAACCAGATGCAATTGCTAATTACAATATTTTACTGTACTAACTTCCCATTTGGAAAAAATGCAACTTACAATGTTTTAATTAATGGTTCTTGAATTTGTACTGTCCGACAAATGCAATTTATATTTATCGCATTTTTTACCGTACTAACTCTCCTTGGAAAAATTCGGTAGTTGCAATACAGAATTAAATGTGTTTGTTTTTTATTTATCATTCCAGATAGATATAAAAATAAAATAAAAATTCAGTTACCAGAATACCCGGTCATCTCCTCGGTATTCCAACTGTTCCCGCCCTTCCCGGTTCGTCTAACAGAGTAATTTTCGGCTATTTGTTTTTTAAATTAAAAAAGATAATTATATACCATTTAGAGAATTTAATTTCTTTTTTAAAGAACCAAAAAACAAAGTCATAATTTTCTTTTATATATACAAAAAAAATTAAATTAAATTACAGGTCCTCCGGAGTTTGGGCTCATCAACCCATAAGCACCTGGAGAGCGCCGTTCTTCCTGGCGTTACAAACCGGGCACGTGTCCACCTCCGGCTCGCACTCCTTGCACAGACACAGGTGCCGACACGGCAACAACAGCACGTTTACGTCCCTCTCTCGACACACCCGGCACCCAGCGTTCCTGCTCCTCGTTGGCCGCTCGCAGCAGGACTCGGCGTCGCCGGGCACGTGGCGGCGGAGGACCCGGTCGAGAGCGGCCCTGAGGCCGAGCGCGGCCGTCTCGGTGTTGCTGGCGCGGTCGAGCCAGATCTGGGTCTGCGCCGCGACTTCCTTCATCTTAGACTCCAGGTCGGCGTTCTTCCTCGTGGCGGTCTGCAGCTCCGCTTCCTTGTCGCCGATCCGGCGGGCCATGGCGGAGAGGAGCTCTCTGCAATGCCTCCTGCCGGCCTCGGCTACTCCTGCTCGGAGCTTCTCGCTGTGGAGGCCGATCAGCGCGTCGACCTCCGGGTCCGAGTGTTGGTGACGGAGGAAGTGGCTAATTCCAGACCTTGTCGGAATCATTGGTGTGGAATTGTGGTGGTCGACGTCTCTGACCCGCTTCATCATCTTATTGGCAGATGATGATGATATATTGGCATGGAAGAGATGAGGCACCGCCGATTGGTCGACATCCATTTCGCGAGCATCTTCCACAACTCTGCAACCAAATCATTCGTTCATTCATTCATTCATTCCAAGCACAATTAAAAGAGAGAGAGAGAGAGAGAGAGAGAGAGAGAGAGAGAGAGGAACGAACCTTCCGAGAGGGTATTGAGCTTGAACGGCCATGGAGGGAGAGAAGAGAGAGAGAATATATGATTTAAAGTGAGTGCGAGGAGAGAGGCTTATAAAGAGAGAGAGAGAGAGAGGAGAGAGAGAGAGGAGTAAGTGAAAGAGGATATAGAGGGAAGGAGGGGGTGTTTGTCTACGTGCGAGCGCGGCAAAGGGGCAGTCGAGCGGAACAGGACAAACAACAATTGCGTTGCCGAGCGCGCACGAGAAACAAGTGGGGAGGGGGGAGAACAAAACCAAAAAAATGAAATCATCCACTCTCGCTATTTCCCAGCCAGCTACCACTGAGTAAATGTTTACTGCTCACTTCCAACGCTCCAGCGCCAGGCCAAAACCAAGTACTACTGTTTTCCTATCTTTCCTATTTTTTTAAATTACTTAATAGTTTACTTTTCCAACGTTTATAACCTTTTTCTTTAAATTTAGACTTAATTTACGTTACGTTCGTTCCAAATTTTTACTATCAAACAAACTCAGGTGTGACTCTGTCATCAGTACACGAGAGAACCGTGAAGGCTCATATATATATATATATATATATATATATATATATATATATATATATATATTTTGATCGAAATTTCTGTTTTCATATTTTTTAAAAATATTAGTTGTTTATTGTATTTTTTTTTATTATTCAGATTAAATTCTTAAATTATTAAAAAAAATTGATCTAATTTGAACAATAAAAAATATAATTTAATAACTGTTATTTTAGAAAATATACAGAATTATGATTAAGAGCGAAAAAGGAAAAGAAAAGAGAGAGTATATGCTTAAAATGGGAGATGAAGGGAGAGTGGAGACGTTATGCGAATCAATCGTGCGTTAGTGCATTACTGTCATGCTGATAATGCACTGCTGCAGCGGCATGGTTGGGGACGCTCGTGGGGGAAGTTAATGAAGCAAGGTCACAAGGAGGGAGGGAGGGGAAACGAAACGAAACGAGACAGACAGCCATTCCCTTCCGAGCAATGCTTTTACCAGTCACTACTGTCACTATTACTAGTAGCATGCATGACTCCAGCAACCAAATGCGGTATCCACAGCACCAATTACAAAAATAAAATGTATGGGCGGATCCATAATTTCGGTCCAAGAGGGACCCACAATAAATATATTATGTATACCCTTTCGAACATAGGGCCGGTCCTAAGTTCACCGAACTCTATGCCAACTTCAAAAATGGGATCCCAGGCATAATAGTAAACAAATTATGTAACTAAAATAAAAATAAAAATATATATATATATATATATATATATATAATAATAATAATAATAATAATAATAATAATAATCACTACTACATTACAACTTTTTTGAGTTAAGCATGGCTCATATTACATTCTTGTTAGGTACGTCCATCTTGTTGTCCCTTAAGTCTTTAATTTGGTTTTGGACCCAAGCTCGTCCCCGATCGAACATGCATCTAAATATATCATATGCACTCTAAAATAAACTAGGACATGTCCAAAATAATTATTGTTTTTGTGTTTTCATGTCCGTATTCAGAGCCGAACTTAATATGAGGTCCACGAGGCATTGGCCTAGGGCCCAGAATTTTAGAGGACACCAATTTTTTTTTATAATGTATGTAATAATATAAGTCCAAAGTTTTTGTATGTAAGTTCAAAATTTTGCTTCCGGATCTTGAGTTTTGGGCTAAAAAATAATTAATGGAACTCAGCAAAAACAAAAGATAGAATTAAAATCACCGAATTGGAAAACTACCGAACCATTAGAACACATAATTTTTTAGGTTTTTTTAAAGAGAAACTCATGTGTCCGTCTTATAAATACTTCACCCGCACTGAACATGGTTTATATCCTTACAGTACTGCTAACAGGAATTATGCAACCAACTTGTTCGTTCAAATGCTTCTGACAAAGTGATAGTTCATTGTAGGTTATCTTTTTTAAATCATTCACTACCAAAATATGTTGAAATAACGACGTTTTTAGCGATGTCATAAAAAACGTCGCTAATATTAAAGATTTCAATGACTCCAAAAATAAACGTCGCTATACGTCGCAGTTGGCGACATATAGCGACTTTTAGCGACAGTAATTAAGTTTTTTTAAAGAATAGTCGTTATAAGCTTTTTTAATGTCGCTAAACGTCGCAGAGTTTTTTAATTTAGCGACGTTTGACGGCGTACTTAGCGATGTTTGACGGCGTACTTAGCGACGTTTATTTTTTCGATTTTTAGCGACGTCTATTACGTCGCAAAATTTTTTTAATAGCGACGTCATAAGTTGACGTCGCTAAACGTCGCTAAAATTTTAATATAGGTTTCGATTCTCCCCTTCTGTCGAAGACATCCCCCAATATTTCAAAAATCCCCGCTTCTTCCCCCTCCCCTCTCCGGCGAAGTGCACCTCCGGCGTCCTCCACCGCCACCTACTCCGGCGTCCCCCTCCTCCTCCTCCTCTTCTAGGTAAACCCTAATTCTCTCTCTCTCTCTCTCTCAGATGCACGACACAAACACATACACGACACACACACACTACCACAGACACGACACAGACTGTGAGAGAGGGTGTAAACCCTAACCCTAACCTGATCTCTCTCTCTCTCTCTCTCTCTCACTACCAGAAAAAGTCAAATTAGCGACGTCTAAAAACGTCGTTAAATAACCAAAAATCGTCGCTAATTTGGTTTAGCGACGTTATTAGCGATGTTTTAAAGCAGTCGGAAAAAACCAAGTCGCTAAAAAAAATGTCGCTAAACGTCGCTATGCCGACGTTTTTTAGCGACTTTAACGTGTCGCTAAATTTAGCGACGTTTAGCGACGCCGCGTCACTACATAGCGACGTGTATTACAGTCGCTAAACGTCGCTAATTAGCGACTTATATAGCGACGTTACACCGACGTCAATAATGACCTGGCAATACTGCCATGTCAGCAATTTGCGACGTACAGCGACGTTTTTAGCGACGTCATTAGCGACTGTTTACAGCATTGCTAATTAGCGACGTATTTAGCGACTAAGGATAACGTCGCTAAAAACGTCGCTAATGTTAAAAAAAATATAAAAATAATATTGTATTTCTGGATTTACCAACCCCCTTGGGTTCAGTTATTACATATATCATGATCGATACAGAAATAGATCGAGTCATCTATTTCTTTACCCAAGAAAAAGTATTTCTATTTTGCATGGTACAATCATTGATCCCGGAATTTCTACAATAAATTAGATAGGTAGCTAGTATAGTTTCCTATCCACGAATCTGCCATTGTACGGAAATAATTCAACTGGAATATAAGGTATATGATGGTAGTAGAAATAATTGAATAAAGAACACAGTAGCAGCACCAAGGGAAAAAATTCTAGTGCACTGGGTAAATACAGGCCAAGTATCAGTCATCAGTTGTAAACCAAAATATGAATAATATAATAAAATTTGAAGAAAAGAAAGCATCCAGCAAATCTCATCGTAAACGTAAAGAATATGGCAAATTTATATCCATACAATCGCATCCTAAATAATAAAAAAAATATAAATATCCAGTGACTAACAATACTACTGCGGATCTGCAGGAGGCTGACCACCGGCACGTTTGAAGGATAAGAACTCCTCATACTCGTCCCGTGGAATCGACACCGATGTCGATGGAGAAGGCAGTGACGTCGGTGGAGTCTGTGTCGATGTAGGCCGTGTCCGCTCCAAGTCTACGAGTCGCTGGTTGTAAGAATCCATGGAAGATAACAGCCTCGTACTGCTATGAACCATTGAATCCTGCATCATCGTCAGCCTCTCGCCAATTGATACTTGTGACGCCTGCAACTCCATGATGTTGCGGTCACTGGAGGCTCTAATATCATTTGTCAAATTCTGGAGCTCCGTCATGCTGCGGTCGAGCATATCCAATCGTGCGATGAGCATCGGATCGTCCGCCTGCGGCTGGGATCGGGGCTGCTCCTCCATACTTTGCAGCAACTCGTCACGAAGAGACGCAATCTGACGGTCAACGGCCTCCTGGACGGCCTCCTGGACTCTGGCCGACGACTGCGAGGGCTACGACTGCGAGGGCTGTGTGGAATGCGCAGCTGTCGGGGAGGTCCTAGATGACTGCGTCGCAACCAGGGCGCCATAGGAGCCCGTACCGTAGTACGTACCCCTCTGGAGACCACCAGCTGCGGTCACCCACAGGTCGTCCGCCGACGGAGCTGGAGCGGGCTGCGACGAAGTACCAGCCTCTCCAGGTGTAGGTGCACTAGCAGTCGTCCGCTCACGCAGCCTAAGATACTCGGCCTAGAAATGTTTGGAAACTCGATAATTGCCTAACTTATATTAAAATTAACACAAAGTAAAGTAATACTTACATAGGTCTGTGAGGCCCTCTCATCAATGAGATTTTTGTCCTTGCGATGGATGGCTGTCACGCCCCAGTCCCAAAATGCCGAGGGACTGAGCATGTGAGCAATGGCCAGCAGCACGCACCGATGGACAACCCAATTTAATGGATCCATCAGGGCATGCTTAAGCTATAGTCTAGCAGTATAATGTACAAGTCTCAGGTATTTCTAATCTTATCCACAGGGTAAACACAGATTAATTGCCAGAAATAATGCAATGAAAATAAATATGCAATATCAAATAAGGTTATCTCGGGAAACAAATCCGAAAAATATTCTGTTACACTTAAGGAAAAATAGACAGGAATTGAAATGCTAAAAATGTAAATACTGTGTAGTTGAAGCCGGTGCTCAGGAGAAATCTTCGGCCACTACTTCGTCCTCTGTTCCTTGTTCTGCTCCAAGGAGTGCTCCGGTACCGTACACCTCTGGATAGTTCTCTTCAGCTGTACCTGGGAACATAATCCGGATCCAGGTCCTCAGGGGACAGCAAGGTACAGAAAATACAAGCCAGAATGAATACAGTGCAGCAGATAATTAAACAAGAGGGTAAGCTATGTAACCAACTAAGTGATATGCAATATGAGAGCAGCACTAGAACCCAGGCTGAAGCCACTACAAGCTCTGTGTCGGGGAGCCGGTAGCGGCAATAACTATGAATTATACTCTGAAATATACTATGTTTTATATATATAATATCAGCCTGTAGTCTGTGTGTCTCTCCCCACCCAATGTAATCCCACGTCTCATGTCCACGATGCCTCATGTCCATGTCACGCACGATTATAACTAATGCAGCAAGTCTGATAGCTATGAATCAATTGTCTAAGAATGTAAAGTCTATGTCCTAAAACATGCATCCTATACAGAATCACCTTGAATGTCTCAGGAAGACTCTGTCTCATGAAATAGTGTCAAGTGTCCTGGGTTCTGAAGTACTTGATAAGACAAGTACGAGCATTATCGGGTCTCGATATCCATGTCTATGTGACGTTACACAACTCCGCGTACGGAGTTGGCACCCGACTATGATCGGACACTAAGCACGTCACACGTTTCCTAGGTTAAGCAGTTAAAACAAGTTACATATGGATCTACCAGAATTCAAGTAAAATACTATAACAGAAATTACTGAGAATTTACAAGCTCTATGTTCTCACTGATGCAAAATTAACCAAGAAAAATATATAGCAAGCTGCAGCGTTTGGCAAGGTACACTTGCCTGTGGTTCCTGTTCCAATTGCGGCTCTGACTTCAGCTGGAATTGCAGGCGGTACTCCGGTTGCTGAAACAAACATCACCATCAGATCCAGAAAATATCAATCAGCTAGAAACGCCTGTCCTTGGGTCCAATTTGGAGACAAGGGCAGAAACGGCAGTTTCGGGTCAAAACGGGGTCCACAGGTGGGCCCGCTTTGCACCGAAAAATGCGTCCGGGTCAACGGTCTCCAAATTCACCAAACTCAGTGTCAACAGGTCAGAAACGCTGATACGAACCCAACGGAACTTTCAGAATTGAATTCCGATGAGCCGATCACAAAATCGCTCGTCGAGCGGGACCTGTGGGTCCCACGACACGCGATTTCGTCAACGTTCTCAGAATTGAACCAAACTTGACCCACAGGACCAGCGTATCGCTACGAGTCCGATGGCGCAAGTTTCGTCTTGATCCATGTGTGTACACAAAGTTAGGTCGAATTGCAGAAAAGTCGGATACGGGGCGATGTCCGCGGATACGCGTTGATTTCGGTGTGCACGCACACCCGAATCAGCTTCTGTGAAATCCCACACGTCCGTATCGACGAGGCACTCGTGTCTGTGAAGACCGCGCACGACCAAGTCGTCCCGTTTGGCGGGGCGTACTCAGTTCCGGGGTAAAACAGGGTCTGAGTTTTTCCTGTTTTTGGATCGCGGTGTGCGATCACCACAGGACGCGATGTCCCGAACAGTTTGTCCGGACACCGAGAGGGTCATACAGGCTTCGCGTAGAAATTTACGGAATCGAATTCCGAGCTACGAGGAGGAAATTACGAGTACTAGAACAGAGCTTCACGAAACGGGGTTTACCTCGTGTCCGACACGACACTGTCGTGTCCGAATCCTGCCTGAGCTGTGTCCGCGTCCGGCGGTGCCTGTGTCCGGCCTAGGGTCTGCTGGAGGACACGTTGGAGGATGGTCGACCGTCGGCGAGGTGGCGTCGGGCTAGGGCGGAGCTGGCAGGGGGTCGGGGAGCTCGGGATGGCCGGCGGAGAGCTTTGGAGAGGGAGGCTGGCCGGCTCTCGGCTCCGGCGGAGGAGGGGGAAAAGGCTGGGGGCGGAGGAGGTCACGGCGGGGAGGAGGACGGCTGAGAGGGAGGTGGCGTGGGGGTCTCGGTCGTCGGAGGGGCTCGCCGGAGATCGGGGTAGTTAGGGCTAGGGTTTGGGGGGAAGAGAGGCGGAGGAGAGGCTATTTATAGGGGCTCGAGGCGAGGGTGAGGCCGGGGCGTCGTGGCGGAGAGGTCGGAGGGGGAGGCGACATGGGGGTGATCCCTCCGGCGGAGGCGGCGACGGGATTCTCGGCGGGTCGTGGGTGACAGGGGAGAGGGGCTGAAGGAGCGGGTCGGGTCGGGCGGCGGGCTCCGGGTGAGCGGACCCGCCCGACCCGCTAAGGGTTTAGGCTGGGCTGGGTCAGCCTAACGAGCTCGGCCCACTGGGCCGGGCCGGGCCCAACAAAAAAATAAAAATAAAATAACAATAAATAATAATAATAATAATAATAATAATAATAATAATAATAAATTAATTTAATTAGAAATTAGTTTTTAGGCTTTTAAAAATAGGTCTGAGGCCCAATAAAATCCCAGAAAATTACCCTAAGTCCGGTTTTCTATTTTACACCAAAAATATTATTTTCATAATATTTTAATACTGTTTAATATCAATTAAAAATCATTGAATAATTAAAACCCTGTTTTTAAATTACAGAAAATTCCCAGAAAATTCCAGAAAATTGTGAAAAATTCAGTTTTGAAAATTTTGAAAAATTAGGGGGTTTACAATCTACCCCCCTTAAGAGGATTACGTCCTCGCAATCAAAGAATAACCGGTCAACGGAGATGACGCGGTCGCAAGCATCGTTTGAAAGCACATCACAAGGGACTTCAGGGAAATACCGTTTCCCTAAAAATTGAAAGTTTACACTTTCCAGGAAAATCTAGTTAAAACTATAACTTTTATGAAAACCAGGTTGTTATTAACAAGTTATAAATTACTAGGTTGGGGCTGAGGTCACGAACCAACGGGCACGAACTACACAAGACTAAAACGGATAACTACGAATCACTTACTCGCATCAGCGTCCTGCACAGTCAGCGCATAAGCTTGCCCTCGTCCTTGAGGTAGATTCCTCTGCTGCTGCTGAGCTTGCTGGAAGAGTGTCGCCTGAGGTGCCAGAGGTGGCCTCGGTGCTGGCAAAGCTGGTTGGTTTGCCCTTGGTGCTCCATCTCGATGCTGGGGACAGTCCTTGGCTATGTGTTGATTGGTGCCGCAAATCAGGCACAATCCCAACTTGCGTCTGCAGTCCCTCTCGACATGACCTATCTTGCCGCAGTAGTGACAGGTAGGAAGGGTCTGCGAAGCTGTCCTGGGTGGCTGGTGCGTGTGAGATCTCTTTGCAGATTCTCCCGGTGATGATCTGTCTGGTGCTGAGGTGATTGGCCGCTTCAGACTTATTTCTCTCCTGATGACGCGCTCAATGCGTCGTGCTGCAGCAAGGACGTCCGAGTACGAAGTAGGTGCAACGGATCCAATTAGTTTCTGTAGCTCAATATTTAGTCCGTCGAAGAATTTCTCAGCCTTCTCTTCTTCTGTCGGGATCAATGTTGGAGCGAAGTGACTTAGACGAACGAACTCAGCGTTGTACTCTTCCACCGTCTTAGTATCCTGAGTGAGGTGATTGAACTTGTCCCGAAGTTCTGATCGAGCGATAGCTGGAATGTACATCTCCTGAAAGAGTCTAGAGAACTCTTCCCAAGTGACTCGGTCTGGTCCGAGCCGCGCTTCCTCTGATAGCCACCAGTGATGTGCATTGTCCGTCAACTGCATTCTGACGGCAGTCATCCAACGTTCCTTTGGAAGCTTAGCTGCTTCTAGTTGATGTTGAGTGTTGGTGAGCCACTCATGAATTTCGGTGGGCTCTTCCTTGCCTGAAAAGGTACGAGGCTTCAGCTGGCGAAAATCAGAAATAGAGCCCGTCGTTGGCCTTCGTGCTGGTAGATCTGCTTGCTCTAGTGCGGTTACTAGGTTGCGACTGAAAGCCTCTTGTTGTGCTTGCATTATTGCACAGACCATTTGAACCATCTGCTGTCCGTCCATGGCCTGCCCTGGTGGAATTATGGGCATTGATGGAGTAACTGGCGTCGTTGGTGGAATGTCATCTTGCTGGATTCTCGAGGCATGTTGTCGAGCTGATTGTCCTTCATCTACTGGTGTTACTTCATCTTCGTTGGTTACCTCAGCATCTCGTGGTGATTTTATGGGAGTCTCGTCGTTTGCTCGTGAATCCATAACCCTGCAACCAAAATAAACAATAAGAGGCGCACAGGAATCAAGGCAGGATGCAAGTCAAGGAATTAAATTCGAAGTCGATATGGATACCAAGAACGTTTCAAGCAAGTGGATGAGATCCTAAAACTTATCCTATCTTATTTGCAGGCCTGTTCGGTCCCTGAGTTGAAACCGAACAAATTAGTCGTAGACCTGCATAGGCCACCACAAAAACCATGTCATGCCCCAGTCCCAAAATGCCGAGGGACTGAGCACGTGAGCAATGGCCAGCAGCACGCACCGATGGACAACCCAATTTAATGAATCCATCAGGGCATGCTTAAGCTGTAGTCTAGCAGTATAATGTACAAGTCTCAGGTATTTCTAATCTCATCCACAGGGTAAACACAGATTAATTGCCAAAAATAATGCAATGGAAATAAATATGCAATATCAAATAAGGTTATCTCGGAAAACAAATCCGAGAAATATTCTGTTACACTTAAGGAAAAATAGACAGGAATTGAAATGCTAAAAATGTAAATACTGTGTAGTTGAAGCCGGTGCTCAGGAGAAATCTTCGGCCACTACTTCATCCTCTGTTCCTTGTTCTGCTCCAAGGAGTGCTCCGGTACCGTACACCTCTGGGTAGTTCTCTTCAGCTGTACCTGGGGACATAATCCGGATCCAGGTCCTCAGGGGACAGCAAGGTACAGAAAATACAAGCCAGAATGAATACAGTACAGCAGATAATTAAACAAGAGGGTAAGCTATGTAACCAACTAAGTGATATGCAATATGAGAGCAGCACTAGAACCCAGGCTGAAGCCACTACAAGCTCTGTGTCGGGGAGCCGGTAGCGGCAATAACTATGAATTATACTCTGAAATATACTATGTTTTATATATATAATATCAGCCTGTAGTCTGTGTGTCTCTCCCCACCCAATGTAATCCCACGTCTCATGTCCACGATGCCTCATGTCCATGTCACGCACGATTATAACTAATGCAGCAAGTCTGATAGCTATGAATCAATTGTCTAAGAATGTAAAGTCTATGTCCTAAAACATGCATCCTATACAGAATCACCTTGAATGTCTCAGGAAGACTCTGTCTCATGAAATAGTGTCAAGTGTCCTGGGTTCTGAAGTACTTGATAAGACAAGTACGAGCATTATCGGGTCTCGATATCCATGTCTATGTGACGTTACACAACTCCGCGTACGGAGTTGGCACCCGACTATGATCGGACACTAAGCACGTCACACGTTTCCTAGGTTAAGCAGTTAAAACAAGTTACATATGGATCTACCAGAATTCAAGTAAAATACTATAACAGAAATTACTGAGAATTTACAAGCTCTATGTTCTCACTGATGCAAAATTAACCAAGAAAAATATATAGCAAGCTGCAGCGTTTGGCAAGGTACACTTGCCTGTGGTTCCTGTTCCAATTGCGGCTCTGACTTCAGCTGGAATTGCAGGCGGTACTCCGGTTGCTGAAACAAACATCACCATCAGATCCAGAAAATATCAATCAGCTAGAAACGCCTGTCCTTGGGTCCAATTTGGAGACAAGGGCAGAAACGGCAGTTTCGGGTCAAAACGGGGTCCACAGGTGGGCCCGCTTTGCACCGAAAAATGCGTCCGGGTCAACGGTCTCCAAATTCACCAAACTCAGTGTCAACAGGTCAGAAATGCTGATACGAACCCAACGGAACTTTCAGAATTTAATTCCGATGAGCCGATCACAAAATCGCCCGTCGAGCGGGGCCTGTGGGGCCCACGACACGCGATTTCGTCAACGTTCTCAGAATCGAACCAAACTTGACCCACAGGACCAGCGTATCGCTACGAGTCCGATGGCACAAGTTTTGTCTCGATCCGACGTGTGTACACAAAGTTAGGTCAAATTGCAGAAAAGTCGGATACGGGGCGATGTCCGCGGATACGCGTTGATTCCGGTGTGCACGCACACCCGAATCAGCTTCTGCGAATTCCCACACATCCGTATCGACGAGGCGCTCGTGTCTGTGAAGACCGCGCGCGACCAAGTCGTCCCGTTTGGCGGGGCGTACTCAGTTCCGGGGTAAAACAGGGTCTGGGTTTTCCTGTTTTTGGATCGCGGTGTGCGATCACCACAGGACGCGATGTCCCGAACAATTTATCCGGACACCGAGAGGGTCATACAGGCTTCGCGTAGAAATTTACAGAATCGAATTCCGAGCTACGAGGAGGAAATTACGGGTACTAGAACAGAGCTTCACGAAACGGGGTTTACCTCGTGTCCGACACGACACTGTCGTGTCCGAATCCTGCCTGAGCTGTGTCCGTGTCCGGCGGTGCCTGTGTCCGGCCTAGGGTCTGCTGGAGGACACGCTGGAGGATGGTCGACCGTCGGCGAGGTGGCGTCGGGCTAGGGCGGAGCTGGCAGGGGGTCGGGGAGCTCGGGATGGCCGGCGGAGAGCTTTGGAGAGGGAGGCTGGCCGGCTCTCGGCTCCGGCGGAGGAGGGGGAAAAGGCTGGGGGCGGAGGAGGTCACGGCGGGGAGGAGGACGGCTGAGAGGGAGGTGGCGTGGGGGTCTCGGTCGTCGGAGGGGCTCGCCGGAGATCGGGGTAGTTAGGGCTAGGGTTTGGGGGGAAGAGAGGCGGAGGAGAGGCTATTTATAGGGGCTCGAGGCGAGGGTGAGGCCGGGGCGTCGTGGCGGAGAGGTCGGAGGGGGAGGCGACGTGGGGGTGATCCCTCCGGCAGAGGCGGCGACGTGGGGGTGATCCCTCCGGCGGAGGCGGCGGCGGGATTCTCGACGGGTCGTGGGTGACAGGGGAGAGGGGCTGAAGGAGCGGGTCGGGTCGGGCGGCGGGCTCCGGGTGAGCGGACCCGCCCGACCCGCTAAGGGTTGAGGCTGGGCTGGGTCAGCCTAACGGGCTCGGCCCACTGGGCCGGGCCGGGCCCAACAAAAAAATAAAAATAAAATAACAATAAATTATAATAATAATAATAATAATAAATTAATTTAATTAGAAATTAGTTTTTAGGCTTTTAAAAATAGGTCTGAGGCCCAATAAAATCCCAGAAAATTACCCTAAGTCCGGTTTTCTATTTTACACCAAAAATATTATTTTCATAATATTTTAATACTATTTAATATCAATTAAAAATTATTCAATAATTAAAACCCTATTTTTAAATTACAGAAAATTCCCAGAAAATTGTGAAAAATCCAGTTTTAAAAATTTTGAAAAATTAGGGGGTTTACAGTGGCCAAGAAAACGGTCACCATGTTTGCATCCTCACCCCTCTGTGCCTGTTAAAAATATATTATTTATTACCAAACTTAAAACATTTTTTCAAGTACCATTTTATGATACTTATATTAAAATAATATATTTTAAAAGAAAAATATACCAGACGACGGAAATGTCCCGTCATCAGAATCGAGCCACCACACCACTTGGCAGCATTCTGCCTAGCCGCCTTGGCCTTCTTAGACCTCCTCGATGGGTGGCCAAGAAGACGGAAATGATGCTGGGACAACGTGGGCACGACCTCCTCGACATGCTCATCTGTCCCTATGGTTTCGTCTGCAGGAGGAACGCTGGACGAGGGTGTACTATCACGCCAGGAACTACTCGTCCCAACAGTCGAAGATGTGAGTGATCGATATACTGGAGTACTGGGCGACGATGATCCGGAACCAACAGTAGGCAGTACCGGAGGAGCACTCTGTCTACCTCGGGACCTGCCGAATCCTCCGCGTCGTCCTGTCATATCTGATAACAACATATGATGAATATAGAGAAACACAAATATATAGTACATTCTTCAGTCAAAATGTGATGCATATCTCAAAGCATTCTACAGTCAAAATATAATACATATATTCGTTAATGGGTACATTCTACATACAATATATTTTACAGTCAATTTTCCAACCTTGATCTACATTCTATAGTCAAAATATAGTTATATTCTATATGCAATATATTTTATTTTCAATCATCTTCAGAAAATTCATCTTGTTCGCCTTCCTCGTCCTCCTCTTCCTCTTTCTCGTCTTCACTTTCATCTACTTCGTCTTCCTCTTCGGATAATTCTACATCTTCTACATTATTACTTGTGTAATGAGTAACTTCCGTTGAGTCCACATCTACAATATTTTTTACAAGAGGTAGATCGTCCTCCTGATAAGCTATTTCGTCAATGTCAAAGGTATTTCTAGCTTTAGTCTTGCATACTGTCCACCAATCCGACCTCGCTGTCCCCCGTCTAGGATAAGTTATGAAGTACATGAGCTGAGCCTGACTTGATAGGACAAATGGTTCGTAGCCTTGATATCTACGCTTGTAGTTTATATCCACAAGGCCATGCTTGTCAATTTTCCAACCTTGATCTTGAATCGGATCGAATCATTCACACCTGAATAGCACGATATTAGCAGGTTCTGTGCCATAATTATATGTCAACTCCACAATCTCTCATAAGATGCCAACAAAATTATTGCCCGGATTGACGTCTTTGTAGTTCGAAGATTTGATACACAAACAACTATTTTTCGTGGAATCAAGATCCAGAAAGCTGTCTCTGATAGGAGCATTTGTTGACTTGAATCTGAACCCATTCACACAGAAACTTGGCCATATTTTTACGGCAGTAATTGGTCTCTTGGCTAGAGTTCTAATAGATTCAGCCTCGGGTGTTATTAGACGATCGACCTAAATACCAAAGTAGCGATAGTAAGTTATTTGTTTTGCAAGTGCAGAAATAAAAAGTAATTACCAAGCATATTACATATGCGCTCAACCAAGAAGGAAAATGACATCTCATATCTTGTTCTACTTCTTCGTCTGTTATGTAGGGTCTAACCGATCTCAACTCATTATTATATGTGCTGAAAAATAATGAAGCAACTGCTGATTAGTAACATAATAGTATCTTATACTATTACATTGAGATGATGTAAACATGGACGTATTAATTACTTACCCCTCTAGCTTCTCCACTTCATCCTCGTCGCAATTGAGTAATATATACAATAGAGTAGCCCTTAGCTCATCGTCATTCAAATATCTCTTCTTCATTTTTCCCGAAGGCTTTTCGGACGCATTGAATACTTTGAGTATTGCATCATTAGATTCCTGATATGCATCGTCGTTTGTCGGAGCTTTCGTCCTATTAGTAGCAACATGCGGTTTGAAATACGTCGAGCAAAAGTTTGTAATCTCCTCGAGAACATAAGCTTCACAAATAGAGCCCTCAACCCGTGCCTTGTTTTTCACCTTTCTCTTTAGGTGATTCAGATGCCGCTCGAAGGGGGTACATCCACCGATAACCGATAGGACCACCAACACGTGCCTCATAGGAAAGATGAATTGGCAAATGCTCCATAGAGTCGAAGAATCCAAGAGGAAACACCTTCTCGAGCTTACATAGTGTTACCGCAATGTCCTTCTCTTGCTTTTCTAGACGATCGACGAGCAACTTAGTACAACAAAGATCTCTGAAGAATATGCTCAGCTCTGTTAATGGGTCCCAAACGACCTGCGGTAAGAATTCTCGAAATGCAATAGGAATTAACCTCTCCATGAATACGTGACAATCGTGGCTCTTCATACCCACCAGTTTGTTCTCCTTGAGGTCGACGCATCTTCTCAAGTTCGACACGTACCCGTCTGAAAACTTTAGACCCTGAATCCACCTACAAAGTCTACCTTTATCCTCTTTCTCCAGTGAGAAAACTGACTTGGGTTACTTTAACTTTCCATTCCCCTCCTCTATTAAATGCAATGCAGGACGTCTACATATTTCTTCTAAGTCCAACCTGGCCTTCGGATTATCTTTCGTCTTCTCCTTTACCTCCATTACAGTATTAATTATGTTATCAAACAGATTCTTCTCGATATGCATGACATCAAGGTTATGTCTGATCAGATTGGTGCTCCAATATGGCAGATCCCAGAATATACTCCTCTTCGTCCAGTTATGGGTGCAACCAAATCCGTCACACTTGTACCCCTTAGCAGGCTCTTCGATAGCACTTGGTAAATCTTTTACCTCTTTCCATATCGTGCATCCGTGCCACCTTGGCGGTGGATTGGCCTTCTCCACAACTCCCGCACGAAAAGCATTCCGGTTCCTCCGATACGGATGATCCTTCGGCAAAAATTATCGATGACAATCGAAGAAGCACGGTTTGCCTCCGTATTTCAAACGGAAAGCCTGAGTACGGTCCATGCAATACGGACATGAGAGACGACCATGGGTGCTCCATCCCGATAACATTTCATAGGCCGGAAAGTCGTTGATGGTCCACATAAGTGCTGCCCTCATCTGAAAATTATGCTTTCTAGAAACATCGTACGTGTTGGCACCTACTTCCCACAGCTGATTCAACTCATCTATCAAAGGCTGTAAATACACATCGATGTTCCTCTTCGGATTGTTCGAACCCGGAATAATAACGGTTAGGAACATATATGGAGTCTTCATGCACATCCAAGGCGGTAGATTGTACGGAGTGACGATCACAGGCCAACACGAATGCTGGGAGCCCGAAAGTCCGAATGGGGTAAAATCGTCAGAGGAGAGCCCCAATCTGACATTACGTGCTTCCTCGGCAAAATGTGGATACTCTCGATCAAAGTGCTTTCATGCTTCTCCATCGGATGGATGATCCAATACTCCTTCGATCTGTTTTCGCCTGTGCCAACTCATATTTTCTGCAGTCTCCTTAACCATGAACAGCCGCTGCAACCGCGGCGTCAAAGGCAAGTAGTGCATCAAATCGGTAGGCTTCCTTGCACCGACAGACTTTCCTCTAACAGTGGCCTTGTAGCGATCAGCACCACAGAATCTGCACGCATCTTCATCCTTGTCGTCTTTGTAGTACAACATGCACCCGTTGTGACATGCATCGATTTTCTCGTATCCCATCCAAAGCGATCTCATCATCCTCTTAGATCGATAGAAGTCTTTAGGCAATTTTGCACCCTCGGGCAAGATCTCTATAATAAAATCGAGCAGTCGATTATAGCATTCTTGCGACATATTAAAATTGGACTTGATGCTCAATAATCTTGTAACCACCTCCAACGGTGAATGATCCTCACAACCAGGATATAGTGGAGTCCTTGCATTCTCCAGCAACTCCATAAACTTTGCAGCATCGGCAATCGGTGCCTCCTCAGCTGCATCATAATTGTCCGGATTGAAACTAGGTCCCGCCGCATCATAATTGTCCGGATTGAAACTAGGCCCCGCCGTATCATAAACCATGTTCACCAACCCATCGTCGTAAGCATCGTGGTCGTGGACATCCGTATACGGCTCCACATAGGGCTCCGACTCTGATGCTAGAGATACAAGTTCTCCGTGCGTGGTCCACTGATAGTAATTCGGCGTGAAGCCCTTCGAGTATAAATGATATGTAACTTCCACTTCTGGATGATATTTCCTGTTGCGATATCTCACACACGGATACTTAATTTTGGTACCGTCCATGTACTGAAGGAAAGCCTTGGCGAACTGCAGGAACTGCTGTACACCCTCAATGAATTCATCCCGCACACCGCACATGTCATCAGAATGACGGTTGTACATCCACGAACGATGATGCAGATAGTAATTCATATCCATTTCTAGAGACTTCTGCAAAAATGACAGTATGTATCATATAAATCATTACATACAGTGGTTTATCACCTAACTTCATAACTTAACCGTATTATAAAAATCATAACTGATCGATATAATACATACTTTCATTTATCAAAGTCTAAAATAAGCAATATTCAAAACAACTGACCATTTATCAAAGTCTAAAATAAGCAATACTTTTATTTCATAACTGATATAATACATACTTTCATTTATCAAAGTCCAAGAGCCCTTGAAATGATAAACACGGTTAACTAGTTTATGGTGATATTTCTAAGCCACTTCTAGATCCATACTAGTTTATACTAGTCAATACTAGGTTAATACCTTGCTACACTATGGATATTCTGCTTTGAAATTAAGTACTCTACTATCCACACTGAGAGCCTCTCCTAAATGAAGCTTTGCAAGTCTTAAAACTCCCATTCACTCATAGAAAGGAAGTCAGACAATGGCTTTCTTATTGCCCACTGGAACTTGACTCACTTTTCTCAGATTTAGTTTCTGCCCCGGCGGGAAACGAAGCAACCTTTATCCATTCCTAGGCATTTCTAATGACGGATTAGTTCAGTGTGTGCGAGTGAGCTAGAACGAACCGGAAAGGAATATAGGAAAGCTTGCTTAGGAGGATGAGAGGTCAAAGAAATGTGAATAAGGAATTCGATCTCAGGGTGGCTTAGGCAAGATCCTTGCCAAATCGAAGCGAAGGGATAATGGTTTTATGCCACGACGATCTATTACCCTTGGCCTGGCACCTTGCACTTCATCCTTATACTTGCTCACTGGACTACAACCCAGTTAAGGGTTGTATTGGCATGCAACAAGTGACCGGTGAAGACCTACCCGATACTTGTCTATACCTTAACCCAAACACATGCCTGCAGACCCTAACTAAGTCTGCAACCTCTGATACTTTGTACTTATTCTGCAATGGCTAAATCTTTCCTTCACTTAGTTGTTTCCAACTGCCCTTAGGAAATAGCCATGGCTCGCAACAGTGCTTGTTGCTGCCTTGCCATTGCTCAAGCATGCATACACTCTCTCATATGCAAATAGATAATACACCAATTTACATATACATATCATATGATACTCTAAGGCATAAATAGACACACAAACATACAACCACTAGTCCAATTCACAAACATTTGGTGTGCAACACCAAGATACTCTAGGATACATCTCCATACACCACACTACCATAATACCAACCCTCAATTCACATGGACACAACCAATAGATCAAATATTGTGTGTGTGTCAGTGTGTGTGTGTGTGTGTGTCGTGCCTGTGGCAGTGTCAGTGTCTGTGTGAGTGTGTGTGCCTGCGTCTGTGTGTGTGTGTCGTGTGTGTCGTGTGTGTCTGTCAGTGTCTGTGTGCGTGTGTCGTGTCTGTGTGCGTGTGTCGTGTCTGTCAAGTGTGTCTTGTGTCAGTGTCACATGAGAGAGAGAGAGATTACCTAGAGCTCGAGGAGGAGGAGGGGGAAGCCGCAGCCGTGGAGAGCCGGTCGCCGGAGAGGGGGGGGCGGGCGAAATCAAAAGAAAATTTTGAAATTTTCGACGGATGGGGAAAGAAAACTGAGACCTAATTAAACAAAATTTAGCGACGTTTAGCGACGTCATAAAAAAATATCGCTAAAATAAAAATTAGCGACGTCTAAGACGTCGCTAAAAATGTTGCTAAATATTTTTGATAGATACGTCGCTAATTACGACGCTAAACGTCGCTAAATCAGATATATTAGCGACGTTTAGCGACCTTAATTGAACTTATAGCAACTAATCTTTTAATATCTTAATAAAAGTCGCTAAACGTCGCTAAATGTCGCCATTTAGCGACGTATAGCGACGATTTTTACGGAGTCGCTAATTTAGCGACGTTTTTAATTGGAGTCGCTAAAATACGTCGCTAATCCCGCTTTTTCTAGTAGTGTCTCTCACACACACAAATGCACACGACATGACACTGACACAGACACAGACATGACACATATACACACATTGACACAGACACGATACAGACTGTCACAGAGGGTGTAAACCCTAACCCTAACCCTAACCAGATCTCTCTCTCTCTCTCTCTCTCTCACACACACACACACACACAGATGCACACGATATGACACTGACACAGACATGACACACACACTGACAGACACGACACAGACTGTCACAGAGGGTATAAACCCTAACCCTAACCGTAACCCTAACCCTAACCCTAACTCTCTCTCTCTCTCACACACACACACAGATGCAGATACGACATAAAACTGACACAGACACGACACACACATACTGATACATACACGACACATAGACACTGTCATAGAGAGTGTAAACCCTAACCCTAACTAGCATTCACTAACAATGCATCTAACTGATACATTCATTAGTCAGTGATACACACATAGTAGTACATAAACACAATGGACTGAAAACTAATGCCGCCACTACTGATATTTTCTATAATATATATATCAGTACCTTCCTACTGAAGGCACTAACCGAAGGACCATCAGTGTACTACTGATACCAAACTAGACTGACATCAAGACCTTAGTTGTAGTGTGATCAACTCGAGTGAATCTTACTCACAACTTATACATATATCCATTCCTCACCTACACACAACCACAGTTGATACACATAAGATACACAAATATTCTCTCAATCTTCTAATGCCTGTTGTGATACTCAAGTTTAAAATACAACCTCAAATTGCTGCTGCCTAATATCGTACCCTGCTTTGTACGATGGTGTGCACAGACCCTGTGAAGTCTGCCACAACACTAATGTACACATCAAATATGCACTGTCGGGTCTTGTAAAACCCCTAATTTTAATAAACCGTATTAATCTTTTTAATTAATTATTTAATTGATTTATAGTATTTATTAGCTAATTAAAAGAAATAGAATTTATGGAATTTTTATTTTAGGGTGTTTGTGCAATAGGGGATTTATGGAGCAATTATAAATTTTTCTTAATTATTTACATATAGGAGACCCTGTGAACAGTTAATAGATTACTTGTATAATCTAAAATTTTATATGTATATATATATATATATATATATATATATATATATATATATACAGTTTATTAATTAGAGATAGAAAAGAAAAGAATAAGAAATGGAATAAGAAAAGAAGTTAAGAAAGAATAAAAGAAAAACAAAGGAATGGAAATATAATTATACAAACCCTAAAATCCATTAATACCTAACCGCTACCCATTAAGCATTAACCTACCCGTTATCAAAAAAAAAAAAAGCAGCAGTAGCCGCGCGGTACTCCCGAACCCTATTTCCCCATCTCCTTCTCTCTATATATAACACCATCATTAACAAACCCTAACCCAAATCCCTTTCACCCACTCGACCAGAGCGTCGACCCAGATCCAGCCACCGCGTCCGCCACCGCCAGTCGCCGGAGTTCTCCCGCATAACCGTCGCTCGTCCGTGACCGCGACCCCGCGCCTCGACAGGAATAAACTGTAGCGTACCCCTGTTCACGCTTCGTTTTCCGTGCCCTCGTTCGACCAAACTCGACCCCGTCTTTACCGGTATGTTCATGATCTATCCCCCTTCCAATACTGTGTGTTAGTTTATCTCGAACATCGCGTAACCCTAGGCAAAAATTGAGATAAAGTTGGCAAATAATGATAACTTTTGGATCGCATAAAACTGCGGTAACCACCCATGTTCACGGACTCGTATCTCCCACCACAGAGATCCGAATCTAGTTTTTCTTTTTGGTATGCGAAGACCACCTAAACTAGATTAATTTCTGTCAAATATAATATTTTAATTATTGCTGTATGTAGAATTAAACTAAGTTAAAAAATCCTGAAAACTTACTTTTTTACCTTCTAAAATTTGTGATAAGGAGCGCACCCCGCCAAACGGGAACGCCCCATCGTGTACCAAGTATACCAAAAGGTGTGCACGGTATACCCAGACGTGTGGGCTTTCGCGAAAACTGGTTTGAATGCGTGTGCGCATCGAAATCAGCCTGTATCCGCAAAAAGGCCCCGTATCGCGACTTTTGCAAAATACCGTACCATTTATTGTACGCTCATCAGAACGCGACAAAAATTGCGCCATTGGACTCTTAGTATCGCGCTGGTCCTGTGACCCAAGTTTTATGCGATTCTGAGACAGTTGACCAAGCCACCTATTTGCGGGCCCTACGGTTGACTTTTTGGGCGAATTTGTGTTCGGCTCACTGGAATCCAAAATTGGATGTACCTTTGAGTTCGTATTGACATTTAGAATTGGTTTGACCTATAATTTGTCCCTTTAGAGATCTTTAACCTTGGCACACTTTTCAGTACAAAATGGGCCACATATGGACCCTATTTTGACCCGAAATTACCGTTTTGCCCCTGTGTCCAAATTGGACGAAAGGGTAGTATTTTCTAGCTATCTCACTTATTCTGAAAATATTGATGATGTCTATTTCAGCATCCGAAGACGTTTATTCTGAGGCCGCAGTTTCTACTCCTGTGTGAGTGACATCTGGACGTTTACACCTTGCAGCTTCTTGCCAGGCAAGATACCTTGCCAAATTACTTACAGTACTTTGCATGCTTATTATATTTCTGTATATTTATTATATTTATGTATATTCATTGCATGTGTAGTTTCTTTCAGTCATTACTATATATTAGATATGTTGACACACACATGACACTTAGTATCATGAGTGAACAATCAGTAGGCGTATGGGCTATAACCACTCTGGTAAACCGTAGTAACTAGCACACACTATGGTGGTCGTGTCCGATGGTTGCTACCCCCGCGGTATGTCGATTGATAGAGTCACGAGGGTCGCTACCCCCGCGGTATATCGGCTGATGATGTTCTAGACGGGTGTGTGAGTTATGTGGCTTAGATCGAGTAGCCTACCCTTGCCCATACGTCAAAAACTTGTCCTCATTTAAATTTATATAGATTATCTTGTACAGTGTACTTATATATTTTTAAATATTATGCATGTTCACTGTATTCAATTGGCTTGCTTCTATATATCTTGTTATGTCCCTCTGGGGACATGGTCCCTAGCCAGGTATAGACGACCAAGAGTATCCGCAGGAGTACGGGCCTGGACCTGACGCGTTACTTTCTGCAGAGGAGGTCTTACCCTCTGAGCATCATTGATTATCTCTAGTGATGGATCTTCTTATCTGATACACTTTTATCATCACCTTATTTTATATTTGAGATTTTACTCTTTTCTCTCATTTAGTTTTGGATATAGTCTTTGGTAGTGGATTTGTCTCCACCCGACTATTAATTTGAATATTTCAGACAGATTATTTTAGTTTAGTATTTCTTTTCTATGACTTGTTGTGTGGATGAGATTAGTATATCTGTAACTTGTGACCATATATATACCACATGTGAGTTTATATTCATATTACAGCGTACATGTGTATTATGTATCCATATATTGGAGTTGCCATATACATACGGATGGTATGCTTATGTGTTCCTGGTCCTACGTATTTTGGGACTAGGGCGTGACATATTTTTAGTTGTGGCCCATGCAGGTCAAGAGCATATTGTCTTGGTTACGTTACTGTACCGAGCAAGCCTGCAATTAGGATTAGAGTATAGGATCTCATCCATAATTGACTATGATTTACCTTCCTCCCAATCCATTTTTATTCGAATAAACGCATCCTGCTTGATTCATGTGCTTCCCTAATAGTTCATTGACTATAGCCTCTACTAGAATATATGAATCCCTTGTTATTAGATTGATAATTAGGGTAATATTCCTACCAAGAATACAACTAGAGTATTGACACATCACTAAGTTTAAAATATCTAGTGAACCCTAGCATTCCTTATCTATAGATTGGTTTACCATTCTCCCTTGATGTATTTATGAAGACTTTAGAGTAGTAAAGACACTACTAGAGTTAGTTAAAAATTTGACCATATTGTTTGACCCTAGGATTGAGGACCAATAGAAATCCAAGATTGAATATTAGGATAAACTTCACTTTTATAGTGAGATAGTATTATAGAACTATAAATTTATTTTCTTGTCTTGGTATTAGCAGACAGCACCTAAGAAAACCTAGAGGAATGAATATAACATTATCCTCGATCATACCTCGAACATAGAGATTAGCATGCCACATTCCCCTTAGAAAACCATGATCTTATATAGAGTCTCTTTATTTTAATTTTATACCTTGTTCCTCTGAAATCTTAGCGCTCGCTATTTGTGCGACGACTAAATTTTTTCCCCCTCATCTTTCAATTCGTGCCACCTGATCCTTCTGATTATAGGCCAAGTTATTTTTTTAATGTTAGGATATATATTTTGCTAGGATTATAGTTGTAATTCTTGAACTTTGAAATTCTATGCTTGGTAGTTATAACTTGATAGTTGAGTATTCATTTAGATTATAATTTTATGATTATACCTTAGTTTTAAATCACGTGATTTGTGCCCCCACCTCGATACGAGTTATATTCTATTTTTCCTTAAAGGCCAGTAACTTTTCCATTCTTACTATTGACACTTGTTCTATAAGCACCATGATTAAGACTTGAGATGACCGGTACCTATATAATGCAATAGGAGACCTTAATGAGTACCAAGATCTTTCCTCATATACCCTAATAAGAGTTTCTGCTTTATTTACATGTACAAGATTATTTTGTAGATTCTCCTTAAGACTGTCACAGTATTAGTTAATTATTTTAAGTTGGGTAGTATGCCACACAACCTAGTATCACATAGTCTTTTGACCTATTATAGAAGTGTAACTGAATGACATTAACTATAGACTTGCATAAGAAGATAATATTTATTCAAATTGTAGAACTCAGAAGCCCATACCCCTATTTTGTCGACTAGCAACTTAGACAAGGAGTTAGTATGACAACTGTAGAGATTGTAGAGTCTTATCTTCCTTGTGAACTTGAATTATTATGTACCTTCTTTCATTATAATCTAGCGTATTTATAATTTCTGAACTACCTCGACTTATGCTGCTATAATAGCCTAGTTTTGCAAACTTAATCTTTTATCGAGCTTGTTTATGATAATGTGTTATTGGGGCCTGATCAACCACACTAATACAATTGTCTAAACCAGAATCAGTGTATTATGGTCTAGCTAGTCATAGTGCGCTTGGTTCGCTCTTCGCATGACTACTTTACGTGGATTAAGATATATAGTCGACTAGTAGACGAATATACTTATCCATAGACATGTATGAGCATATCGTATCGATTACATAACTATACTGATACGAGCATGCGAATAAGAATTTACCAAATAGGATTTCAATCCATACCTGCCTTGACAATTCCCTTTGAATTTTTTTAACGCCTTGATCCCCATACATGTATTCTATTACCTCCCCCCTTGAACTCTTATTTGTTGTTTTCCGTCTTCCCCTATTTCGAAAAGATGAACGCTCGTGCTTGTTATAAGTTGATACACACAGAGTACTAGATATGCCCGTAGGCCAACCGCAGTATTTGGTGACTATCTTTTGAAATTAAGGCATATCATATGTGATATATTTGGTGTTAAAGTTTTGAGGATTGAATAACATGATTAAATAATTTGAGGATATTTTTCTTAAATATATGAGCCTTATATTATAGATGGGTAAATTCTAAGTTGGATAAAAATTGCATTCTTAACTTGAGATGAATTCTTTTAGATTGTGATCAAGTAAGATTAGATAAAGAGACCATGCCTTATTTTAATTTCGAGGACAAATTTTTTATAAGTGGATAGAATATAAAACCCCTAATTTTAATAAACCATATTAATCTTTTTAATTAATTATTTAATTGATTTATAGTATTTATTAGCTAATTAAAAGAAATAGAATTTATGGAATTTTTATTTTAGGGTGTTTGTGCAATAGGGGATTTATGGAGCAATTATAAATTTTTCTTAATTATTTACATGTAGGAGACCTTGTGGACAGTTAATAGATTAATTGTATGCTCTAAAATAATTTCTAGAATTTTATATGTATATATATATATATATATATATATATATATATATATATATATATATATATATATATATATATATAAAGTTTATTAATTAGAGATAGAAAAGAAAAGAATAAGAAATGGAATAAGAAAAGAAGTTAAGAAAGAATAAAAGAAAAAGAAAGGAAAGGAATTAGAATTATACAAACCCTTGTAGAAACATGAAATATGCTGGGGAATTGTACGCGTATTATACAGTCAAAATTCCCAACATACATGAAGTTTGCGTAAAACAGAGCTTCAAGGCTGTGTGGCGTAAAACATGACTTCAGAACAATACGCGTAAAACAGAGCTTCAGAGCTATTTGGCATAAAATATGACTCCAGAGCTGTCCGCGTAAAATAGAGCCTCAAGGAAGTGTGGCGTAAAAGGTTGCAATACCCTCCGGCGTAAAATACGTTTGCTTTTAATGCAGCGTGAAGTTGTACGAGGAACTCTTCGTATTCCTCGAAATGAATCTGTCAGAAAGAATAGTGAACCTGACTCCTGACAAAGAGTACTACACGACGATCGAGAGGACGGTTGTAATGATGATTCTGCACAGAGACCCAGGCTGTCGTTTAGTGACATATCCTTTATATAAGTTATTTTTACGCATTCAAGGAATATGCTGCCTATTTTTCATGGGCACAAATGGGTCTTTACGCTCAAGATAAGACGAAATCAGACGCCACATCGAAAGCTATCTCTCGTACAGAGCTCGAGGCATATCTCTGTATTTAATGCACGAGATGGGGGCAGATCTCTGTATTTAATGCACGAGATTTTATTCTATTTTTAATGACTGGAAAATCTAAAACTGTGACTAATACGCTCACATCATCATCCTTGCATGTTACGCCAACCAAGCTATTTTCAATTATAGGAGTACGCCGTATGCTATCTCCTCGAAATACGCCAACTCAGGCTATATTTGCAAAGGTACGTGATAAGGCTATTTAGCCCAGAATACGCTCAAGACCTCAGTCATGAAGGATAATTGGCTAGTTTTACGATGGTTATCTATTATCATGCAGCATCAAGCTTTAACCAAAAATTGGCTTTTACGCCAACAAGACAGCTATTTGGCTTTTATGCCAACTAGACAGCTATTTGGCTTTTATGCCAACAAGACAGCTATTTGGCTTTTACGCCAACAAGATAGCTATTTGGCTTTTACGCCAACAAGATAGCTATTTGGCTTTTATGCCAACTAGACAGCTATTTGGCTTTTACGCCAACAAGACAGCTATTTGGCTTTTACGCCAACCATCTTTACGCGAGGAGCAGTTATCTACGTGGCTTGCATGCCGTAATTTTCGATGAACGATTACACGCGTTACCTCATAATGGGACATGCGTCATACGCGGATTAAGGAGATCATTCAGACGTGGGTAGCAGTTATTATAACCGTCGCGTAAAGAGTGCAACTCTCTTCACAAGTTTGGCTTCTATGCCTACTGGACGGTTACTGTGACTGAGCTCTATAAATAGAGACCTTCAGTCACAGAGGATAAGGGGGGGACGGACAGAGAAGATCAAAGATCAGGAGATTAGAAAGAGAGAGAGAGAGTACATACAGAGAGTTGGTTGACAACTTTGGCAATGAGAGTTCAGCCCCTCCTGCAATCTTTGAAGCTTCTTCTTCTTCTTCTACAACACTTCTTCATCATCGTGTGGTCCAAGGGACAAAGTGATCGACCGCAGATCAGACTCCTATAGTAATATTTCCCCAGAATCATTTTTATTGTACTTAACATCCTCGTATAGGATTAATTGTACTACTCTTTTTCTTGTTTGTAAGCAAAAGAAGAAAGGTTTCGTACAAACCCTCTATCTATTTTATCTCAAACAAAATGGCGACTCGCCAGGTGAATCTTCAAAACCTATCATGTTCATATTACCTCTGATAGTGTTTTGTATACCATGTGAGTTTAATAGCCTGAGTTTGTAAACCAGAAAGAGCTTCGTAAGAGATCATTCATATTTTTGTTTTATCATCAAACACAAGATGGCGACTCTGCTGGGGAACACTTTCTCATCTGACGATAAAGCCATTGCTCAACACGATGCTGTATCCGTCGGATCGACGAAGAAGACTTTGGTCGTTCAGTTCGACCAATCTGAAGACATGCTTCGTGCAGGGGGTAGCTCTCATTCCCTCTCTGTCAAGGACAATAGGAAGCTGCGTAAAGTGTGGATGCTCCAGACATCCTCTAACCTTCCTGCAAGCTCTCACTCTCTGATCAACAAAGCTGTGATAATACAGCCTACACGCCTTGGGCATAAAAATTTGTCTCCCATCTGTGGCGTGGCAGACAAAACTTCTGGCAATGCCTCAGTGCCAATCCAGAAGGTTCAAACGCGCCCTGCGCTTAAAAATCCGTCTCCCGTCTATGACGTGACAGACAAAACTTCTGACAATGCCCCAGTGCCAATCCAGAAGCTTCAAACGCGCCCTGCGCGTAAAAATCCGTCTCCCGTCTGTGACGTGGCAGACGAAATTTTCGACAAGGCCTTAACGCCAACTCAGAAATTTCAAACGCGCCCTGGACGTAAAATTACATCTCCCGTCTATGACGAGGCAGATGTACCCTTGGATCACATCAAGGGAAAACAAGTGGCAAACCTCCCAACCTCTAGGCTTGTACGCTTCCAAGAGAAGAAATTGCCCACTCTTCAGATTACGCGAACTTTCCCTATTTCACATAAACCTATGCTGAAATCCAAATTATGTCAGGACAGGTCTGTCCATGTAAAGGAGACTCGTTTCAGGAGAAGATATGCTCCTCAGACAGATGATGGGTCGTATGCCACTCACATAGGTGAACTGCTATATTCCTATAGCAGAGAAAGAGTTATGGTTCCTAATCTCCACAGGCCTACTAATATAAAAATGCAGAATAAGCCTTCTTCTTCTTCTTCTTGTAATCTCCCTGATTTACGTAATTTCTTGATCCAGAAATGCAAAGACAGGGGTCAAAATCAAGATTTAGTGCCCCTAACTACCAAGCGAGGGGAGATCATGTGGGAAGTAGCGTCAACGTCTAATGTCGTCATGACAGATGGGCCACATGAAGAATCTGTCTTTATTGTTCCATCTACTCGTAACGATCAGCATCAAATAATCTTCGGTCGAATGCGGAATAGACCGATTGTACAAGAAGATTCTCACGAGTCTGATACTGGAAAAATGCAAATCCACAGATATAGCCCACAGGCTTTAAAGATTATACAAAGCATGGGTTATAATTTGAAGTTGAAGCAAGGCCTCAATTATGGAAAGGGCCGACGAACACCGTTGCATGGTAATCCTTACTGTCAACGAACTCGTTTCGGGTTAGGGTATACCACATCTTTTGCAAACTCCAAGCCTCCAGAGTCTGATCCTGTAATACCAGAGGCAGGTCCTTCTAAACCAACTTCTGTAGACAAAAATGGACAAAAAGAAGAAGAAGAACCAAACAACGACATGTCTGGGGGTACTCTCCCTCGACAAAACAGAGCAACATTCAAAGCTGGGGGTAAAATTTTCTCTGAGTCCGAAGATGATGCAACTATGACCATCTTCCCTGAAGACCGTAAAACTCAGGCATCGGGAGCCCGAAAGCCAAAGGGGACTTTCTCCTTCAATGAAGATGACATCATTGAAATCTTCAATATATTGATGAAGGAAAACAAACTTCGGGTACCCAACATCAGATATCCTGAAAGGGCTGGCAAAGACGATGACCCAGAATATTGTCTCTTTCATTGGTACATTCATCACCCCACAAAGGCATGCTATGTACTGAAAAGGAGAATCCAGGAGTTGATCGACGCCAAAGTCATCACTTTGCATTTATAAACAAGATAACGGTCACTGTAAATTGATCTCACTCTAACGTGGCAATTTGCTCCTTAAAGAAGTGTCGGGCGATAAGGTTTACCCCCACTCAGCAAATCACTCCCCAGTGAATTTCTCGGACATGAGTTCACTCTAAACTGTTGTCAAAACATTTTTTGTTCCCCAGCTGAGTTTGCTATGTCTAAGTGACTTCTGAGGAAACCTCCCAGATTGTTTATATCGATCAGTTCATGTCCATATTACCTCTGAACTACGTCTCTCCACTTTCTCCAGTAGAGGGAATGTATCATCACAAAGATAGTCAATTCCATATTACCTCTGTCTGATTTTTCTTTATCCTCCACAAAGTCATATCTTATCACGTCCACATTACCTCTGAGTAAGATATTTTTAGAACATTTTTACGTCCATATTACCTCTGAGTAAAGTTCTTCTCTTCGACTTTCTACTATCACGTTCGCATAACCCCTGGTAGTGCTAGTCATTTTAACTTATTATCTGTACTTAAGGAACGTCATGGGTAATAAGTCCATAACCCGGATGTACAAATCAACTCTTGGTTTTTTATCCCGAGCAAATGCTTATATGCAACTTTTTTTCGATCATCGAAGATCGAGAATCATATTCTATCATTACCTCCGAATAGATATGATCAGCAAGTTGGCATCCCCAGCGAGTGCCTATGTGCAAACATTTTCTTCTTTGTTACAAATTCTGGTAAAGAGCCATCATCCGTATCCAAGAGTTCCAGATACGCAATGGATGATGGATCCTCAAAATCTCCCCAGCGAAGCAAATCTTTAGGTCTACTCGCACACTCCCGCAGTGACTATTCAAACCAATCTCGTTAGACGCTAGCCATGTTCATATTACCTCTGAGCTATCATTCCATTAATCTCCCCAGCGGAGCAATCCTTTGGTCTATCTTCATATTTTATATAAACCACACTCAACGAATCACTCCCCAGTGGGTTTTTCGGACAGGGGTTCATGTTCATATTATATCTGAACTGCTGTCATAATATTTCTCTCAGGCTGAGTTTGTCATGTTCATATTACCTCTGAGCAAACCTTCCGAGTTTTGGCTATCGATTATCATGTTCATATTACCTCTGATATCGATTGTCATCTCAACTTAACACCCGTACTTAACTTTAAGTACGCTAGTGGTATTAAGTCCACAAAAACTGTCATGTTCATATTACCTCTGAGCAGATATATACCTCCATCCCCAATAGGAGTCACATCTCAAAAGTTTGTCATATTCATATTACCTCTGAGAAAACCTTCTGAGTTTTGGCTATCGATTATCATGTTCATATTACCTCTGATATCAGTTGCCATCTCAACTTAACACCCGTATTTAACTTTAAGTACGCTAGTAGTGTTAAGTCCAAAAAAACTGCCATGTCCATATTACCTCTGGCAGGGCTTGTCCTAAACTTATTACTTGCACTCTCTCGTGCACAAGAAGTAATAGGTCCACCAACAAAAATAAATAATTCAAATATGTCCCTCCACTATCCCCACAGAGTCATATTTTACAGCATCCGTATTACCTCTGGCAGGGCTTGTCTCAAACCTATTACTTGCACTAACGTGCGCAAAAAGTAATGGGTCCACAAAAAAATCCCCCAGCAGGATATCTTTACTATCCAGGGCTTGTTTCGAACTTATTATTTGTACTCAACGTGCACAACAAATAATAGGTCCATAAAAAATCTCCCAGTGGGATATCCTCAACAAATACGGTATTGTACTACGTCCATATTACCTCTGGTACAATATCCGAAGTTCACACAAACAATCATAAAGAAATGGAGGGCCCTTTCTGATTGAAAGAACATTCTCAAATGGCGCTTACAGATGAGCCAAGCCTAAATGGAAATTTGATAATGGCTCCTATCAACTGCAAATTCCTAAAGAAGTACTCTACTTGATCTCCTTTGCTTAACGTAGTATGATGAAGATCTCATTCTGGCGATACTACATATAAAGGTTAGCTGAATCATATTCTATCTGGTTCATGTGACCTCTGAATAGATATCCTAAACTAATTTATAAACCTATCATGTTCATATTACCTCTGATAGTGTTTAGTATACAAATTTAGTTGGATTATATTCTATCAGGTTCATGTTACTCTGAATAGATTTACATTCAGCAAAACCTTACCGAAAGTATATCATATTCATATTACCTCTGATATCACTTTCATCTTAACCTATCATTTGCATTCTAAAGTGATGGGCCCACAAAGTCAGAAGAAATATCTTTATTATTTTTGAGAAATTACAAGGAGAAGCAAAAAAGTACATCATTGGGGAGGAGCAGTTAAATTCCTGATCTGTTACGACAAAGCAGCCATCCTCTCATTCCTGGAGTTTAAAATGTTGGTGCGAGCCCGTTCCAGCCTTGCTTCATCACTGCTTAATAGAGATAGTTCACATAGAGAATCAACAAAACTCGCGTGGATGACACCCACACGTGTCAAGTTCTGCTGAGCTGTATTCACTTGGCCCTCCAATACATTACAAACTAGCGATGCTTTGAGAATCCTCTCCCTCGTTGGAGCAAGTTCAGCCTCGCAGAATGAGTCAAATTTGACCATTTCATGCTTCTTATTTAAAGTATTCCAGACTTAGCCAAGTCTGAAAACTTTGAAGGGGGTCTTGTAGAAGCATAAAATATACTGGGAAATTGTACGCGTATTATACAGTCAAAATCCCCAATATACATAAAGTCTGCGTAAAACAGAGCTTCAAGGCTGTGTGGCATAAAACATGACTTCAAAACAATACGTGTAAAACAGAGCTTCAGAGCTGTTTGGCGTAAAATATGACTCCAGAGCTGTCCGCGTAAAACAGAGCCTCAAGGAAGTGTGGCGTAAAAGGTTGCAATACCCTCCGGCGTAAAATACGTTTGCTTTTAATGCAGCGTGAAGTTGTACGAGGAACTCTTCGTATTTCTCAAAATAAATCTGTCAGACAGAACAGTGAACCTGACTCCTAACAAAGAGTACTGCACGACGATCGAGAGGATAACTGTAATAATAATTCTGCACAGAGAACCAGGCTGTCATTTAGTGACATATCCTTGATACAAGTGGTTTTTACGCATTCAAGGAATACGCTGCCTATTTTTTATGGGCATAAATGGGTCTTTACGCTCAAGATGAGACGAAATCAGATGCCACGTCGAAAGCTATCTCTCGTACAGAGCTTGAGGCATATCTCTGCATTTAATGCACGAGATGGGGACAGTTCTCTGTATTTAATGCACGAGATTTTATTCTATTTTTAATGACTGGGAAAGCTAAAACTGTGACTAATACGCTTACATCACCATCCTTGCATGTTACGCCAACCAGGTTATTTTTAATTATAGGAGTACGCCGTATGCTATCTCCTCGAAATACGCCAACTCAGGCTATATTTGCAAAGGTACGTGATAAGGCTATTTAGCCCAGAATATGCTCAAGACCTCAGTCAGGAAGGATAATTGGTTAGTTTTACGCTGGTTATCTGTTATTCATGCAGCATCAAGCTTTACGCAGAATTTGGCTTTTACGCCAACAAGACAGCTATTTGGCTTTTATGCCAACAAGACAACTATTTAGCTTTTATGCCAACTAGACAGCTATTTGGCTTTTACGCCAACAAGACAGCTATTTGGCTTTTACGCCAACCATCTTTACGCGAGGAGCAGTTATCTACGTGGCTTGCATGCCGTGATCTTCGATGAGCGATTACACGCGTTACCTCATAATAGGACATGCGTCATACGCGGATTAAGGAGATTATTCAGACGTGGGTAGCAGTTATTATAACCGTCGCGTAAAGAGTGCAACTCTCTTCACAAGTTTGGCTTCTATGCCTACTGTATGGTTACTGTGACTGAGCTCTATAAATAGAGACCTTCAGTCACAGAGGATAAGGGGGGACGGACAGAGAAGATCAAAGATTAGGAGATCAGAAAGAGAGAGAGAGAGAGTACATACAGAGAGTTGGTTGACAACTTTGGCAACGAGAATTCAGCCCCTCCTGCAATCTTTGAAGCTTTTTCTTCTTCTACAACACTTCTTCATCATCGTGTGGTCCAAGGGACAAAGTGATCGACCGCAGATCAGACTCCTATAGCAATATTTCTCCAGAATTATTTTTATTGTACTTAACATCCTCGTATAGGATTAATTGTACTACTCTTTTTCTTGTTTGTAAGCAAAAGAAGAAAGGTTTCGTACAAACCCTCTATCTGTTTTATCTTAAATAAAATGGTGACTCGCCAGGTGAATCTTCAAAACCTATCATGTTCATATTACCTCTGATAGTGTTTTGTATACCATGTGAGTTTAATAGCCTGAGTTTGTAAACCAGAAAGAGCTTCATAAGAGATCATTCATATTTTGTTTTATCATCAAACACACCTATAAATGTCATTCCTGACTGATAAAAAAAAAAGGGACAGACAGAGAAGATCAGAGATCAGGAGATCAGAGAGAGGGAGAGTACATACAGAGAGTTGGTTGACAACTTTGGCAACGAGAGTTCAGCCCCTCCTGCAATCTTTAAAGCTTCTTCTTCTTCTACAGCACTTCATCATCATCGTGTGGTCCAAGGGACAAAGTGATCGACCGCAGATCAGACTCCTATAGCAATATTTCTCCAGAATTATTTTTATTGTACTTAATATCCTCATATAGGATTAATTGTACTACTTTTTTTCTTGTTTGTAAGCAAAAGAAGAAAGATTTCGTACAAACCCTCTATCTGTTTTATCTCAAACAACATGGCGACTCACCAGATGAATCTTCAAAACCTATCATGTTCATATTACCTCTGATAGTGTTTTGTATACCATGTAAGTTTAATAGCCTGAGTTTGTAAACCAGAAAGAGCTTCGTAAGAGATCATTCACATTTTTGTTTTATCATTAAACAACCCTAAAACCCATTAATACCTAACCGCTACCCATTAAGCCCTAACCTACCCGTTATAAAAAAAAAGAAACAGCAGCAGTAGCTGCGCGGTACTCCCGAACCTTATTTCCCCATCTCCTTCTCTATATATATAACACCATCATTAACAAACCCTAACCCAAATCCCTTCCACCCACTCGACCAGAGCATCGACCCAGATACAGCCACCGCGTCCGCCGCTGCCAGTCACCGGAGTTCCCCCGCATAGCCGCCACTCGTCCATGATCGTGACCCCGCGTCGGGACAGGAATAAACTGCAGCGTACCCCTGTTCATGCTTCGTTTTCCGTGCCCTCTCTCGACCAAACTTGACCCCGTCTTCACCGGTATATTCATGACCTATCCCCCTTCCAATACTGTGTGTTAGTTTATCTCGAACAGTACATAACCCTAGGCCAAAATTGAGATAAAGTTAGCAAAAAACGATAACTTTTGGATCGCATAAAACTGCGATAACCATCCATGTTCACGGACTCGTATCTCCCACCACAGAGATCCGAATCTAGTTTTTTTTTGGTATGTGAAGACCACCTAACCTAGATTAATTCCTGTCAAATACAATATTTTAATTATTGCTGTATATAAAATTAAACTAAGTTAAAAATCCCCAAAAACCTGCTTTTTTACCTTCAAAAATTTGTGATACGAAGCGCGCCCCGCCAAACGGGACTGCCCTGTCGTGTACCAAGTGCACCAAAAGGTGCGTACGGTATACCCAGATGTGTGGGCTTTCATAAAAACTGGTTCGGACGCGTGTGCGCGTCAAAATTAGCCCGTATCCGCGAAAAGGTCCCGTATCATGACTTTTGCAAAATATCGTACCATTTATTGTACGCTCGTCAGAACGTGACGAAACTTATGCCATTGGACTCGTGGTATCTTTCTGGTCTTATGACCAAAGTTTCACGTAATTCTGAGATAGTTGACCAAGCCACCTATTTGCGGGCCCTACGGTTGACTTTTTGGTCGAATTTGTGTTCGGCTCACCGGAATTCAAAATTGGACATATCGTTGAGTTCGTATTGACGTTTAGAATTGGTTTGACCTATAATTTATCCCCTTTAGAGACCTTTATCCCTATCATGCTTTTCAATGAAAAGTGGGCCACATGTGGACCCCACTTTGACCCAAAATTACCGTTTTGCCCTTGTGTCCAAATTGGATGAAAGGGTAGTATTTTCTAGCTATCTCACTTATTCTGAAAACGTTGGTGATGTCTATTTCAGCATCCGAAGACGTTTATTCTGAGGCCGCAGCTTCTACTTCTGTGTGCGTGACATCTGGACGTTTACACCTTGCAGCTTCTTGCCAGGCAAGATATTTTGCCAAATTACTTACAGTACTTTGCATGCTTATTATATTTATGTATATTTATTATATTTCTGTATATTCATTGCATGTGTAGTTTCTTTCAGTCATTACTATATATTAGATATGTTGACACACACATGACACTTAGTATCATGAGAGGACAATCAGTAGGTGTATGGGCTATAACCACTCTGGTAAACCGTAGTAACTAGCACGCACTATGGTGGTCGTGTTTGATGGTCGCTACCCCCGCGGTATGTCGATTGATAGAGTCACGAGGGTCGCTACCCCCGCGGTCTGTCGGCTGATGATGTTCTAGACGGGTGTGTGAGTTGTGAGGCTTAGATCGAGTAGCCTACCCTTGCCCATACGTTAAAAAGTTGT
This sequence comes from Iris macrosiphon, assembly GCA_036927795.1. Classification (NCBI taxonomy): domain Eukaryota; kingdom Viridiplantae; phylum Streptophyta; class Magnoliopsida; order Asparagales; family Iridaceae; genus Iris; species Iris macrosiphon. Next base: position 151,060,396 of record JAYESA010000002.1, on the reverse strand, counting down.
CCTTATTTGCATTCATATAGATTATCTTATATAGCATACTTATATATTTTCAAACATTATGCATTTTCACTGTATTCAATTGGCTTGCTTCTATGTATCTTGTTATGTCACTCTGAGGACCTGGTCCCTTGCCAGGTATAAACGACCAGGAGTATCCGCAGGAGTACGGGCCTGGACCTGACGCATTACTTTCTGTAGAGGAGGTCTTACCCTCTGAGCATCATTGATTATCTCTAGCGATGGATCTTCTTATCTGATATGCTTTTATCATCACCTTATTTTATATTTGAGATTTTACTCTTCTCTCCCATTTAGTTTTGGATATAGTCTTTGGTAGTGGATTTGTCTCCACCCGACTCTTAATTTGGATATTTCAGACTCATTATTCTAGTTTAGTATTTCTATTCTATGACTTGTTGTGTGGATGAGATTAGTATATTTGTAACTTGTAACCATATATATACCACATGCGAGTTTATATTCATATTACAACGTACGTGTGTATTATGGTATCCATATATTGGAGTTGCCATATACATATGGCTGGTATGCTTACGTGTTCCTGGTCCTACGTATTTTGGGACTATGGCGTGACAGGTCTGTACAGATGGTGTGTGCAACAACCTCTTCCCATCTCACTGCTCATTGTGTTGCTCCCCAAATCTGCTGTCAACATGATATAACTCCTATGGACAGGCACTCCCCTATAACCAGATGACTAATACTTAAAGCAGTGCACAATCCCTAACCCTAACCCTAACCTTAACCCTAACGCTAACCCTAACCCAAATCTCCTCAGTTGACGCTAACTGATACACTGAAATATGATTATCCAGGATACAAAGTTGAACGAAGAAGTATCAGTGCTAGGATTCCTGAGTATTCTTATGTGTGTGTAGATGAGTAGATTTATAACATAATTGGGTATTCCTGTGTATATATGTTAGGACTAGGAGTATCAGTGCATGTACTGTATTTAACGATGAGTATATACTTGAACGATATCTATTCATTTTTGCATAAGTATTTAAAAATGGATATGAATTACAATCTGCGTCATCATTCGTGGATGTACAACCGTATTCTAGTATTCACTTGCTAAAATAGGACATCATATATCATATATTATACTATATAAATTCCCTATAACCAATATCTTATAGTATCTATCAAATAACTTATTATCTAGTGGTAATACCTTGTATCTATGATATTACCTTAGTATAGGCCAATACCTTACCCAATATCTTAACTACCCATCTTACATAAACACTGATACTTGGTATCAACACCTCACTTATACTCTAACAAACTCTCCCTCTCCCTCTTTGCTCTTGCACCTGCACTGCCATTTGCAGTGCAGTTACCCTCTTCCCCTCACTCACACTTATACACCTAATTTGGTACTAAGCTGCACATATATGCAACGGGTACACAAGGGTGCACTACTTTACCTTTGATTTTCCTAACTCTTACCCACATGATACACATACACTGGTCTCCCCAACACTCAACCCTCACCTGGACACTCCACACATCACTATATACTAACTTAGTACTAACAATCACCCTTAACTAAGGACTCATTGATACTCACAACTACTAGTACTACCTATACTGTAGGTGCACTCAAATTCCATTCTTCTTGCAGAATACATGATACAACCTCTGCTACTACTTGATGCTTGCAATTCCCTCATCCTACTGTCAGTACACTCATTACCCGAGTCCAGGAAAGCCTGATCTGCAAACAACATATCCCAGTGCCAAATCAGTGATACACTATACCCATCCTTCCATATCCATCCCGAAGTACAAGTCTGCACAAGGTGCATACTCTCCCTCGAATCCATCCTCTAATTTTATTGATACTCCCTCGAGCCCGCTATTTTTTGATATCAAGGAACCCAACACAAGCCCATGCAATGCATTCTTCCAACACTTAATTCAGGGTATCCCTTAGCTACTATTACTTGCATATCACCACCATTTACTTTTCCAAATATACATGTCCACCCTTCTAATAGAAGTGAAAGAAGAGGTAATACACTCTCATCCACTTCAAGGTTAAGACTTGTGTATCACACACATATTAGATACTAGCACCTTGCTAACACAATACTTTACACACTCTAAACTACAACTATAATCTCATACACACACCCCACTAATAACTGATACACACAGATACTTGAACAATTGATATGCACAATAATCCACCCTTGGAAGCCCTGCTCTCCTAACACTCGAGCAACTGCCCATGTATTAGTGTACTGATACACTACTTGTACCAACACATGTACCCACTCTTACACTAACACTCACTGATGCACTCTCAAGAACTCCCTTGCATTTCACTCCTCTGGACAAACGCACAAGTGTGTTTCCAAGGATCTGTGCTAGTGTTGCTGCTACACCTCACACATATAATCCCAAATTTTGGAAATCCCTCACTCTACTATTATTGTAAGTGTCAATGATATTGCACTACAGATCATTTCACATAGCATCCTGCTTTCAAATGCTTGCACCACTGTTGTCAACCCGACTCAAGGCCATATCATCATCTCCCAACTGCTAACTGTCAACCCTCAGGTCTTACTGCAATATCTGCAGTTGCAGACACCATAACTCTCATCTAATGGAGGCAGTGCACTGATACAAGTACCCACACTGTTGAATCCAGTTCCTAAAATCTATCTCCCTTAGTTATCCAACCCCCAACCTACTGGTAAATTGAGTTGATCTAGGTAAGTGGAGTAATGGTACTAGTTAAAGTATTTGGGTATTTGGATTAGGTATTTTGATACTATAGCATAGGAGTTACATATATAAATAGTATATATTATAATAAATATCAACTAGTATAGTTTTATGGACCAATTTTAGAGGTCATTATTGACTCTAACCTTAGTATTGACCTAGTTGACTTAGCTTGACCTAGAAATGACTTAGAGACCTAGTATGAAGCTAGTATAGCATGTTTATAATTCCAAAATTCTATTTTGACTTGTAATTCATATTTAGATCTTTGAGACACTGAGACGGACACCGTTTGATATTATTTTTTTGGACCACAGGTGAGAATATTCTATGACAGTTTTTATTATTTGATAATTACTATAATACAAGTATTTAGAAATTTATTACTTGATTTTTGACACATTAGTACACGAATTAGTATACACATGGATCTGCAGTCATGAGATATTATTTATTGTTTCTCGTGTTCTCGTATGGTTTAGACAATATTTTATACTACACAATATTTAATATTAGACAATGTTCATTGAGTATCTTACATTGTAACGTGTTATGGTTGGATTCATTATCTTGTATTAACTATATGAATACATATATTTATATCTGTTATCAATTATATTCTTTGTTTTTATCTATCTTACCAGATGGCACCCATGACCGTTAAAGAGGAAGTGAATGTTAAGGAGGAAGAGGCACCTCCTACTGTTAAGGAGTAAGTGAAACCTCCTATTGTTAAGGAGAAAGTGCTTCCTACTGTTGGGCAGGCACCAGCTCAGAGGGAGAGTTCTAGTCACCCAGCACGTATAGCCGAGATTGATCACCTAGATGCTGATTATGCGAAGTATATGAGGGACTGGTATCTACCCCAGCGTATTGGATATCCTCGAGATTGAGACTGTGATATTTTATATACTTTTATTGTGGTTATTGTGTGATTATGATACTTTTATATTGTGCTATTTGTGTGACTGTGATACTTTTATTTTGTGTTTATTGTGTGACTGTACTGATATTTCATATACTTTTTTTATATTTTTTACGCAGAAAATTCAACGGAGGGTTGCTCCGGGTATGTCTATTTTTAAATGTACGTTAATTTACCGGTGTTGAGTGTTCCACCGAAGGGGTCGACGAACCCAGAGAATTCAACGGAGGGTTGCTCCGGGTCTATTTATATAAATTGAAAATTCATAAACTGCAGGAAGATTGGTTTGTAAACTATTTTACAAATTTTTTATTTTTTTACTAAAATTTTAGCGACGTTTAGCGACATTTTTATATGTTGCTAAATACGTACGTCGTTGAATGTCGGTAAATTACTGACATGGCAGTATTTGCCAGGTCAATAAAATATTGCTAAATGTGGTACAAAATACCGCTAGAAAGAAAAAATACGTTGCTAAATTAGCGACGTTTAGCGACGACACTATACGTCACTAAATTAACGATGTTGAGTCGCTAATCGTCACGAATAAGAAAAATATTAGCGATGCGAATATGTCGCTAGAAAATGTTGCTATAGCGACGTTTTGCGACGTTTTTCCTGTCAGCGACTAGCTTAAATGCGACTTCATTAAAATGTCGCTAATTACATCATAATTTTTTTAGCGACATTTTTAGGCCATTTAGCGACATTTTTAGACGTCGCTACTTTGAATTATTCTGGTAGTGATTCTTCTTCTTGTTGACATATCATGGTAGTCAAAGATAATATTGAATTATACTTCTTCTTTTCCCTTTTTTCATATATCTCTGTGTATAAATCTTCGAAAAAGTAGTATCCAAGTATGCTCATTCCTTCATTCTTTATGCATAGGTTATTATGTCTGGAAACTGTTTATCCAGCTAGATTTTTATGGGGCAATGTAAGTTTATTTTCTTCCTCCAGTCATCTTTCCATTATGAGTCATGCCTTGGCATGCCATTTAGACCAAAAACATGCTGGCACCTACCTAAGAATTATCTGAACCGAGCAGGATTTGGGTCCAAAACTCTAGTACCAAACTTGAAGGGGTAGGGTTTGGACCTGAAATCTGCTGGTACCATAATCCTTATCCAATGTTGTTAATGCCCCTCAAAGATAGCTTAATTTCTGCTATGTTACATTAAACTTGGCTTTACATTGTAATATTTTTTATATTATATTTCTATCAAGATACAATGAACTATTGGTAAAGTCGACAGATTATGGATTTACATTATCATTTTTTTTTATTTTCTTAAAATATCAAAATTTTTGTTCTAATGACCTTTAGGTTTATGATGTGATATGAGTTTTAGATAATATAATTTTTATGCATAAGGATAGTTAGAGTGAGATTCATATGACTTACAACTTTTATTTGATCTGTTGTGGGATGCATTCAAATTGTAATTCGTACATATATGCCTCCGCTAACCCTTTTATACCCACAAATTCATTTGGATCTATTTGATCATGGTTGAATGCTTGCTTTTGAATGGAACTAGTTTTGTTTTTTTTTCCTTTTTGTGGCTAAATGCAGAATTATGTGTTTTTTAATTTAACTTCCAATATGATTCATTTTCTTATTAGCTTTTTGTATATTGCATTAAGTTTCAAGGCTGTACCAAATGGTCATTTGAGCTTCTCGTAGTTGGTTTCTGAAAAGATTAGGAAGTTTGCTTATTTGGGTCCCAAAAATATTAGGGAAGTTAACATTCCCCCTATACTAGAGTTTTGTAGGTTATTAATACACATAAATATCACAAGGAGAAACAAAATTTACCACTTTTTGGCCATTTGTATATATTGGTCTCAGCTTTCCTGAGTAAAATATCTGCTGCTTCTGTGAGTCAAAGCATTTTTGTTGCCTTTTCAACCTCTTTTTATTCTTCTTCTTTATGTTTATTATTATTGTTAGTTTTTCTTGATTTAAACTTGAGTTATACTGGTTTGAGTAATGACCAATGATGATATGACCAGTTTGAATTTGTTGTGGTTGGGTAAACCTGATGCATCTCAAGATTGCAAGTGAATTGGTTTATTTAAGACATTAATATATTCATCGACAGTTATTTGTTAAAAAAAATTTATGAGGTTTCTAAAACTTGTCAAAATATATTTTATCTTTATAAGGTAACTATTTCCTGATCTTATGGAATATACTTTGCACTTATAATAAATTAATTAAACTACCTCAAGTTATTAAAGTCATCTTCAGCCCGAAGCCAAGTTTAATTCAATAATATTAAAGTCATCTTCAGCCTGAACCTATGTTTAATTCAATAATACTAGAGCATTAAACTTAGTCACATGTGTGTTTGAGATAAATTAACTAAGTGATGGCCTATAAAACAAGATAATAGATCATCCTTATATTCAAAACTAGCCTCCTTCGACAGTTTTCATAAATCCTCATATTCAGATTCATATATAGTACACATTGTTTGCTATTAAAATTTATTGGTTCAATAACAAATAAAAGAAAGTACAAAGAGGTCCTAGACAGACAATCTAAGAATAATTTATTGATTCTGGGGTATGGCGATGGACAAAGAGCGCTATGGCGGCTTCTTTACTCCCTTGACGATCTGACGTAGGGTGAAGAAGCTCTCATCTGCTCTCTCTCCTCTCCTTTGTTGTTCTCTGTCTGTCCCTGTGTGTGTGTATGTGTGTCTTTTTTGGCATGTCATCTAGGTATATATATAGTCATCATTGGGCGCGCATATATTGGGCCGCCTGGATGCTAGAGGGTGCAACATGTACCTTCCTAACATGGTGCAACTGTACCGTGAGTAGGCCGATCTGTAACGTGGGCGCTTGTTGGCATTTTTTGTTGCTGAAGATCTAGGCAATTTTTGTCCTTTGCGGATGTGACTTGGTCAATTTTGACACGTGGCCCACACTTGGTTGGAGAGAGCTTCTTCAGTTGTAAAGGCAAGACTTGGTCTTCATGGGGTCGGAGATGCAAGTGGCCAGAGACGCATTATGCGCATAGAATCTGGAATGCACGAGGCTAGAGACGTATGGAGTCTAGGACGCATGGGGCCAGAGACGCATGAAACACATAGAGTCTGGGACACATGAGGCCAGAGACATATGGAACGCATGGAGTCTGGGATGCATAGGGCCAGAGATACATTGAGTGTGGGATGCATGGGATCCTTGTTGTGCTGTACACATGGCGCTGCACACCCGTCGAGAGTGAAGTTCTTCTACTGACGTGAGACTTCTGTCGTTTAGTGTCTTCACGTCTTTTGAGGCAATCAGAATTTTTTTTGTTAAGATTCTGTGTCAGAGATGATCCTGTTGACGGGACGCCATGTCAGGTCCATCTACGGCTAAGGCTGCTTTGGCTGATTGGGACACATGGGTGTTTGCCTTATTGGGCCACAGGGTGCCTCTGTGGCCTAATTTCTGCTAAGTCTTCTTAGGGGGCGCATGGTTTGTTTGGACGCATAGGCGTGTACTGCCGAGATGGCACTTTTAAGACTTGGCTCAACCTTTGAGGATGCCTATCCACCTTTTGCATACATAATTCTTGGAAACTAAATCGTCGGTTGCATGCAGACTTCTCGGAAGCTAAACCGTAGGATTCACCCTTCTAGGTTCATCTATCCAATTATTACAGTCATGCAAACTGCTGCTCTCTTCCGTAAATACCACTGTCGTGGTTCATTGTGTTCCACTTTGTGAAATATGTCGTCCAAGGGAGGTTCTAGTTGGGAACCCTGGCCACCCGCTTCGCCCCGGTGCTCGGGTATAGGAGGGTCCAGAATTGGAGGATCTCGTGAGGGACGAGCTATTGGTTCTCCGCCGGCTGTGGCAGTGTATCCTCCTGCAAAGAGAGCACGAGTCGGAGATGAGTTATCCTCCGCTGAGGATTTTTTGTCCTCGTTGGGGTTAACTTTATAAGCCCTTGCTAGGACTCTAGAGTCCACTCCGAATTTTGCCTTACTGCCCATAACTCCAGAGGAGAGGGAGACGTTGGAATGGAGGGAAGGACTGCACTGCCAGTTTTATCGTGCGGGCATACGTTCGCTCCCAAAGGTTGCGATCGTGCTTCGTGAGACTCATGGCTCATCTGACTGATCGCGTTTTCCTTTTTTTTTGTATGAGCCTTGATTTTTATGATTCTAAAAGACCCCCTTCAAAGTTTTCAAAATGAAAATTTTGGAATACTTTGAATTGGAAGCATGGTTGAGATTTGGCCGCATATGAGCGACATGCCGCATAGCCGGCCCTGGCAAAATATCGGAGCATTAAATGAGTGGATTTGTTCAATCTTTGACCGGGTCTTCTCGAATTCTGAGCCATCCCTTGACACAAAGCTCGGGGCATCGGTTTCCAAGGAGATTGAGATATATCACGGGGTATTGGGGCGTCAGGTTCATCCTCATTAATCTTGGGTTCATCACCTCGATCTCCTCACTCAGTCTAATGGCCTATAAATAGGGCAGTACTGCACTTATCATACTGGGCTGTGAAGGAGAACTTTATCCCTTCGCTTCTTTTTCTTTTCTCTGTGAGGGATGCCGAGGGCTGTGACTCTTCTCATCGAAGATTTTGTCTGGGGCAGTCTCGATCTGTGGCCCCCTGATCTTGATATTTTTATTAGAGGTAGGACAGTACTGTACTTCTCATACTAGGCTGTGAAGGACACAGAGGCACCAGTACATAATCCTGCTAAAGGATTCTGTACAGACCCTTCACGAAGTTCTGCCGTATGGATAGAGACTCGTCTTGGACATGTGCAGGCCTCTTCTCATAGCTCTGTCGTATGGACGAGCACTCCTTTGTAACATATGCGTCGAGATTTGGCATGACCGCATGGGTGAGAAATTATATGCTTCATGCGCGCAGAGCTTATCTCTGGTTTAGCCGCATGGATGAGATCTCCTCTTGCTCGTGCGCACAGACTCGGCTGCACATTGATGTGGCCGGGCAGCAGTATACGACAATTGTGCCTTTATGCAATCTTTGTTGAGACTTATGTGTGTCTTCTTTTTGCAGGTTTTGTCCTCACTCGTAATGCTTATGATGGAACATGGTAGGATATCATAACACCCGTCATTCGAAGAGAATGTCACCCTCATGCAGTGGTTCCTCGTCAAGAACCAATACAGGAGATGAGAACGGTTTGCCAAGAATTGATGTAGGGGACAAGGACAGCTCGACAAGGATTAATCCAGATGGCGAGGATGAACATCCTGCATCACGCGTCGAGTTGTCCTTGTTTATGCAGCATGCTAGCTGCGTTCCTCCCCTTTATACGGCTTGCGGCATCAATGACATGATTTGGATTAATTGTCATTCATGTAGTTGGTCTTCCCATCTGGTTGTAGAGCGTCTGCTCCTGCTCCTCCCTTGCTATCCATTAGTATATATTCTTTTCTATATACTGAGGTTTACACTGTGGAGAGGTGCTCCAGAAAGCATTGAGCTCTGCTGCTGGACCCACTTGTGTCCGTGGCAGAAACAACACGGAGGCACCTTTTAATGAAAGATATTCTTGTCGGCGAGAACTCATAGAACCCTTAAAAGGGATTTTTAACATATGTACTCAAGACCTTGAATATTAATGAAAATCCTTGAAATGTAATGGATTCCCATAATATGTACTCATGATCTTGAATAAAAGTTTCTCTTTTTCCAGAACTTCTTCCTGTATTTGTCGTGTTATATGTTGCAAATTTGGGCACTGTGCTAGAGAAAATATGAATGTAGCACAACACCGTAGTCCTTTAGGGATATCCCGCTGGGGGATATTTGGGGGACTTATTACTTCTTGCGTATGGGCAAGTAATAATTTCAAAATGGGCCTTGCCAGCGGTGATATGGACGTGGTAAGTTGGTGGGCTTAACACCGTTGGCGCACTTAAATTTAAGCACGGATGATAAGTTGAGACAACAACTGATGATAGTCATAGGGAGAGGTTTGCTCAGAGGTCACATGGACATGACAAACTCTCGGGGGAGGACGTGAGGATGATAGCTCAAAGGTGACATAGATGTAAGCTGATTAATAGCCATACCAAGAGGTTAGGTACGATCCCGATATTTTTGTGGAAGAAAAAGGAAGCAAGCCAGAGGTAATATGGTCGTGGTTGTTTGCTTCCATTAAGGATGCCCCTCTGGGGGATCTTTGGTGGACTTAGTACTCCTTGCGCACTAGAGTGCAAGTAATAAGTTCGAAAATAATTCCTATCAGAGGTAATATGGACGTGATAGATTTTGTGGACCCATTACTTCTTGCGCACTTGACTGCAAGTAATAGATTTGGAATAAACCCTACCAGAGGTGATATGGACATGGCCGATTTTGTGGACTTAATACCGCTGGCGTACCCTGGTAAGTACGGGTGATAAGTGGAGATGATAACCGATATCAGAAGTAATATGGACATAATGATCGATAGCCAAGACCCGAGAGGTTTGCTCAGAGGTAATATGGACCTGGAAAACTCAGTCGAAAAAAAATGTTAGAACTATAGTTCAGAGATAATATGGACATGAACTGATGTCCGAGAAACTCGCTGAGGAGTGATTTGATGAGTGTGGTCTATCCGGCAGTATGGATAGACCTGAGGATTGCTCCATTGGAAAGATTGGTGGGACAATAGCTCAGAGGTAATATGAGCATGACTAGATGTTTGATAATAAATGAAAGAAATTGAAAACAGGTTTATACGAAACCCTTTCTTTGTTTACAAACGAGAAAAAGAAGTATAATTAATCCTATACGAGGATGTTAAGTACAAAAAATAATTCTGGGGAAATATTGCTATAGGAGTCTTATCTACGGTCGATCACTTTGTCCCTTGGACCATACGATGACGAAGAAGTACTGTAGAAGAAGGAGAAGAGGCCTCAAAGATTGCAGGAAGGATTGAACTCTCGTTGCCAAAGTTCAATCAATACTCTCTGTATGTGCTCTCTCTCTGATCTTGACCTTGACCTCTGTTTTCTCCACTCTATTTCCAACCTTTTTTCCTGTGACTGAAGGCCTCTATTTATAGAGTTCAGTCACAATAACTGACTAGTCGGCGTAGAAACCAAACAGCGGAGAGAGTTGCACTTTTTACGCGGCGGTTATAATAACTGCTACCCACGTATGAATGATCTCCTGAATCTGCGTGTGACGCGTGTCCCATTATAAGGTAACACGTATAATCGCTCATCGAAGATCACGGCATGCAAGCCACGTAGGTAACTGCCCCTCGCGTAGAGATGGTTGGCATAAAAGCCAAATAACTGTCTCGTTGGCGTAAAAGCCAAACAGTTATCTTGTTGGCATAAGAGGCAAATAGCTATCCTGTTGGCGTAAAAGCCAAGTAGCTGTTCTGTTGGCGTAAAAGCCAAGTAGCTGTTCTGTTGGCGTAAAAGCCAAGTAGCTGTTCTGTTGGCGTAAAAGTCAAGTAGCTGTTCTGTTGGCATAAAAGTCAAGTAGCTGTTCTATTGGCGTAAAAGCCAAGTAGCTATTCCATTGGCGTAAAAGCCAAGTTCTGCGTAAAGTTGATGCTGCATAGGTAGGTAACCAGCATAAACTAGCCAATTATCCTTCCTGACTGAGGTCTTGAGCGTAAACTAGGCCAAATAGCCTTATCACATACCTTTGCAAATATAGCCTTAGTTGGCATATTTTGAGGAGATAGCATACGGCGTACTCCTATAGTTGAAAATAGCCATGTTGGCGTATTTCGAGGAGATAGCATACGACGTGCTCCTATAGTTGAAAATAGCCTAGTTGGCGTAATATGCAGGGATGGTGACGTGAGCGTATTAGCTCTAATTTTAGCTCTCCCGGTTATTAAAAGTATAACCAAATCTCATGCATTAAATACAGAGATCTGCCCCCATCTCACGCATTAACTGCAGAGACGTGACTGGAGTTCTGTACGAAGAGCAGCTTTTGACGTGGCGTCTGATTTTGTCTCATGTTGAGCGTAAAGGCTAATTTTTGCCTGTGTAAAATAGGCAGCGTATTCCTTGAATGCGTAAAAATGACTTATATCAAGGATTTTGTCACTAAACGACAGCCTGGGTCTCTGTGCAGAATCATTATTACAGCCGTCCTCTCGATCGTTTGTGTAGTAATCTTTGTCAGGAGTCAGGTTCACTGTTCTGTCTGACAGGTTCATTCGAGGAATACGAAGAGTTCCTAATACAACTTCACGCTGCATTAAAAGCAGACATATTTTACGCCGGAGTGGCGATGTAGCAACCTTTTTACGCCAAAGCAGTCTGGAAGTACTACTTTACACGGGTTGTTCTGTTGCTCTGTTTTATGCTGAATAGCGTTGAAGCTCTGTTGTACGCTAAAGGCTCTGAAGTCATATTTTATGCCACACAATACTGAAGCTCTGTTTTACGCGGGCTTCATGCATGTTGGAGATTTTACGCGTATAATTCCCCAGCGTATTTTTCATGCTTCTACATGACCCCCTTCAAAGTTTTCAAATTCCTCGTAATTTGGAATACTTTGAATGAAGCATGAAACGGTCAAATTTGACTCATTCTGCGAGGCTGATTTCTCGGCAGAATTTAGGAATTTGTTGGGATTAGGTATGTTCTCTTCTGCCTATAAAAGGGCAAGTGAGTGAACCTATTTTTTTATACTTCCTTCACCAAAAAGAGATGGTTGCTAAGATCCATTGGGCTGACTTGAGGAAGAAGAAGATCATGTTCTTCCAGCATATAATGAGCCATAAAAAGAGGCATCTTCGAGCAAATATCCTCTGTAACGATGGATAATGGAAGGATATCATAGCCACCTTTGCTCGGGATGATCAACAATTTTATATGGCAATTCGTCCAAGAGAGAGGAAGGGTCTCAATTGGACACACAGCTTGCAAGCTGTATTTTCTCCCATTATGGCGTTGGACGAAGGTAGACAATTTGGCCCTGTCTTCGAGTATTGTGTTGGGTCTGGATCCCAAACACAATTCTAGGGCGTGTCTACCATGGCGTATGGAGGGTGGGCTTGAATAAAATATGCCCAGTTGTGTATCCTCCCACCATTAATCATTTTCTTGTTCATCGGCCGCAGAAGCCGATGAAGTGCCATAGAAGAAGCAGAAAAAGATCTCCACCAATATGAGAACCTGGCACAATAGATTCCCGGTGTGATCTTAAATGAAAATGAGAAACCCTTTGTAAAAAAAGGATCTCCATCATATATAATCATGATTAATGAAAAATCCTTTGTAGAAATGGACTTCCATCATATGTAATCATGATTAATAAACTTGTCTTCTTCTATGCATAGCTGATTTGCCATATTTGCTGTGACAAAGTCTGATAATGTGCAGTTTTGACACGTCTGAGTAATTTTATGCTGACTCTGATAAATGTTTATCCTGTCACTGTAGAAGCATGAAAAATACGCTAAGCAGTTATACGCGTAAATCCCTCAACATGCAGGAAGCCGCATACAGCAGAGCTCCAGCACTGGGCAACGTAAATCATGACTTCAGAGCCATTAGCGTACAACAGAGCTTCAACGCTGTTCATTGTAGAACTTAGCTCCAGAACAACTCGTGTAATACAGTATTTAAGACTGTTTTACCGTAAAAGGGTTACTATCTCGCCTCTATGAAGTAAAACCCATCTGCTTTTAATGTAGCATGGAAGTGTACGAGGAACTCTTCGTATTCCTCGAATGAACCTGTCAGATCATGCAGTGAACCTGACTCCTGACAAAGAGTACTGCACGACTATCCAGACGACGGCTGTAATGATGATTCGGTACAGAGACCCAGACCGTCGTTTAGTGACACTTCCTTGATACAAATTGCTTTTACGCATTCAAGGAAATATGCTGCCTAGTTTTACACAGGCAGACGTGAGCTTTTACGCTCAGGATGAGATAAAGCTGACCGCCACGTCAAAAGCTGCTCTTCGTACAGAACTCGAGGCACGTCTCTGCAATTAATGCGCGAGATGGGGGCAGATCTCTGTATTTAATGTACGAGATTTTGTTCTATTTCCAATGACTGGGTGAGCTATAATTAGGGCTAATACGTCCACATCACCATCCCTGCATATTACGTCATCAAGCTATTTTTAGCTATAAGAGTACGCCGTATGCTATCTCCTCGAAATATGCCAACTCAGGCTATATTTGCAAAGGTATGTGAACAAGCTATCTGGTCCAGAATACGCTCAAGACTCCAGTCAACATCAAGCTTTACGCAGAATTTGACTTCTACGCCAACTTAATAGCTATTTGGCTTCTACGCCAACTTGACAGCTATTGGGCTTCTATGCCTATATGTCAGCTATTGGGCTTTTATGCCTATATGACAGCTTTTGGGCTTCTATGCCTACTGGGCTTCTACGCCTACTTGGCTCTTACGCCATCAGAACAGCTATTTGGCTTTTACGCCAACGAGACAGTTATTTGGCTTCTACGCCAATCATCTCTACGCAAGGGGCAGTTACCTACGTAGATTACATGTCGTGATCTTCGCAGCAGTTATATGCATTATCTCTTAATTGGACATGCGTCACATGCTTATTCAGAAGATCATTTATACGTGGGTAGCAGTTATGATAACCGCCGCGTAAAAGGTACGGTTCTCTCCGCTGTTCAGTATCTACGCCTATAAATAGAGACTTCCTTCCATGGAGGTCAGAGGTCAGAAAAATTGAAGAGAGAGAAGCACAGACAGAGAGTAGTGATCGACGATTTTGGCATCGAGCATCCACTCCTTTTTGTAATCTTTGAAGCTTCTACTTCTTCTACAACACTTCTTCATCATCGTGTGGTCCAAGGGACAAAGTGATCGACCACAGATCAGACTTCTATAGCAATATTTACCCAGATTAAATTTTGTACTTAACATCCTCGTATAGGATTAATTATACTTCTTGTTTGTAAACCAAAGAAAGGGTTTTGTATACACCTATTTTTATCTCTTTCGTTTTTTATCAAACACAAGATGACGACTCTGCTGGGGACAACTTTCTTATCTGACGAGAAGACTATTGCTCAACACGATGCTGTATCCGTAGGATCATTGAAGAAGACTCTGGTCGTCCAGTTCGACCAGTCTGCTTATGAAGACATGCTTCACACAGGGGGTAGCTCTCATTCCCCATCTGTGCAGGACAGTAGAAGTTGCGTAAAGTATAGATGCCCCAGACATCCTCTACTCTTCCTGCAGGCTCTCTCTCTCCGATCAACAAGGTTGTGGTATCCCAACCTATACGCTCCGTGCGTAAAAACCTGTATCCCATCTGTGACGTGGCAGACAAAGCTTCTGGTAATGCCATAGTGCCAATCCAGAAGTCCACTCCGTGCTTTGCACGTAAAACTCGGTCTCCCGTCGCTGGCGGGACAGACAAAACTTCTGGCAATGCCTCAGCGCCAATCCAGAAGTATACAATGCGCTCTGCGCATAAAAACTCATCTCCCATCGCTGGCGGGGCAAACAAAACTTCTGGCAATGTCTCAGCGCCAATCCAGAAGTATTCAATGCCTCTGCGCGTAAAAACTCATCGCCCGTCGCTGGCGGGGCAGACGTAGTTTCTGATAATGCCTTAGAGCCAAGTCAGAAATTTTAAAAGCGCTCTGCGTTTAAAAATACCTCTCCCGCTCGTAAGAAGGCAAAGGGTCCCTGTAATCTCTGCAAGGGAAAACAATTGGTAGATTTCCCGACCTCTCAGCTTTTACGCCATCAAGAAAAGAATCTGCCTGCTCTTCAGATTACGCGGAACACTGATGATAGTTTGAAGACTTCCTCAGTTTTACGCCAATCGGAGCAGAGTTCCAGGTTACGCCAGGACAAGCCTCTCGACGTAAAGAAGACTCAGTGTGTGGATAGATACGCTCCTCATGGGTCATGTGCTACTCACATGGCTGAATTACTGTATACCTACTGCAGAGAGAGGGTTGGGGTTCCCAATATCCACGTTTTGACTAATGTAAAAGGGCTGAATAAGCCTTCTTCTGCTTCTTCTTCTGTTAATCCCCCTGATTTGCGTGATTTTATGATCCAGAAACGCAAAGGCAAGGGATCTTCTGATATGTCTATTACACCCCCTAGGGAGCACTGTTGTAATAGTCACAAAGTTGTAGTTAAGTACTGCTGTTCTAAAGCAAAACGGTCAGTTTTCGACCGGTTGAATTACTTTTTGTCCTTACAGGAAGAAGAACCGACATTCGCATCGGTAAATATGGCATCACATATTCCTAGAGGAAGGTCAAGTTCAAGACGTCATCCCTCTAGAACTCCTAGCCAAAGGAGATTCGACAGACTCCTCGAGAACATTGAAGTAGGTGTTTTTTGAAACACTCGCTCGAGGTCGCGGCGATCGGCTTCATATTCTTCTAATTCCGACAATGGAGGTCGCCAATTTCCCGAAGGTGATACTGACAGCATAGACTCAATCTCCATAGAGGTCTATACTGATCCATCATTAGCACCCAGAGAAATGGGAGTCTATGCCATCGGAGATGAACATGAGGAAGCTTCCCCATCAGGAAGTACGGAACAACGCATTGCTGTCTTGGAGACATCATTCAAAGAAATGCATACCATGATGCAGAGTATGCACCAGATGTGGGTAACTCAACACACAGCTGCGCCTTTTCCACCAACTCAACTGCGGGTGGGGGTAGATATTCCATCAAGTCAGGAGCCTATTCAAGATCAAGAATCAGCTGTTCCTCGACCTCTCAACCCAGAAAATGTATTACCTCCTGTCGGGGTCACCATACAGCCGACCTCTCACCCCTCTGCAGTTCTTTTCCCAACTGAAGATCCGATGCAAGCAGTGCGGGAATTAAAAGCCCAATTTGACGCTTTGAAGCATAAGGACCAGCTCAAGAAATTAGGAATCAACCAGCCTTACCCAGCTATCTGGGATGAGATCCCTTTCCCTCCAAACTATAAAGCACATGCTATGGCTTTGTTTGAGGGAAAAATGTCACCAAGTCAATACATAAACTACTTTAGTATGATGACGGTTTTGCTACAAGGGAATGACGCCCTTCTCACTCGAGTATTTAAGGGCTGTCTGTCTAGTGTAGCCTATCAATGGTACCGTAGCTTGGCGGACAATTACATTACTTCCTTTGAAGACTTCAAGACTCTTTTCTTCGCTCGATTCTATGAAGGAGGGATGGACATGTCTATGTCCTCACTCATCGAAGTGAAGCAGAAGGAGAAAGAGAACGTTCATACTTTCATCGAACGTTTTCATCAAGCCACTTTGCAGATGCCTCCCGGAGTTCCGGATTCAGCCTTGGTGGACATTTGCAGGAAGAACCTGCTTCCACTGATCTCAGTGTTCATAGGACCATATCAGTTTCATGATTGGCCCTCGTTTATCATCTTAGCGGTTGCCGCCGAAGATAACAGTCGGAAGGCGCATGACAATGGAATCATGATCTCCACCTCTGATAAAGGGAAACGGTTATCTTCCAATAGCGACCATCCTCGTGCTTCTAAAGAAAAGAAAGCTCTGGCAATTAACATGTCCAGGCAACCTATACCGGCAACTACGCAAACAAAATTTGGGGCTTCTAGACCCATAGAAGAATATTCTTTTGAGGATGATGACATTCCAAGCATCTTCGACTGTCTAGTCAAAAGTGGCAAGCTCACCCTCCCTGAGGTGAAAAGGCCTAATGAAGTCGGCAGTACCAACAACCCTAAGTACTGCATTTTCCATAAGTATGTACATCACCCTACCAAGGCGTGTTATATACTAAAAAGGAAGATCCAGGAGCTGATCGAAGCCAAGGCTATCACTCTGCACAACAGTGAAAGACGGTCACCGCCAACATGATCTCTCTCCAATTCGGCGATCTGCCCCCTCAAGAAATCCCGGATGGTGTAGTACCTATCCCACGGGCGATAATGAACATTATCAATCTCCCTCCGGCCAGGGGTCAAAACCATGATTTGGCACCCCTAACTACCCAGCGTGGTGAGATTATGTGGGTTTATCCTGATCTGGTGTCAGAGATTGAGGAAGAGACTCGAGCTGCTAAGGCTAAGTCCCGAAAGAACTCAAGGCGCAAACCATGCCATATGGTTGCAATATCCTCGACATCAGATGAAGAGGCTTTGGCTACCGGAATCCGTTCAGGGAAAGCCTACCTCAAGGACTATGGCGGAAGTTAGGAAGCTGCAACGACAGACGCTTCAGCTGCCAAACTACCAGAACCTGAACCTGTCATACCAGAGGCATGTCCTTCTAGACCAACTCCGGCGGACAAAGGCAAACATAAAGAAGTTCGTTTCGATAAACCTTTGAAGAACATTCAAAACAAAGGTTTGAAGAAGCCCTATAACTTCGACATCCTCGCCCAGCTGGCTAATACTCCAGCCAGACTGTCCATCTTTGAGCTACTCAGGCTATCAAAAGACACTCGTCAAGCCTTGAGCGAAGCTTTGATGCAGGCGGACGTATGCTTGACCCAGCTCAAGTCCCCCAAAAAAGAACCTGTGGCATGTCCTCAATGTCATAGTGTAATGAAAGTGGTTCCTAACATCACTTTCACTCAAGAAGACATGCTGTTGAAACATAGCAGGCATGACAGACCCCTCTATTACACCGGATACGTCGGTTCCATGGAGGTAGACCGGATTCATATAGATCCGGGATTGTCGATCAGCATCATCCCTCATAGTCTGCTCAGGCCATTGAGGATTCCTACCAGCGAACTGGCTTACACCACCACTATAATCATGGGCTTCAACGCCAGGAAAAGTAAGCCGCTTGGGAAAATTCGTCTGAGAATCCAGATTGGTGACCTTAGATTAGTGGATACTTGTTACGTCATTGATTCGGAGGTATCCTACAATATTCTGTTGGAAAGACCATGGATCCACGATCATAATATTGTTCCTTCCACTCTGCATCAATGCTTCAAATATGTAGACTCCCAAAAAACAGTAAAGACAGAGTTTGCTGATCTCAACCCGTTCAAAGGGGTTGAGTCCTACTACTCATATGCCATGTTATACACCCAAGACTACATGCAGGAGGTATCGGGCAAGATGAAAGAGGAATCCCACCGGGAGCCAGGAGAATCGTCTGTTAAGCAACCTCTGTCGATCCAAGTGAAAGGGCGGACTACCCGTCCTAAAGTCACGGAACCCATGGCTATCCACTTGGACAGAACCAAATCAGGAAGAGGAAGTGATCCCCTAGTGATCACTCTGAATCAGAAGCCTCCACCCTTGGTTATCATCCTTTGGCGCAACAAACAGTCGATTAATGTAAATACAACCAGGAACATGGTTTCTGATGATAATAAAGAACCACTTTTTCGGTATACTGAGCCTCAAATTCCTAATCAGGAATCATCCCTCCATAACGATATAGAACCTATAGCACAAAGATTCTTGAAAGCTATAGATTCCTATCATCCGTATGTGTGGGAAGTAGCATCACCAGCTAATGTCATCACGACATATGGGTCACTTGAAGATTCTATTTTTATCGTCCCACCTACCCGTAAAAATCAGAATCCAATAGTCTTCGGTCGCATACGCAATGAACCGACTGTACAAGAAGATTCTTCCGATGATGATGTTGGGAAAATACAGATATACAGATATAGTCCACAGGCTTTGAAGATTATGCAAAGCATGGGTTATGACCTGAAGGCAGAACCAGGCCTCAACTTTGGAAAAGGCAGGCGAATGTCGTTGTATGGTGATCCCTATTTTCAATGAACTCACTTCGGGTTAGGGTATACCACGGCTCTTGCAACTTCTGAATCAAATGAGGATACCACTTCCTCTTCTCAGGATGGTTCGTCGTCCTCCGACTTATATGCTGATCTCGAACGAGTATTTTCAGCAAATACGGTATTGACAGATTCTTTCGAAGCAGACGAACAAGAATCTGAACCATTCAAAAATGACTCTTGGGAACAGCAAATAGATACACAATGGGAACTCCGGTTCGAGCAAAGAGAACCGCCCACTGAAGATAAAGTTATCCAAGTTGATGTTTGGGATGAAACCTCACCAAAGCCGATATTTATCAGTAATAATCTTTCCCCAGCAGAAAGGGAAGAGATGATCCAGCTGATAAAAGAATATATCGACGTCTTTACGTGGAATTATGAGGATATGCCAGGTCTTGATCCAAAAGTGGCTACTCATAAGCTCAATATACTGCCCAATTCAAAGCCTGTAAAGCAGCACCAACGCCGGTTCCACCCGAATATGATGGATGCCATTGAGGCTAAAATCAAAAAGTTGATAGCTTGCGGGTTCATCCGTGAAGAGCAACATCCTGATTGGGTCGCCAATATTGTCCCAGTAATGAAGAAAAGTGGGAAAGTTCGCGTTTGTATCTACTTTCGAGATCTCAATGCGGCTTACCCCAAGGATGAGTTCCCTCTTCCCATCACAGACATCATGATCGACAATACCTGCGATTTTGAATGCATGTCTTTCATGGACGAATTTTCAGGGTACAATCAGATCAAGATGGATCCTGAAGACGAGAAGCATACTGCCTTCCGTACACCACTGGGGTATATTGCTACACAGTCATGCCCTTTGGATTGAAGAATACCGGGGCTACATATCAGCGAGCCATGAGTAACATATTCCACGAGCATCTGCACAAAATAATGGAATGTTATGTAGACGACGTCGCTGTAAAAAGCTGCCTCAAGGCTAATCATATCCAAGACTTGAAGACAGTGTTCGAGTTGATGTGCCAACATCAACTCAAAATGAACCCTACAAAGTCCTTTCTCGGTGTATCCAGTGGCAAATTCCTGGGATTTGTCATTACCGCCAAAGGCATTCAAGTCGATCCTGATAAAGTAAAGGCTATCCTAGAGATGCGACCTCCCCGTAATCTGAGGGAACTCAGGGGATTTCAAGGTCGTCTAGCCTATATCAGGAGATTCATATCCAACCTCTCTAGAAGATGTCAACCCTTTTCTCGCCTAATAAAGAAAGGTGTATCTTTCGTATGGGACGAAGCCAGTCAGTAAGCGTTTGACGATATCAAACGCTACCTTACTAATCCTCCAGTTCTGGTGCCTCCCGTCATAGGAAGACCATTTTTGCTGTATGTTCGAGCAATAGATCATTCTTTGGGAGCTCTCCTCGCACAGAAGAACGAGAAAGGTCATGAACAGGCTATCTACTATTTAAGCAGTATGATGATCGAAGCTGAACACCGATACAATCCAGTAGAAAAAGAATGCTTGGCCCTAATGTTTGCCATTCAGAAGACACGACATTACGTCACAGGCCAAACTATTCATATTATTTCCAGAATCAATCCTCTCTGGGTATTGATGAGTAAGCCGAGTGTTCTTAATTCCCGACTTGCAACTTTGGCGATGTTATTAACATCGTATGATATGGTGTACGTCCCTCAGAAGTCCATAAAGGGTCAAGTCTTGGCTGATTTCTTAGCTGCCCATCCGATTCCGGAAACCTCCAAACTATACGAGGACATTCCCGATGAAGTTGCAGAATATAATTCGGCAATGAAAGATGATATATGGCAGCTATTCTTCGATGGTGCCTCTTGGACGGGTCCCAAGGAAAATATAGTTTCAGGAGTAGGAATCGTTCTAGTGACTCCTGACAAACTCGTCATCTATCGAGCATATTCTCTTAGTGAACCCTGCTCTAATAATGTGGCAGAGTATAATGTCCTACTCATCGAGCTTCAAGTCGCTAAGGAATTGAAGGTCGAATACCTGGAAGCTTTTGGTGATTCCCAGCTGATTGTCAATCAGGTCAGAGGAGTATATGAAGTCCGCAATCCAGACCTCATTCCTTATCACCAAGCAACGATCGAGATAGCCATGTCGTTTAAAGGATTCTTCCTAGAACATGTACCTCGATCTCAAAATTTGGAAGCTGATGCTCTGGCCAGTTTAGCTGCAGATCTGGCTATTCCTATAAGAAGGCAAAACTTGGTGATTCTTCTCAACAGAGACCTATTCTGTGTGAAAAATAACTTTCACCTGGAACGCAGCTATGTCGTTAACACGGTTCCTCCTAGGAGAGACTGGAGAAGTCCCTTCATAGACTTTGTAGCATACGAAATCTTACCAGAAGATCCCAAAAAAGCAGTATCGGTTAAAAGACGATCACTACGCTTCTATTTTGATGCTTCTTCATAAAGTCTATATCGTCGAACATACGATGGACTACTACTACAATGTCTTTCTGATGATGATGCAAAACGGATTATTCGCGAAGCTCACGACGGCGTATGTAGAGCACACCAACCCGGTCCTAAGTTACAGGATCGTATCAGGAGAATGGGCTACTACTGGCCTACTATGATTGCAGATGCAGTAAAATATGCAAGACAATGCAAGGCTTGTCAGGTTCATGCGGATTTTATACATCAGCCTTCTGAGTATCTACATCCTACCATTGCATCATGGCCCTTTGAAGCATGGGGTATGGGCATAATTGGTCCAATTCACCCATCATCTTCCAGAGGACATCGGTTCATATTGGCTATCACCGATTATTTCTCTAAATGGGCGGAGGCAATCCCTCTTGCTGAGGTAAAGACATCTAATGTGATCAGCTTTATCAAGCATCATGTCATTTGTCGCTTTGGGATACCCCGAAGGATAATCCATGACAACGGGCCTCAATTCATCAGCCAAGCGTTTCATCAATTTTGCGATAAGAATCAGATACAAAATATGGCCTCTACGGCATATAATCCTGCTGCTAATGGTTTGGCAGAAGCCTTCAACAAAACCATCATTAAACTCTTGAAGAAGTTTATTTCTTCGAATAAAAGAGATTGGAATGAGAAGCTCGGAGAATGCCTCTGCGCATACCGCACAACGGTACGAGCACCGACAGGTTGTACCCCATTCTCATTGGTCTACGGAAGTGAAGCAGTTCTCCCCATTGAAATCCAAATTCCGTCACTCAGAATAGCAGTGGCTAATGAGTTGACTCAGGAAAAGAATGATCTATTAAGGCTTCAAGAGCTAGAAGGATTAGACGAGAAACGTCTTCAAGCTCAGCAACGCATTGCATTCTACCAGGCACGCATTTCCAAAGCTTTTAATCAAAAAGTGAAGAAAAGGGTGTTCAAAGTTGGCGAGCTAGTTTTAGCTGTGAAAATGCCAATGATCATCACTCACAAAAATAAGGGTAAATTTCAGCCCAAATGGGAGGGCCCTTATGTGATTGAGACAACGTTCTCAAACGGCGCTTGCAGATTAGCCAAGCCTAACGGAGACCTGTTAATGGCTCCTATCAACGGCAAATTCCTGAAGAAGTACTATGCTTAATCTTCCTTGTTTAAGCGGAGTATGGTGAAGATCTCATTCTAACGATACTACGTACAAAATCTAGTTGGATCATATTCTATCATGTCCATATAACCTCTGAATAGATATGTCTAACTAATTTGGAACTTTAAAACCTATCACGTCCATATTACCTCTGATAGTATTTTGTATACAAATTTAGTTGGATCATATTTATCATGTCCATATAACCTCTGAATAGATATGTCCAGCTGAAGCTTACCGAAAGTATATCACGTCCATATTACCTCTGATATCACTTTCACCCTAACCTATCATTTATATTCGAAAATGATGGGTCCACCAAAGTCAGATAAAGTCTCTTTATTATCTCCAGAAAGAGCAAGTTACATATGAAAGCAAAAAGTAAATCATTTGGGAGGAGCAGTCAAATCACGAATCTGTTGTGCCAGAGCGACCATCCTCTCATTCTTGGAGTTCAAGACGTCAGCGCGAGCCCGCTCCAACCTTGCCTCCTCATTGTTCAAGGCAGATAGCTCAGACCGAGCGTGTACAAAACCTGTGTGGATAATACCTGTATGTGCCAGGTTCTGCTGAGCCGCTTCCATTCGGTCCTTCAACACATCTCGAGCTGCCGATAAAGCGAGAGCCTTCTCCTTTGACTGAGCGAGCTTATCTTCCAATTGGCGGACCCTCGCTGCCTTTTTCTCACATTTGGCCTCGCACTTAGCCAGCTGGGGAATGATATACCCCAATACGGCACGCTTTTGATCCATCTCCTGCTGCAATTCCTGGATGGATTTGTTCAGAGATTCCATTTGCCTAGCCAGCTCTGTAGCTAAGGAGTCATACTTAGCTTGAACGAGACCGTCGATGCTGCCTCGAGATAGTTATAAATAATCGTTAATGGGTTGTTCCAAACCATTAACTATTTGCTCTAGCGCATCAGCTCTGTCATTATCGTTGAAATATCTAATCTGCGCTATACTAAAGTTGGAGGATGTCTTCAGAGACTCGAAGCCTAGATTCTTCTCCAGCACCATCGATATCAGCATTTTCAAAGTAGCATAGAAAATGCTAGAAAACTGCTCAACTAGCGTGGCGAGACTCGAATGGATGCTGGGAGTGGCTGGGATATCGGTGAATTCCCCTCCAGGAATAACTGCAGAGAATATTGCCACAGTCATTGCTTCAACAGATGGCGCTACAAAAGAATGAGCACCAACAACGGTTGAAGTTATTAGTGTGCTCAACGAAGGAGGCGCAGTCATAATGATAGTCTCATCCTCCTCTGAAGATATTAGGACTGTATTGGGCGAAGCTACACCCGAAAATGTCGCGGATGGAAGATCGACATCTTCAAAACCTGCTTCATCGACGTCGACCGTCGCCGTTTTATCGGAAGTATCCGCAACAAAATCAAAAGTTGCATCAATTCCATCCTCCCCTGAGAGGTCTTCACCTGAAAAGAAGACAAAAGAAAATTAATATCAATTTGATGTTGATTTTCCTAAAAAGAAGCATAAGGACAATATTTACCCATGGCTGATGGTATATATGTCGCGTCCGCAGCCAGTACAGCTAAATCATTTCTAAATGATGCTAAGCAAGTTGTCATACCTGGAGAGGAGGGTGCACCAAATGAAGTCTGAGGGTAGTCATCCAAGTCTTCACCCAGATCCAATCGAGGTTCATCGGGTGGAATCTCACTGGGAATACTTACAAACGAAGTAGGGGTTACTCCCATTACTGGTCTGGATAAAGATATCCTTATTTTGCTCGACCTCGTAGGCGATCTCGCGGCACTACCTGAAGCAGTAGTAGCAGCAGCTACCACGGGCGAAGAATCTCCAGCACTGCTGACCGGAACTGTGGAGGTTTCCTCTCTAAAAGGCGAGGGACCTCTAATCAAAGAATCATCCCCGGCCGGGAAAGCAACAAGCTCACTCCTAGGAGCCTCATGGCTGGAAGTCCTTCCAGGACCACTGACAGTCTTCTTTTTCTTACGAGGGGAACGCTCTTTCGGAGTAGGAGCTCTTCGCTTACGGTGGATAACTAGAGGCTCTGCAGGCGGAGGTATTAGGCCTCTCGGTATTGTCAACAAAAATTCGTCTAGACCGACAGGATCTTCACCTTCGTCAGAGGAGACTGATGGGACCTCCTCTCTTCCAGCGGACTTATGAGATGGCATCCTAAAACTTCCAAGCATATCAAAATTGCGATGGAAGGTATTGATGGCCACATAAAATTGGGCGTACGAATGGAGGATGCGCAACTCCATGGAGAGACAAGTTGCGGGCACATTAAAGGTTGCTCTAGTATAACCCATTATGAAGTATCGTCAATCTCTGGCTCCATCAATAAGTCCACCTCTGGACTTGAAGTTGGTGAGGACATTTCCCACATGCAATTGGTCATACCCAAACTGCCTGGCGAACCGACTGGGCAGATAAGGCTCCAAGAAGCAGTGGTCTTCACTTCTGTACAACAAATGGGAAGGTCTAATACAGACCAACCAATAGAAAGCTTCGGGAGAAAGAACGGTCTTCCCGTGACCTGAATCCTGAAGTTTCGTCCCCTGTTGATTAACATGTACGGTGGGGACGATACAGAAGAGCTTCCAAGTATGAGCAAAATTTAATGCTCGTCGACAGTCTATGACGGTCGTCACGTTCTAAGAGGAATTCTTGTAATTCAACAAGAAATTATTTCCTGAACTACTGGCAGAGCCGAGAGATATCACCCTGGGGTTATGAAGAATTAACCATCCCATCAGATATAGAAATGGTAACTCTACCCTGGAAACGCTTTCACATCTTGTCTCATCAGCGAGAAGCCCATCAGTAATGGCCCTCAGGCCAGGTTGTATTCGGCAGACCATGGCAGGGAGCAGGCCCAGTCTTGCTCTAAATACTAAACACACTACAGGCCATAAGATGTTGCGATGAAGACGATCTACAGATGCGATGCCAGGTACTACCAATCGGTGTAGCCATAAAGAGAGGAAGCCAGCCAGTTGAGCTTCCATTGACAGTGGCTTGCGGCAATGCCTCATATAACTGTAGGTTTTAGTGCCTGCAGGATAACCCTCGATCTCATCATCAAGAACTTGATCTGAAGCCCCAGCGTCTTCCATAAGATCATCGACTATTTGAGCATTAAGCACGCTCAGATGATTCAAGGGCTTGTCTCTGCTATCCACAACCTTGTCTGGCTTAGCAGCTCTAGCCTGATGAAAGAAGAGATATGACGCCCATTTGTTGGTATGAGCCAAATTAGAGGGCTCATTGTAGAAGGTGGTGCACGCTAGATAATGGCTCATTAGCTCCTGGTACACTACCACTACCCGAGGGTTTATATCCTTCAGCTCCTTGTTTGTGGGAACATACTCTTCATAAGGAGTATCCCCCATTGGCAGTCTTAAAATCTCTGCCATCTCGTGAAGGGCCAATCCCAACTCCCCTAGTGGAGTGGCAAAAGTCCCAGTGAGCGAGATATACCACTCCATCAAAGCCAAAACCAGGTTGGGGTTAAGAGGCAGCCCAACACTGGTAGCACTCACGGCCGCGAACAGACCAATGCTCTCCAGCTCCGTCTAAAAATGCTTCATGGCCCAAGCAGTTAAACGAGCCCATCGAAGATTTTCGGGGCTAACCCATCTGCTGGTCCGAGGATTAACCTTGGGGTATACTCCTCCCCGCCCCATGAAGTCATTACAAAAAGTCGATATTTGGACCGGCTGGAGTAGTGCAGTGTATTCACTCGGGACGCTATCCGGAAATAATTCCCTGAAAGGCATAACAGGGCCTGAAGGATGGCTCACAAACAATCATCGGTCTGATCCTTTCTGATAAAATATCTTCCCCGGCTGGCCGTGAAGATCAGGGGTCAGGGTCCACGACATCTTCCTGGGATGCGTGGCATGGAAGAATGTGGAGATAGGGTAATCTTTAGGCATCCTTGGCAGGTACATGACCATGCCCTCAGCAGTAAAAACCCAGTTTTCCTTCTTGGGCTTCGTCTGGGATTGTTTGTCAATCATATCCCCGAATAGGAAAGCTGGTTTTATGTATTTGTCCCCATCTATATACGTCAGGGGCTCCCCGTTGATCATACTTAACATCATTCGTCCCCCCTGGGACGATATCAGGACTCTCCTTCCTTCAGGATAGTTGTCTCCAAAAATAGGGAATGTCATATGGGACAAATCCTCCAGATAATTGGAGTTTAGCATCCTAGCGGCAGAACCCATCACCTCAGCCAACAAAGGGATTTGCAAGTCCACTACAAAATACAAGAAGAACAAGTCAGTTTCTACACTAGACATTACCTTCTTGCAGCTTACGCCAAAGATCAACAGTCTGTGCTTTTACGCCAAGACTGCAAGAAATTGAGCTCTTAGCTGGAACCTATTTTCGAGGCGTAAGATTCAAGGTTAACAGTATACACCAAAATTTAACAGTCTGAGTTTTTACGCCAGACTGTCAAAATTTGAGTTATTACGTCAGAATTTTCATCCAGAGCGTAAACACTCAAAGTTGGTAGTATACGCCAAGTCTCGACAGTCAAAGCTTTTACGCCAGACTACAAAAATATAGAGTTTTACGCTGACACATTAGGAATGGGGGCGTAAATAATAAAATATCTTTGTGCATCATCTTCCTCGAAGAGGCTCTCAGCACAGAAGATGACCTAGCACGTTCACGTACAACGTGTGCGAAGGGTTTTCTTCATTTTCTCGTCCCAAAAGCTTTACCTATGACGCCTGGTGCACAGCTTGTTGGTAGGATACTTCGTTCAGAGCGAGGTTCGCTCAGCCCTATGGGAGTTGCTCGTGCTTGAGCAGAGGAGCGAGAAGAAGATGCATCTTTCTTTCGCTTAGTGGTGGAAGCATATTTTGGTGCCATTTCTAAAACTCAGAGTTCTCAAAGGAAGAGACAAAGTAGAGTTCTCGAAGAGACGAAAGCTTTTACAAAAGACAGATAAAGAGTTTCTTCTCTGAAGGCCTTGGGGTATTTATAGAGTTCGAATAACTCTTCGAATTCCTAACCAAATCCCATATTTAATATTCGGTTATGATTGGGTGCCACGTCAATCTATCATTTGAAAAAAGAAGACGGACAGTCAGTGATCCAGATTCTACGCGCAGAGCAGATCTATGATTTTATGCTCAGGAGTTTTACGCTCAAGAGACCACAAATCTACGGTTTTATGCTCAGAGACTATAAGTCTATGGTTTTACGTCCGGATGCTTTTATGCTCGGTAGCTTTTACGCTCGAGAGGCTACAAACCTACGACTTTACATTCAGAAGCTACAAATCTATGATTTCAAGCTCAGAAGTTTTTACGCTCAACAGCTACAAATCTATGATTTCACACCCAGAGACTATAAGTCTATAGTTTTACGCCCGGATGCTTTTATGCTCGGTAGCTTTTATGCTCGAGAGGCTACAAACCTACGACTTTACGTTCAGAGGTTACAAATATATGATTTTACGCTCAGAAGCTTTTTACGCTCAGAGGCTACAAATCTATGATTCTACGCTCAACAGCTATAGTTAGCCAATTGCAAAGGTTTACGCAGAAATGCTCCTTCTTGGCTACAAAATATTCCAAGTGCCCAAAACACACAAAGTTCAACATTGAAGATGACTCTTCTTCTTGGGTCGATTGGAAGTTCAACAGAAGTCCAGTCTTCTACACAAGTTCTAGTATGGCCTGTTTGACGGCCATTTCTCACCCTTTTTCAAGGGATTTTTGGGAAATCATTCTTGAAGATGATAGTCTGAACAAGAATTCTTCGTATCAGAGAAGTAACAGTTCAGAAATTCTATACGAATCCTCGTTCAAAACAGCATGACACTTTGGATATTCCACTTAAGTGCTAAAGAAGCTTCTTTCTACGCATCTTCAATTATGCGTAAAAGACGGGACGAGATCAGATACTTTTTATCAGAGTCGGCGTAAAAGTACTCGGATGTGCTGAAGCTGCACATATTCAGACTTTCTCACAGCAAAATATGGCAAATCATCAGATACGTAAAAAGAAGACAATTTTATTAATCATGATTACATATGATGGAAATCCAGTTTACAAAGGGTTTTTCATCTTCATGATTATATATGATGGAAATCCTTTTTATACAAAGGGTTTTCTTATTTTCCTCCAAGATCACACCAAGAATCTGTTGTGTCAGGTCCTCATATTGGTGGAGATCTTTGTCTTCTTCAGCAGTTAATCGGTTTCCGCGGCCGATTAACAAGAAAATGATTAATGGCGAGAGGATACACAACTGGGCGTGTATCAATTACACAAGTCCATCCTCCATACGCCTTGACAGATTGAGTTGGGATTGAGACCCAACTCAATACTGGAAGACAGGGCCAGTTTGTCTGCCCTCGTCCACCGTCATGATGGAAGAAAATACAGCTTACAAGCTATGTGGTCGAAGGAGACCCTTCCTCTCTCCAGGATGAATCGCCATATAAAATTGCTGATCATCCCGAGCAAAGGAAGCTATAATATCCTTCCATGATCCATCGCTGCAGAGGACATTTGCTCGAAAATGCCTCTTTTTACGGCTCCTTATGAACGAAAAAAACATGATCTTCTTCTTCCTCCTCAAGTCAGCATGACGGAACTCGGCAACCATTTCTATGTGGTGAAGGAAGTGTGGGAAAAACAGGTTAACTCAATCGCCTTTATATAGGCAGAGGAGATCACATCAAATCCCAACAAATTCCTAAATACTTGCCGAGAAATCAGCCTCGTGGAACGAGTCAAAATTGACCGTTTCATGCTTCATTCAAAGTGTTTCAAATTATGAGGAATTTGAAAACTTTGAAGAGGGTCTTGTAGAAGCATGAAAAATAAGCTAAGCAGTTATACGCGTAAATCCCTCAACATGCAGGAAGCTGCGTACAGCAGAGCTCCAGCACTGGACAACGTAAATCATGACTTCAGAGCCATTGGCGTACAACAGAGCTTCAACGCTGTTCAGCGTAGAACTTAGCTCCAGAACAATCCGCGTAATACAGTATTTTAGACTGTTTCAGCATAAAAGGGTTACTATCTTGCCTCTATGACGTAAAACCCATCTGCTTTTAATGCAGCATGGAAGTGTACGAGGAACTCTTCGTATTCCTTGAATGAACCTGTCAGATCATGCAGTGAACCTGACTCTTGACAAAGAGTACTGCACGACTATCCAGACGACGGTTGTAATGATGATTCAGCACAGAGACCCAGACCGTCATTTAGTGACACTTCCTTGATACAAATTGCTTTTACGCATTCAAGGGAATATGCTGCCTAGTTTTACACAGGCAGACGTGAGCTTTTACGCTCAGGATGAGACAAAGCTGACCGCCACGTCAAAAGCTGCTCTTCGTACAGAACTCGAGGCACGTCTCTGCAATTAATGTGCGAGATGGGGGCAGATCTCTGCATTTAATGCACAATTTTTTTTTCTATTCCAATGACTGGGTGAGCTATAATTAAGGCTAATACGTCCACATCACCATCCCTGCACATTATGCCATCAGGCTATTTTTAGCTATAAGAGTATGCCGTATGCTATCTCCTCGAAATACGCCAACTTAGGCTATATTTGCAAAGGTATGTGAACAAGCTATCTGGTCCAGAATATGCTCAAGACTCCAGTCAACATCAAGCTTTACGCAGAATTTGGCTTCTACGCCAACTTGATAGCTATTTGGCTTCTACGCCAACTTGACAGCTTTTGGGCTTCTACGCCTATATGTCAGCTATTGGGCTTTTATGCCTATATGACAGCTTTTGGGCTTCTATGCCTACTGGGCTTCTACGCCTACTGGGCTCTTATGCCATCAGAACAGCTATTTGGCTTTTACGCCAACGAGACAGTTATTTGGCTTCTACGCCAATTATCTCTACGCGAGGGGCAGTTACCTACGTGGATTATATGCCATGATCTTCGTAGTAGTTATACGCATTATCTCTTAATGGGACATGCGTCACACGCTTATTCAGAAGATTATTTATACGTGGGTAGCAGTTATGATAACCATCGCGTAAAAGGTGCGGTTCTCTCTGATGTTCAGTATCTACGCCTATAAATAGAGACTTCCTTCCATGGAGGTCAGAGGTCAGAAAAATTGAAGAGAAAGAAGCACAGACAGAGAGTAGTGATCGACGATTTTGGCATCGAGCATCCACTCCTTTTTACAATCTTTGAAGCTTCTACTTCTTCTACAGCACTTCTTCATCATCGTGTGGTCCAAGGGACAAAGTGATCGACCGCAGATCAGACTCCTATAGCAATATTTACCCAGATTAAATTTTGTACTTAACATCCTCGTATAGGATTAATTATACTTCTTGTTTGTAAACCAAAGAAAGGGTTTCGTATAAACCTATTTTTATCTCTTTCGTTTATTATCAAATACAGTCACGTCCCGACTTTTACGCGTAATGAAAGATGCATAAAAAGCTCTTTAGCATTAAGTTGTTTGGAGGATCCAACTGTCATGCTATTTTTGGACGAGGAGTCGTATAAAAATTCTGAACTGTCACTTCTCTGATACGAAGAATTTCTGTTCAGACCATCATCTTCAAGAATGGTTTCCCCGAAAATCCCTTGAAATAGGGCAAAAAATGTCTGTCGAACAGGCCATACTTGAACTCTTGTAAAAGATTCTGGCTAGACTTCGAATGAACTTCCAATGGCCCAAGAAGAAAAGTCATCTTCAATGCTGACCTCTGTGAGTTTGGAATATTTTGTAGCCAAAAAGGAGCATTTTCTGCGTAAACCCTTAGCCTTATCGAGTGTAAGATCCAATTTGTGAAGATATACGCACATTCCGTCCTGCGTAAAATCGTAGATTCGTAGCCTCTGAGCGCAAAAGCTTCTGACCGTAGAACCATAGATTTGTAGCTTCTGTGCGTAAAATCTTAGATTTGTAGCCTCTGAGCGTAAAAATCTTCTGAGCATAAAATCGTAGATTTATAGCCTCTGAGCGTAAAATCGTAGATTTGTAGCCTCTGAGCGTAAAAGCTTCTGAGCGTAAAATCATAGATCTATAGCCTCTGAGCGTAAAATCTGAATCCCCTGACTGTCTGTCTTTTTTTTTCAAATGATGGGCTGACGTGGTCCTAAATCATAACCGACTATTAAATATCGGATTTGGTTAGGGATTCGAAGAGTTATCCAAACTCTATAAATAGCCCAAGGTCTTGAGAGAGAAACTCTTTATGTGTCTTCGCAAAACCCTTTCTTTCCAAAAATCCTTCTTCTTCGTCTCTTTCTTGAGAACTCAGATTCGCCATGGCACCTAAACAGACTTCCACTGCTAAGAAAAATAAGGTTGCTTCCTCATCTTGCTCCACTGCTCAGGCACGAGCAACCCCCATTAGGCTGAGCGAGCCACGATCTAAATGCAGTGCTCCACCGTCGAGCTGTGCTCTGGCCATTACAGGTAAAGATGAGAAGGAACAGAGAACCCTCCGCACATGTTATATGTGTATGCGAAATAATAAGCCCACATTTCTAATGTGTCAGCGTAAAAACTCTATCTTTTTGCAGTCTGGCGTAAAAACTCAAACTGTCAATATTTGGCGTATACTACAAACTTTGAGTTTTAAGCGCTGGATGTAAATTCTGGCGTAAAAGCTCAAATTTTGGCAGTCTGGCGTATACTGCCAACCTTGAGTTTTACGTACCGGAAAATAGATTCCAGCGTAAAACTCAAGTTTTTGCAGTCTGGCGTAAAAACTCAGACTGTTAATCTTTGGCATAAAAGCCAAGTGTGTAGCGTCTAGCGTAAAAGCTGACTTATTTTCTTGCATTTTGTAGTGGACTTGCAGATCCCTCCTCTGGCCGAAGTGATGGGGTCTGCTGCAGGGATGCTGAGCTCAAACTATCTGGAGGACTTGTCCCATGTGACATTCCCCATCTCTGGAGCCAATTATCCTCAAGAAAGGGGAACCCTGATCTCGTCCCAAGGAGAGCGAATGTTGCTGAGTATGATCAGTAGGAAGCCCCTAACATACATAGATGGGACTGAATATAAGAAACCAGGTTTCTTATTCGGGGATGTCATCGACAAACAATCCCAGACTAAGCCCAAGAAGGAGGATTGGGTATTTACTGCTGAGGGTACGTTCATGTATCTGCCCAGGATGCCCAGAGATTACCCTATCTCGGCCTTCTTCCATGCCACACATCCCAGGAAGATGATGTGGACTTTGACTCCCGATCTTCACGGCCGACTGGGAAAGATCTTATACAACAAAGGATTGAACCGAGGAGCCTATATGAGCCGGCCTTCAGGCCCTGTTATGCCTTTTAGGGGATTACTGTCGGGCAGCATCCCGAGTGAAGACACTTCGCTGATCCAGCCGGTTCAAATATCGACTTTCTGCAATGATTTTATGGAGCAGGGAGGAGTGTACCCCAAGGTTAACCCTTGGACCAGTGGATGGCTTAGCCCGGGGAATCTTCGATGGGCCAGTTTAACTGCCTGGGCCTTGAAGCACTTCTAGACGGAGCTGGAGAGAATTGGCTTGTTTGCGGCTGTGAGTTCCACCAGTGTTGGGCTGCCTGTCAATCCCAACTTGTTCTTGGCTCTGATGGAGCAATACAATTCGCTCACTGGGACATTAGCCACTCCGTTGGGTAAGTTGGGCTTAGCCCTCCATGAGATGGCAGAGATTTCAAATCTGCCAATGGGAGACACTCCTTATGAAGAGTATGTCCCCACAAACAGGGAACTGAGGGATACAAACCCTTGGGCAGTGGCGGTGTATCAGGAGCTAATGAGCCACTATCTTTCCTGCACCACTTTCTACAAGGAGCCCTTTGATTTGGCTCATATCAACAAGTGGGCATCCTACCTCTTCTTTCACCAGGCCAGAAATGCTAAGCCGGACAAGGTTGTAGATAGCAGAGATAAGCCCTTGAACCTCCTGAGCATGCTTAGTGCCGACTCGGTCGATGACCTCATCAAAGATGCAGGGGCTCCAGATTATGTTCTCGATGAGGAGATGGGGGGTTATCCTGCAGGCACTAAAGCCTTCAGTTATATGAGGCATTGTCGCAAGCCTCTATCGAGGGAAGCTCAACTGGCTGGGTTTCTCTCTGTTTGGCTACGCCGATGGGTAGTGCCTGGCATCGCGTCTACAGATCGCATTCACTGCAATACCTTATGGCCCGCAGTGAGTTTGGTGTTTGGAGCAAGACTGGGCCTGCTACCTGCCATGGTATACAGAATACAAGCTGGCCTGAGGGCTCTTACTGATGAGCTGCTAGCTGACGATACGCAGCATAAAGGATTTTCCAGAGTGGAATTACCATTCCTATATCTGATGGGATGGTTAATCCTTCATAACACCAAGGTTATGGCTCCCGGCCCTGCCAGCGGTTCGAGAAATAACTTCTTGTTAAATTAAAAGAAATCCCTTTGGAATGTGGCGAGCGTTATAGATTGCCGGTGAGCATTGAATTTTGTCCATGGCTGGAAGCTCTTCTACATTGTCTCCCCTGTACATATCAATCAACAGGGGATGAAACTTCAGGATGGAAGCCATAGGAGGACCATTCTTTCTCCTAAAGCCTTTTACTGGTTTGTCTGCATTAGACCCTCCCACTTGCTGTACAGAAGTGAGTACCAGTGCTACTTGGAGCCTTATCTGCCCAGCGGTTTGCTAGGCAATTTGGGTATGACCAATTGCATGTGGGGAATCCCATAACCAGCTTCAAGTCCAAAGGTGGACTTATTGATGGAGACAGAGGATGGAGGTACTTCATTACAGGTTGTACTAGTACAACTTTTGCTGTGCCCGCAACTTCTCTCTCCATGAAGTTGCGCATCCTTCATTCGTAAGCGCAGTTTTATGTGTCCATCAACACCTTCCATCGTGATTTTGATGTGCATGGAAGCTTCAGGATGCCCTCCCATAGAGCCACTGGAAGGAAGGAGGTACCGTCTATTTCATCTGATGAAGGTGAAGATCCTTCTGGTGTAGACGAGTTTTTATTAATAATACCGAGAGGCGTAATAGCTCTGCCAGCAGAGCCTCTCGTTATCTCCCATAAACGGAAGGCTTCCACTCCGAAAGAGCCTTCCCCTCACAAGAAGAGGACTGTCAGAGGTCCTAAAAGGGCTTCCTCCAAAGGGGCCTCTAGGAGTGAACCTGTTGTTTCCCCTGTTGAGGATGATTCTTTGATTAGAGGTCATTCGCCTTTTAGAGAGGGAACCTCTACAGTTACGGCTGACAGTGCCGGAGATTCTTTCCTCGCGATCGCTGCTGCTCCTACTGTCGCTGGTAGTGCTTTGAGATCGCCTTCAAGATTGAGCATATTAAGAATACCTTTATCCAGACCAATAATGGGAATAATCCCTCCTTCGTCTGTAAGTATCTCAAATGAGATTCCACCCGATGAACCTCTAGTGGATCTGGGTGACGACTGCGATGACTATCCTCAAACCTCGGTTGGTGCACCCTCTTCTCCAGGTATGACAGCTTGCTTAGCATCATTAAGAAATGATTTAGCTGTACAGGCTGCAGACGCAACATACATACCATCGGCCATGGGTAAATATTGTCTTTACGCTTCTTTTAGGAAAATTAACATCAAATTGATATTAACTTTCCCTTGTCTTCTTTTCAGGCGAAGACATCTCTGGGGAGGGCAGAGTTGACGCAACCTCAGACTTTGTTGCGGATTCGGCTGATGAAACGACGGTGTTTGATGTCGAAGAAGCCTACTTTGAAGCTGCTGATCCTTCGTCTACAATATTTTCGGGTGTCTTCTCGCCAACAGCAGTTCAGATATCATCAGAGGAGGATGAGCCCAGCATCTCAACTGTGTCTCCTTTGTTGAGTATGCCAGCAATTTCAACCATTGCTGGTGTCTCTTCTTTTGTCACGTCATCTGTAGAGGCAATGACTGTGGCGACATCTTCTACAGTCATTCCTGGAGGAAGATTTACCGGCATTGCAGCCACTCCCAGCGTACATCCGATCTATGATATGCTAGTTGAACAATATACCAGCATATTCTACCGCACTTTGAAGGAGTTGATATCCATGGTGCTGGAAAAGAACCTAGGCTTTGATAGTCTGCAGACGTCCACCCATCTTACGATAGCGCCGATTAGAAATTTTAAAGACGCTGAAAGAGCTGATGCGCTAGAGCAAATAGTTAATGGTTTAGAACAACCCATTAACGAATATTTGTAACTATCTCGTGGCAACATTGATGATATGAATCAGGCTGAGTATGACTCCTTGACTGCGGAACCTGTTGAGCAAATGGAATCTCTAAACAAATCCATCCAGGCTCAGCAGCAAGAGATAGATGAAGAGCAGACTGTCTTAGTGGAGGTCATTCTCCTGTTAGCTAAGTGTGAGGCCGAATGTGAGGGAAATGAAGAGAGGGTCTGAGAATTGGAAGCTGAACTCGCTCAGGCAAAGGAGCGGGCTCTCAAGACGTCGGCAGTTCGTGATGTGCTGAAGGGTCAAATGGATACAGCTCAGCAGAACTTGGCACATGAGGGTGTCATCCGCGCCAGTTTTGTTAAAGCTCGGTCCGAACTATCTCGCTTGAGCGATGATGAGGCACGACTAAAATGGGCTCGCACTAACATCTTGAACTCCAGGAATGAGATGATGGCTGCTTTGGCGCAACAAATTTGCGATTTAACTGCCCCTCCCCAATAATGTACCTTTTTTGCTTCCCCTTATAATTTCTCAGAGATAATAAAGATATTTCTTCTGGCTTTGTGGACCCAACACTTTTAGAATATAAATGATAGGCTAGGATGAAAGTGATATTAGAGGTAATATGAATATGATATACTTTCGGTAAGGTTTTGCTGAATGTAAATCTATTCAGAGTTACATAAACCTGATAGAATATAATCCAACTAGTTAAGGATATCTATTCGAAGGTTACATGAACCTGATAAAATATGATCCAGCTAACCTTTGTATGTAGTATCGCCAGAATGAGATCTTCATCATACCCCGTTAAGCAAAGGAGATCAAGTTGAGTACTTCTTCAGGAATTTGCAGTTGATAGGAGCCATTATCAAATTTCCATTAGGCTTGGCTCATCTGTAAGCGTCATTTGAGAATATTCTTTCAATCAGAAAGGGCCCTCCATTTCTTTATGATTGTTTGTGTGAACTTCGGATATCGTACCAGAGGTAATATGGACGTGGTACAATACCATGTTTGTTGAGGATATCCCACAGGGGGATTCTTTTATGGACCTATTATTTGTTGCGCACGTTGAGTGCAAATAATAAGTTTGAAACAAGCCCCTAGATAGTTGTCACTACCACGTTCCAAAAACAGGGGTATTTTCGACTTTTTACAGTATTTAATATTATGGTAGTTATAATTAAGTAATTGCATGATAGTATATTTAATTTAAATAAATATGTGTGATGTGTAATTAAATATAATATTATATACAGTGTTCATTTACTTTGAGCTAGTAGACTTGACCTAGAAGCCCAGTAGATGCCCACCTGTCCGAATTATAGAATCCTGTAATTAATTATTTTATCTAGAATTTACTTCTTGGAGTTGTATTTAATTACCGTATTTTAATTAATTATTGCGCATTGCCTTTGCGTTGATAATTGGAGCGCTACCCGGACTTTTATCTTCCAACAAATTTCACCATCTTGCCCTAGACGTGCCCGCCTTCCATTCTGCTATTTTTTGCAACTCATAATTATGCTCTCTGTACATTATTTCTGGCCGCACAAAAATCGTCGCGGACGTTATTTAATAAATTCCTATTTTTATCGTTGTGCGTTCCAATTGAAAATTGGAGGCAATCTTGACCTATTTTTCGTGCGGCCCAAATTAGGGTAATATTCTATTCTGAGTTTTCTTCATTATTGGTATTGATGACCTGACCTGATTTTGGCCCCATGTACTCCTAATTAATTGTTGAACACAACTTGCATTTATTTCTATTTAAATTAAGGATACTATTTTATCTGATTCTGAAATCCCAATTTAATTCCAGTGCCCTGCTATTTGAGCCCACACCAAACTTACAGCGCCCCTGACCCTACAAAACACCGGACACCGAATCGCCCGCCAAATTTTCGTTATTTTATGTGTTGTGCAATTTCCCAAATTTAAGGGGGGCTAAATTGCAAATTTGTATTTTTGTGTCAACACCCAATTGTTAACCAATGAGGAATCCCTAATATTATTTTAACTAGCCCCTCACCCTCATTTCCCACATGAATTATTTTCCCATGTCAAATCTGGACCCCTCATTTACAGGGTCAATCACAACCCTTCATTCCAACACCCTCATCCCTATATAATTTTATGTCTACATCAATCCTAATCCTAAGAAACCTAGGTTTCTCCACCTCTCTCCAACGTAGCCCCTCATTCTAAAAAATTTCCATTTTTTCTCTTCTCCTTCTTCTTTCTTCTTCTCTTTTCTTCTTCTTCTTCTTCTTCCTTTCTTCTTCTCCTTCTTTGTTTTTGAATTTGAAATTCAAAAGAAGGGGGGGAGGGAATACTGTTCACCCTCCCCTGTGTACTCCGGCGCCCGGCGACGCTCGACTCCGGCGGCCCTCTCCCCATCGACCCGCTGCGACTGCACATCCCTCCGACCCCCCTTGCTCCGGCCCGCTGGCAGCAACTCCGGCTGCTCTCCCCCGCATTCCTCCCCGTCAGCCTCCGACTTCCCATTCCTCCCTGCCGAGCTCTCCGGCCCGGCGAGCATCCCGACCCCGACTGCACATCCCCCGGCTCTCCCTCCATCTCCTCCGACATCCTCCTCCTATCCCTCCATCTCCACCGGCCGCTGCTCCCACATCATTCACTACCACCTCCATCATCCTCCCACCACCATACACCTCCACCAATCCGCTGGCCTCCATCCTCCCATTCCTCTCCCTCTGTGAACTCCGACGGCCCCCGACCTTCACCTGTGCAACCCCCTCCGGCGTTCAGCCCGGCGGCGCTGCACATCCCCGCTGCAATCCTCCCTGCTGTGCCAGCACCCGGCGACCAACCACCCGAGGCGGCCCGCTCCTTCCCTGCTGTGTACTCGGCGGGCCTCTGCACTCCGGCCTCCCTGCTCAGTCCGGCGAGCGACTCCGGCCGGCAGCCACTCCTCTCTGCTGTGAGTCCTTCTTCTTCTCCCTCCTTCTTTATATATATGTATATATATATATATATATATATATATATATATATATACATATATATATATATATATATATATATATATATATATATGTATATATATGTATGTTTATAACTAATGTAATATATATTAGTGTATATATATAACTATGTATAGGTATTTGTATATATATTAATTAATTAATGTGTATAGTATATAAATACAAGGGTAATATATAATTTAATAATGTGAATGTATATTATCTATTTAATTTATGTTAATACGTGTGTATGTATAGTATTTATTTAGTTAATACTATATACAAATATGTATAGTGTGTATTTAGTATATGTATGTATTTAAAATATGTAAATTGCATATTATTTATTTATTAGTAATTAATTGTATAATTATAGTATGTATTATAAATTGAATAAGTATGTATTTAAATTAATGCACCTGTATA
This sequence comes from Iris macrosiphon, assembly GCA_036927795.1. NCBI lineage: Eukaryota > Viridiplantae > Streptophyta > Magnoliopsida > Asparagales > Iridaceae > Iris > Iris macrosiphon. The sequence continues at coordinate 151,020,805 of JAYESA010000002.1, read as the reverse complement.
TATATGTATTGGTATATATATTTTGTGTATGTGGATATTATTATACATGTATATAGTATAATTATTATTTTGGTATACAAATATATATGTGTATATATATTTTGTATGGGTGTGTTTAATACAAACGTATTTTGGTATAAATGAATAAATATGTAACTACGTATTTTGGTAATTGGTATATATATATGTGTACATAAATATATATGTATATAATAAGATTTGGTAAATATTCAAATAACTGTATTTTGCTATCAATATATACATGTAGAGTTATATTTAAGTTGGTATATATATAGTACACAATTATTGTTTAACTAATATGTATATTATTTATTCTGAGTATTTTTATATGGTATAAAATTAATTTGGTGAGTTAATAGTAGTATGATTAAGAATGATAATGTTGACTATATATAGATATATTCTAAAATGTATTTTGGCAAATATATGAGTATACATACATAATGTTTAACTAGTATAAATCAAATATGTATTTAAAAAGACATATATATATATTGTAAATACATTTAAATTGGTGCATGTATAAATATTATAAGTATTAATAAGTGTAATGTGTTTTAAATTTGTATCCCTACTAGATGACCCTAGTTGACCAGTGCCCTGCCTGGCATGGCCCTGAGGCCAGTATTTATAGACTGTGTTGGTGTAGCATCTGATGCAATGTTGTATTTGATATTTTAGGACTGTTGGTTCCTCCAGACGATACTCTGGGACAGGACATTTGTTTTACCAGCTAAGGACCAAGGCGAGTACATTCTCTGATTAGTTTCTAATTTATGATATCTCCTATGTTCACTGTATCTAGTGTAAATATCCATGCTCTTGACACACTGGTTACACGGATTGGTATACACAGATCTCGTCATGAGATGTTATCCCCTATTCATGGTGTAGCTTGTACAAGACTTGTTTCCTTGATATCTTGTGCATGTACAGACACTGAGACCCGGAGAGATTTGCTACCTCCCTAGGGAATCCCGTGCCATAGCGTACCATGATTGGATCTACTATACCAGTCGGGGGTTTGGGGAGTACTTTAGTGTAGATATGTGATCATACCCAACTTTATATGCACCATAGCTCACCCCACATCTCACGTCGGGTACGGCCTGACCATTTACATGCTCCATAGCTGTTACGTGTGATTAGCCTGACCTCTACATGCATCATAGCTAACCAACGGTTAGCCTGACTTTATATGAACCATAGCTAATCACATGTAACCAGCCTGATCAAGTTCCCAAGCCGATCACATGTTAAAGCTAGTACTCACACACTTAGTCATAGAATTCTTGCTCATTGACATATTGTTCTTTTCCTGCATTTACTTACAGTATTTCCAGTATTTCTCTTATTGTACAATTCTCGTACCTATACATGCATCTGGTATGTTTCCATCTAGAACTGCTACATAGTTTATGTTATTTACATAGAACTGCTATTTAGAGATGTACTTTGCTCCTTCCTGACTGGAAAATATTTTTCCAGACTGTGACCTTAGTAGACTGGTTTCTGACACACTTGGGGATCAGAAGTTAATGATTGCAGGTATGATTATTTTGTTGTTAGACTTGTCTTGTATTTCTTGCTTGCCTTGATATCTCATCGTGCTTTAGTTTATGTGATTGAGTATTTCTAGCATTATTTTATGATATCCACGTCTCCTTATGGAGTTGGATACTAGCGTAAGATTGTTTAGATAGTACTTGACCTAGACAGCGTTCTACCGCCGATACTGCGGCGTAGGCTGGACGTACCCACGCTCTCGTGCCCCTAAACCGGGTGCGGGTCGTGACACATTTTTAGTGGTGGCCCATGCAGGTCAGACTTCGCGAGTTGTGCGATATCGTGGTAGTGTGGCATCTTTGTTATGCTACTACGTGCCTGCTATAGAATATAGGACATAGGATACTAGGATGAGAGAGGATACTCAATCACAAATTCTTGAGAGATTCCTGGGATGACCCCATGAGAATCTTATTATAATTTCCAATTTAAATCCTTCGCCCTTGTTTCCGTCCATTCTCACTTGTTGATATTGAGTTGATTCTTGTTGACCAGTTGTTAACTTTAATTCCTGGTATCGTTGTTGAGTTGATTTTATATTGAGATGAATTTTACGGACTAAAATTTATGGTATCATCTGATGACATATATTGATGAGGACAGTGAGAAAGGTAAAACGTCTACTTTGGTTATGGAACCTAGAGTTTATCGCAGCCATTCTAGCTGTCGTGACGAGAACGTAGGAACCTGACTTGGATGTACATACTGTAGTTATGAAACTTAGGGTCTCTCGCAGCCATACCGATTGGCGTGGCGAGGATTCTAGATGACATGATTATAGGGTTGCATACCTTAGTTACGGAACCTGTCGTTTATCGCATCTATGCTTACTGGCGTGGCGAGAATTCTGTGTGTCATAATTTCTGGCAGACGTGTATGATTATCAGGTTGTATCTTAAATTGGTTCTTAAAGTATCATCTCAAGACTTATCTATTTTCGTTATTCCAGGACTTTGTTCCATCGCTTCTTTTCCTTACTAGCAGTAAAGATACCTTCCGTCCTTGATCCAGTTCCTTTTTGAGCTTACTTTCTCTGAGGATTCCTTGTTAAGTATGATGATTAGTGACTTGTAATTTTGTCTGTGTCTTGAGTATTAGTATTGACTAAGTATTTGCCTGTGAGTTGTAAGTGTTTCTTAGTTGGACATGGGAGCATTAGATATTAATCTAGAGTTAAACCATAGCGTAGTGCCTTGTAGCAATAGCTCTATGATAGGTGTGTTATAGTTAGTATTGGCACTATAGATAGAGGAGAAAGAGTATCAGTGATGATGATCATTTGGAAGCAATAGTGCAAATAATTCGGACAGTACGATTTTCGTACACAGTTGAGGTTGTAAATAATTGGTGTATTGTGTGCACCTTGAGTATTAGAGACTGGGAGTATCTATATGTATGCTTATGGATTTAAAATTATAATTTGTAGAGTGGAAATGAATTTCAGTTTTTAAAGAATTTTTGAGTATATGAGATTTTTATGTTATTAAATTTTGAGTATTCGAATTTAATTCAATAAACATAGTCAAAGCTATAAGGATTTTAAAAGTGATTAAATTTTTCGATATTTGAGTATCTGATTTTGAGGAGGTATATGCAATTTATTTTTAAATTGATCGAGAAGTTAAACCTTGACGATTATTTTGAGAATTAATTTTATGGTAGATGAGAGATATGAATATTAGTGTATTAATAGATGATATACATGTGTAAGGATCTGGTGATTTGAGCATGATTGAGATAGCACCGCAGACTGACTTGGGTGTCCATCTAAAGTTGTATTGGAAAGAGCAGTACTTAGTTTGGTATTACACTTGGTGTGCACTTGAGTGATAAGAATCACTAGTATCAACTATTGTAGTAGGTAAGGAAGCTAGCAGTGAGTATGCTTGTAGTAGAGTGTGGTACCTAAAGAGATAGATGTATCAAACTTTACATGCATCATTTGACCTATGATTATGTTAGAGATAGAAGATACTGCAAGTAATGTGTTAGCAGATTCTTTCTTTTCTTTCCTCATGTTCCTTTTTGTCTTCTAATTGATTGATACCTTAGTACCGTAGTTGTATGCATGATTTCTTGTTATAATGTAGTTAGTAGTACCCCTGATACAGAGACTGCAATACCATGACAAAAGATACCATGATCATACATATTTCCCTTAGGTTGCATGTTGTATGGTTGTAGGTAGAATTCTCTTAGACTTTGATTGTTGAGGATTTAACTGTAGTAAAGATTAACGAAGAGGTTATGACTTGACAAAGAGAGACAAGGTGCCTTAAATTTTGAGAAAAAATATTAAATTAAATAAAGAGTTGGAAATTTAATATGGCGTAATTGAAGTTTTTGTTAAATCATTGATTTTTAAGAAGATTATGAAATGATTGAATTTACCATTGAATTTGAGGAATTTTAAGAAGGCCATCGATATATTTATTGGACTGCAAGTTGTGAACTTATATTTTGAATATTGTATTGGAGGTTTCATAAGTATTACATCGTTGCATATTATGGAAAAAAAAATCGAGGAATAAGAACACAAATGGATTAGTGTTGAATTCAAATTTTGGGATGAGATTCAAATTTTAGAAATATGCACTGATTGGATTTCAATTAGAGGATTGAATATTAAATTCTTGTATTTCGTTATTAACTAAAAAAAAAAAAAAAAAAATTTTTGGAGGATATTGTGATAAGAATGGGATTTGATTTTATATTTAAAGATTTTTAGGGATATGATATTTATAGAATTTTGAAAAAATTATTGTGAAATAACAATATGGAGTAGTTCATGATTATATGATTTAATGAATTTAATTTTGATGGTAGTAAATAAATAAATAAAACAATTGAGGATTAGAAAAAAAAAATTTGAGGATAAACATTGATTTAAATAGAGGGTTAAGAATTTAACATGGCAGGATTTATGATGTATAAATTCCAGGAAGATTATGACATGCTCAAATTGGTTATTAAATTTGGAAATTTAGAGAGATTATCACTATAATTATTGGATTGTAAGTTATGAATTTTAGAATTCTATATTTGATGTTGCAATTAGAGAATCCTTAAGTTTCATATTGTTGAGTATTTTGAGGAAGAGGAAATCGAGAAATAAAAAAAAAAATTGATGGACTAATGTTTGAATTCAAAACTTGTGGGACGAGATTACAATTATATATGTGCATTGATTAAATCAAATTTGAGGAGTGGATATTAAATTTCGAGTATTGAATTACTAACTAAAACTTTCAAGGAAATTTTTGATAAAAAAATGGACTTTGATTCTATTTCGAGGATTTTTTTTCAGGAATGCAAATAATTTAGAATTTTTGAAAAATTTGCGAAAGGACATTGTGGATTATTAAAAGATTTTATGGATGATAAATTTAAACTTTGAGGGAAATAATAATGTGTATGAATACATGCTATTATGAGGATTTTAAATTTCGAGGACAAAATTCTTTTAAGGTGGGTAGACTTGTCACTACCACGTTCCGAAAACAGGGGTATTTTTGACTTTTTGCAGTATTTAATATTATGGTAGTTATAATTAAGTAATTGCATGATAGTATATTTAATTTAAATAAATATGTGTGATATGTAATTAAATATAATATTATATACAGTGTTCATTTACTTTGAGCTAGTAGACTTGACCTAGAAGCCCAGTAGATGCCCACCTGTCCGAGTTGTAGAATCCTGTAATTAATTATTTTATCTAGAATTTTCTTCTTGGAGTTGTATTTAATTACCGTATTTTAATTAATTATTGCGCATTGCCTTTGCGTTGATAATTGGAGCGCTACCCGGACTTTTGTCTTCCAACAAATTTCACCATCTTGCCCTAGACGTGCCCGTCTTCCATTCTGCTATTTTTTTGCAACTCATAATTATGCTCTCTGTACATTATTTCTGGCCGCACAAAAATCGTCGCGGACGTTATTTAATAAATTCCTATTTTTATCGTTGTGCGTTCCAATTGAAAATTGGAGGCAATCTTGACCTATTTTTCGTGCGGCCCAAATTAGGGTAATATTCTATTCTGAGTTTTCTTCATTATTGGTATTGATGACCTGACCTGATTTTGGCCCCATGTACTCCTAATTAATTGTTGAACACAACTTGCATTTATTTCTATTTAAATTGAGGATACTATTTTATCTGATTCTGAAATCCCAATTTAATTCCAGTGCCCTGCTATTTGAGCCCACACCAAACTTACAGCGCCCCTGACCCTACAAAACACCGGACACCGAATCGCCCGCCAAATTTTCGTTATTTTATGTGTTGTGCAATTTCCCAAATTTAAGGGGGCTAAATTGCAAATTTGCATTTTTGTGTCAACACCCAATTGTTAACCAATGAGGAATCCCTAATATTATTTTAACTAGCCCCTCACCCTCATTTCCCACATGAATTATTTTCCCATGTCAAATCTGGACCCCTCATTTACAGGGTCAATCACAACCCTTCATTCCAACACCCTCATCCCTATATAATGTTATGTCTACATCAACCCTAATCCCAAGAAACCTAGGTTTCCCCACCTCTCTCCAACGTAGCCCCTTATTCTAAAAAATTTCCATTTTTTCTCTTCTCCTTCTCCTTTCTTCTTCTCTTTTCTTCTTCTTCTTCTTCCTTTCTTCTTCTCCTTCTTTGTTTTTGAATTTGAAATTCAAAAGAAGGGGGGGAGGGAATACTGTTCACCCTCCCCTGTGTACTCCGGCGCCCGGCGACGCTCGACTCTGGCGGCCCTCTCCCCATCGACCCGCTGCGACTGCACATCCCTCCGACCCCCCTTGCTCCGGCCCGCTGGCAGCAACTCCGGCTGCTCTCCCCCGCATTCCTCCCCGTCAGCCTCCGACTTCCCATTCCTCCCTGCCGAGCTCTCCGGCCCGGCGAGCATCCCGACCCCGACTGCACATCCCCCGGCTCTCCCTCCATCTCCTCCGACATCCTCCTCCTATCCCTCCATCTCTACCGGCCGCTGCTCCCACATCATTCACCACCACCTCCATCATCCTCCCACCACCATACACCTCCACCACTCCGCTGGCCTCCATCCTCCCATTCCTCTCCCTCTGTGAACTCCGACGGCCCCCGACCTTCACCTGTGCAACCCCCTCCGGCGTTCAGCCCGGCGGCGCTGCACATCCCCGGTGCAGTCCTCCCTGCTGTGCCAGCACCCGGCGGCCAACCACCCGAGGCGGCCCGCTCCTTCCCTGCTGTGTACTCGGCGGGCCTCTGCACTCCGGCCTCCCTGCTCAGTCCGGCGAGCGACTCCGGCCGGCAGCCACTCCTCTCTGCTGTGAGTCCTTCTTCTTCTCCCTCCTTCTTTATATATATATATATATATATATATATATATATATATATATATATATATATATATATATATATATATATATATATATATATGTATGTATATAACTAATGTAATATATATTAGTGTATATATATAACTATGTATAGGTATTTGTATATATATTAATTAATGTGTATAGTATATAAATACAAGGGTAATGTATAATTTAATAATGTGAATGTATATTATCTATTTAATTTATGTTAATACGTGTGTATGTATAGTATTTATTTAGTTAATACTATATACAAATATGTATAGTGTGTATTTAGTATATGTATGTATTTAAAATATGTAAATTGCATATTATTTATTTATTAGTAATTAATTGTATAATTATAGTATGTATTATAAATTGAATAAGTATGTATTTAAATTAATGCACCTGTATATATATGTATTGGTATATATATTTTGTGTATGTGGATATTATTATACATGTATATAGTATAATTATTATTTTGGTATACAAATATATATGTGTATATATATTTTGTATGGGTGTGTTTAATAAAAACGTATTTTGGTATAAATGAATAAATATGTAACTACGTATTTTGGTAATTGGTATATATATATGTGTACATAAATATATATGTATATAATAAGATTTGGTAAATATTCAAATAACCGTATTTTGGTATCAATATATACATGTAGAGTTATATTTAAGTTGGTATATATATAGTACACAATTATTGTTTAACTAATATGTATATTATTTATTCTGAGTATTTTTATATGGTATAAAATTAATTTGGTGAGTTAATAGTAGTATGATTAAGAATGATAATGTTGACTATATATAGATATATTCTAAAATGTATTTTGGCAAATATATGAGTATACATACATAATGTTCAACTAGTATAAATCAAATATGTATTTAAAAAGGCATATATATATATATTGTAAATACATTTAAATTGGTGCATGTATAAATATTGTAAGTATTAATAAGTGTAATGTGTTTTAAATTTGTATCCCTACTAGATGACCCTAGTTGACTAGTGCCCTGCCTGGCATGGCCCTGAGGCCAGTGTTTATAGACTGTGTTGGTGTAGCATCTGATGCAATGTTGTATTTGATATTTTAGGACTGTTGGTTCCTCCAGACGATACTCTGGGACAGGATATTGGTTTTACCAGCTAAGGACCAAGGCGAGTACATTCTCTAATTAGTTTCTAATTTATTATATCTCCTATGTTCACTGTATCTAGTGTAAATATCCATGCTCTTGACATACTGGTTACACGGATTGGTATACATAGATCTCGTCATGAGATGTTATTCCCTATTCATGGTGTAGCTTGTACAAGACTTGTTTCCTTGATATCTTGTGCATGTACAGACACTGAGACCCGGGGAGATTTGCTACCTCCCTAGGGAATCCCGTGCCATAGCGTACCATGATTGGATCTACTATACCAGTCGGGGGTTTGGGGAGTACTTTAGTGTAGATATGTGATCATACCCAACTTTATATGCACCATAGCTCACCCCATATCTCACGTCGGGTGCGGCCTGACCATTTACATGCTCCATAGCTGTTACGTGTGATTAGCCTGACCTCTACATGCATCATAGCTAACCAACGGTTAGCCTGACTTTATATGAACCATAGCTAATCACATGTAACCAGCCTGATCAAGTTCCCAAGCCGATCACATGTTAAAGCTAGTACTCACACACTTAGTCATAGAATTTTTGCTCATTAACATATTGTTCTTTTCCTGCATTTACTTACAGTATTTCCAGTATTTCTCTCATTGTACAATTCTCGTACCTATACATGCATCTGGTATGTTTCCATCTAGAACTGCTACATAGTTTATGTCATTTACATAGAACTGCTATTTAGAGATGTACTTTGCTCCTTCCTGACTGAAAAATATTTTTCCAGACTGTGACCTTAGTAGACTGGTTTCTGACACACTTGGGGATCGGAAGTTAATGATTGCAGGTATAATTATTTTGTTGTTAGACTTGTCTTATATTTCTTGCTTGCCTTGATATCTCATCGTGCTTTAGTTTATGTGATTGAGTATTTCTAGCATTATTTTATGATATCCACGTCTTTTTATGGAGTTGGATACTAGCGTGAGATTGTTTAGATAGTACTTGACCTAGACAGCGTTCTACCGTCGATACTGCGGCGTAGGCTGGACGTACCCACGCTCTCATGCCCCTAAACCGGGTGCGGGTCGTGACAATAGTAAAGACATCCTGCTGGAGAATTTTTGTGGACCCATTACTTTTTGTGCACAAGTGTGCAAGTAATAGGTTTTGGGACAAGTCCTGACGGATGCTTGTAAAATATGACTCTGTGGGGATGAACATGGACTGAATCTTTCTTTGCTGGGAAAAATAAGAATAGTTCAGAGGTAATATGTCCCACGGAGGAGTTACCTTTTGCACACGAGAGTGCAAGTAATAAGTTTAGGACAAGCCCTGCAGAGGTAATATGGACGTAGCAGTTTTTGTGGACTTAACACCACTGGCGTACTTAGAGTTAAGTACGGGTGCTAAGTTGAGATGACAACCGATATTAGAGGTAATATGAACATGATAATTGATAGCGAAAACTCGGAAGGTTTGCTCAGAGTTTTTTTTTTTTTGGGACCTATTACCTTTTGCGCACGAGAGTGCAAGTAATAAGTTTAGGACAAGCCCTGCTAGAGGTAATATGGACATGACAGTTTTTGTGGACTTAACACCACTGGCGTACTTAGAGTTAAGTACGGGTGCTAAGTTGAGATGACAACCGATATCAGAGGTAATATGAACATGATAATCGATAGCAAAAATTCGGAAGGTTTGCTCAGAGGTAATATGAATATGACAAACCTTTTTGAGTTGTGACTCTAATTGGGGATGGAGGTACATATCTGCTCAGAGGTAATATGAACATGGCAGCTTATGTGGACCTAACACCACTGGCATACTTAGAATTAAATATGGGTGTTAAGTTGAGACAACCGATATCAGAGGTAATAAGGACATGATAATCGATAGCCAAAACTCGGAAGATCTGCTCAGAGGTAATATGAAAATGGCAAACTCAGCCTGAGAGAAATATTATGACAGTAGTTCAGAGGTAATATGAACGTGAACCCCTGTCCGAAAAATTCGTTGAGGAGGCGATTCTTTGAGTCTGGTCTATCCGACTCATGAAGATTGATCAAAGAATCATTCCCTAGGGGAGATTTGATGGGACGATAGCTCAGAGGTAATATGAACATGGCTAACCTCTAACAAGATGTGCAAGTGGATCTAAGGATTGCTCCGCTGGGGAGATTTTGAGGATGCATCATCCATTGAGTATCCGGGACTTCTTGGATACGGATGATGACTTTTTACAAGAATTTTGTAATGAAGGAATGTTTGCACATAGACCCTTGTTGAGGAAGCCAACTTGCTGATCATATCTGTTCAGAATATGATAAGCACTTGCTGGGGATAAAAAATCCAGAGTCAATTTGTATATCCGGGTTGTGGACTTATTACCCATGGCGTACCTTAAGTACAAATAATAAGTTGAAAATGACTAGCACTACCAGGGGTCATGCGACCGTGATAGTAGAAAATTGAAGAGAAAAACTTTACTCAGAGGTTATATGGACGTGGAAAAGTTCTGAAGCTATCTTACTCAGAGGTAATGTGGACGTGGTAAGATATGACTCTTTGGGGGATAAAGAAAAATAGGACAGAGTTCATATGGAAGTGACCATTTGAGGTGATAGTTTTACCCTGCCGGGGAAAGTAGAGAGACTTAGTTCAGAGGTAATATGGACGTAAACTGATAGCAAGCAACAACCAGGGAGGTTCGTTCAGAGGTCTCTTGGACATAGCAAACTCAGTTGGGGAATAAAAAATATTCGGACAACAATTCAGAGTAAACTTATGTCCGAAAAATTAACTGGGGATTGATTTGTTGAGTGGGGATAGACCTGAAGGTTGCTCCGCTGGGGAGATGCAAATTGCCACGTTGAAGTGAGATCAATTTGCAGTGACCTTCATCTTGTTTATAAATGCAAAGTGATGACTTTGGCGTCAATCAACTCCTGGATTCTCCTTTTCAGTACATAGCATGCCTTTATGGGGTGATGAATGTACCGATGAAAGAGACAATATTCTGGGTCATCAACTTTGCCAGCCCTTTCAGGGTATCTGATATTGGGTAGCCAAAGTTTGTTTTCCTTCATCAATATATTGAAGATTTCAATGATGTCATCTTCATTGAAGGAGAAAGTCTCCTTTGCCCTTCGGGCTCCCGATACCTGAGTCGTACGGTCTTCAGGGAAGATGGTTATAGTTGCATCATCTTTGGACACAGAGGAAATTCTACCCCAGCTTTGGATGCTGCTCCATTTTGTCGAGGGAGAGTACCCCCAGACGTGTCATTGTTTGGTCCTGCCTCTGGTATTACAGGCTCAGACTCTGGTGGTTTGGAGTTTGCAAAAGATGCAGTATACCCCAACCCAAAACGAGTTCGTTGACAGTAAGGATTACTATACAACGATGTTCGTCTGCCTTTTCCATAGTTGAGGCCTTGCTTCAACTTCAAATCATAATACATGCTTTACATAATCTTCAAAGCCTGTGGGCTATATCTGTGGATTTGCATTTTGCCAACATCAGACTCGTGAGAATCTTCTTGTACAATCAGTTTATTCCGCATTCGACCAAATATTATTTGATGTCGATCGTTGCGAGTAGGTAGAATAATAAATATAGATTCTTTATGTAGCCCGTCTGTCATGACGACATTAGAGGTTGATGCCATGTCCCACAAAATCTCCCCACGCTTGGTAATTAGGGGTACTAAATCTTGATTTTGACCCCTGTCTTTGCGTTTCTGGATCAGGAAACCTTGTAAATTAGGGAGATGACCAGCAGAAGAAGAAGGCTTATTCCTCATTTTTACATCAGAAGGGACGTGTAGATTGGAAACCATAACCCTTTCCCTGCCATATGAATACAGCAGTTTGGCCATGTGAGTAGCACATGACCCATGAGGAGCGTATCTTTCCGAAAAATGAGTCTTCTTTACACGGATAGACCTATCCTGGCAAAATTTGGAATTCAGCATAGGTTCACGAGAAACAGGAAAGGTCCGCGTAACATGAAGAATGGGCAACTTCTTCTCTTGTAGGCGTACAACTCTAGAGGTTGGGAGATTCGCCACTTGTTTTCCCTTGATGTGATCCAAGGGTCCATCTGCCTCCTTATAGACGGAAGATGTATTTTTACGCGCAAGGCACGTTTGAAATTTCTGGATTGGCGCTGAGGCCTTGTCAGAAATTTTGTCTCCCACGTCACAGAGGGGAGACGAAATTTTATGCGTAAGGCGCGGTTAAGACTTCTGGATTGGCACTAAGGCATTTCCAGAAGCTATGTCTGCCACGTCACAAACGGGAGACAGATTTTTACGCTCAAGACGTACAGGTTGCGAGGTCATAACCTTGTTGGTCGGAGAGAGAGAGCCTGCAGGAATGGTAGAGGATGTCCAGGGCATCCATACTTTAAGCAACTTTCTGTTGTCCTGGACAGTTACGGAATGAGAACCACCCCCTGCGCGAAGCATGTCTTCATAAGCAGATTGGTCGAATTGGACGACCAGAGTCTTCTTCGTTGATCCGACGGATACAGCATCGTACTGAGCAATGGCTTTCTCGTCAGATGAGAAAGTAGTCCCCAGCAGAGTCACAATCTTGTGTTTGATAATAAACGAAAGAAATTGAAAACAGGTTTATACGAAACCCTTTCTTTGTTTACAAACAAGAAAAAAGTACAATTAATCCTATACGAGGATGTTAAGTACAAAAAATGATTCTGGGGAAATATTGCTATAGGAGTCTGATCTGCAGTCAATCACTTTGTCCCTTGGACCACACGATGATGAAGAAGTGCTGTAGAAGAAGGAGAAGAGGCCTCAAAGATTGCAGGAAGGATTGAACTCTCGTTGCCAAAGTTCAATCAACACCCTCTGTACGTGCTCTCTCTTTGATCTTGACCTTGACCTCTGTTTTCTCCACTCTGTTTCCGACCTTTTTTCTTGTGACTGAAGGTCTCTATTTATAGAGTTCAGTCACAGTAACTGACTAGTCGGCATAGAAACCAAACAGCGGAGAGAGTTGCACTTTTTACGCGACGGTTATAATAACTACTACCCACGTATGAATAATCTCATGAATCTGCGTGTGACGCATGTCCCATTATGAGATAACACGTATAATCGCTCATCGAAGATCATGGCATGCAAGCCACGTAGGTAACTGCCCCTCGTGTAGAGATGGTTGGCATAAAAGCCAAATAACTGTCTCGTTGGCGTAAAAGCCAAACATTTATCTTGTTGGCATAAGAGCCAAATAGCTGTCATGTTGGCATAAAAGCCAAGTAGCTGTTCTGTTGGCGTAAAAGCCAAGTAGCTGTTCTGTTGGCGTAAAAGCCAAGTAGCTGTTCTGTTGGCATAAAAGCCAAGTAGCTATTCTGTTGGCGTAAAAGCCAAGTTCTGCGTAAAGCTTGATGCTGCATAGGTAGGTAACCATCGTAAATTAGACAATTATCCTTCCTGACTGAGATTTTGAGCATAAACTGGGCCAAATAGCCTTATCACATACCTTTACAAATATAGCCTGAGTTGGCATATTTCGAGGAGATAGCATACGGCGTACTCCTATAGTTAAAAATAGCCATGTTGGCGTATTTTGAGGAGATAGCATACGACGTGCTCCTATAGTTAAAAATAGTCTGGTTGGCATAATATGCAGGGATGGTGACGTGAGCGTATTAGCTCTAATTTTAGCTCTCCCGGTCATTAAAAGTAGAACCAAATCTCGTGCATTAAATGCAGAGATCTGCCCCCATCTCACGCATTAACTGCAGAGACGTGCCTTGAGTTCTGTACGAAGAGCAGCTTTTGACGTGGCGTCTGATTTTGTCTCATGTTGAGCCTAAAGGCTCATTTTTGCCTATGTAAAATAGGCAGCATATTCCTTGAATGCGTAAAAATGACTTATATCAAGGATTTTGTCACTAAACGACAGCCTGGGTCTCCGTGCAGAATCATCATTACAGCCATCCTCTCGATCGTTTGTGCAGTAATCTTTGTCAGGAGTCAGGTTCACTGTTCTGTCTGACAGGTTCATTCGAGGAATATGAAAAGTTTCTCGTACAACTTCATGCTGCATTAAAAGCAGACATATTTTATGCCGGAGTGGCGATGTAGCAACCTTTTTACGCCAAAGCAGTTTGGAAGGACTACTTTACGCGGGTTGTTCTGGAGCTCTGTTTTACGCTGAATAGCACTGTTATACGCCAAAGGCTCTGAAGTCATGTTTTATGCCATACAATACTGGAGCTTTGTTTTATGCGGGCTTTATGCATGTTGGGGGTTTTACGCGTATAATTCCCTAGCGTATTTTTCATGCTTCTACACTAGCGTCTAACGAGATTGGCTTTTGAGTGGTCACTGCGGGAATGTGCAAGTGGACCTGAGGACTGCTCCGCTGGAGAGACTTTGAGATCTATCATCTATTGCATATCCAGGACTATTGGATACAGATGATGGATTTTACTAAAATTTGTAAAGAAGGGCAAATATTGTACATAGGCACTTGCTGGGATGAAGAACCAAGAATGTAGAGATGTACATCTTGATTGCCCAACTGGTGATAAGGGGAGTACAAGTCAGGTTTAAATGTAGTACTTTTTCAGGAACTTATCATTGATAGGCATCATTAGTAAGTCGTCGTTGGATTTCGTGAGCCGGTAGGCGCTGTTGGAGAATACTGATTCAACGATGAATAGGCCTTCCCATTTGGGTTAGAATTTGCCGACCGTTTTTTGGATCATAACTATCGGCCTCCTTATGGTCAGGACGAGATCACCCACTTGGTAGGTCCACTTCTTCATCTGTTTGTTGAAGGCTCCCGAGAGACGCACTTGGTATAGCTGAATGCATTGTTGAGCTAAGAGACGTTTCTCGTCGAGTGCTTCTAACTCTTGTAGCCGTCAACAGTGATTGTCGTCTACGGTTAATTGATTGGAAAGGGCCACCTGGAGTGAAGGGATTTTGATCTCGAGCGGGAGGACCGCTTCGCTTTCGTACACCAGAGAGAAAGGCGTATTGCCAGTAGCTGTCCGGACCGTTATATGGTAGGCCCAGTGGCATTCACCCATCTTCTTGTTTCAGTCGTATTTATTAGAAGACACAGACTTTTTGAGAAGCTTTATGATGGTCTTCTTGAAGGCTTTTGCCAGACCATTTATCGCTGGGTTGTAGGCAGTCGACGCTATATTATGAATCCAATTTTTGTCACAAAATTGGTAGAACGCATGACTTGTGAAATATAGACCATTGTCATGGATGATCCTTCGTGGCAAGCCGAAGTGGTATATGACGTGATACTTGACGAAGCTGATCACGTTGGACGTCTTGACTTTCGCCAGTGGTACTACTTTCTCCCACTTGGAGAAGTAGTCGATGATGTCAAGAAAGAACCGATGTCCCTTTGATGAAGGTGGACTAATCGGTCCAATGATGTCTATACCCCAGGCTTTGAACGGTCAGGACACAACAGTCGGGTGTAGGAACTCCGAGGGTTGGTGGATAAAGTCTGCATGAATTTGGCACGCTTGGCACTTCCTTGCGTAGTCGACGGCATCTGCTACCATTGTTGGCCAATAGTAATCCATTCTACGGAGGCGGTCCTGTAGCTTGGGCCCTGGCTGATGGGCACCACAAACCCCGTCGTGAGTCTCACGGAGAGTCTGTTTTGCTTTTGTATTCGATATACATCGTAGCAGAAGACCGTTATAGGTGCAGCGATATAACATTTTGTTAGCCGTATCGTAATAGAACCGGAGGAAACGTCTTCTGATCGAAGTGACTTCCTTTGGGTTCTCTGGGAGAATTCCATAGACCTTGTAGTTGATGAATGGAAGTCTCAAGTCCTGTGAGTCAGCTCTCATCTCTACTGAGTAGCTCCGGCACAAAGATAGATTGTTCTTCGGGAAGACCAGCTCCTGGTTGATCACGGTGATCAGTTCATAGGTATTGACTGGAACAGCAAGAGAGGCTGTGAGTCCGGCTAGGATGTCCTCCTCGACATTTTGTAGCCGATGGACGTGCTCTATGAAGAACCCCTCGAAGGTTGAGATGATGCCAAGCACAGCTTGGTGGTAAGGAAACAAGTCTTTGTGCCAGAATTCTTACTCGCCCCGGACCTGATTGACTATCAGCTTGGAATCGCCGTAAGCTTCCAGGTGGTCAACTCCTACTTGTTTAGTGAGTTGAAGTCCAATAATGAGAGCGTTGTACTCTGCCATATTCTTAGAGCATGGCTCAGTGAGAGAGTAGCCCTAGTTGATAACCAGATCCTATGGAGAGATCAATAATATCCTGACTCCAGCGATGATATCGCCTTGGGCCCAGTTCTTGAAGCACCATGAAAGAACATTCTCCAAACGGCTTCTGCGCTCGTGGTCAGGTTTAAGTCTACAACCTCGTCTGGGATCTCCTTATATATTTTTAAGGTTTCTGGTACCAGATGGACTGCCAGGAAGTCGGCCAGTGGTTGACCCTTGACAGCTTTCTGTGGGACAAACACCATATCGTATGGAGACAATAGTATTGCCCAGGTAGCCAAGCGGGAACTGAACGCCTCTGGTTTGGTCATGAGGACGCTGAGAAGATTAACTTGCGAGATTAAATGAATGGTTTATCCAGCCACATAATGCCGAGTCTTCAGGATAGCGAATACAAGAGCAAGGCATTCTTTCTCAACGGGGGTGTACCTTTGCTCCGCGCCAACCATCATCCGGTTAAGATACTAGATAGCTTGCTCATGTCCTGCATCACTATTCTGGACTAACAGAGCACCGAGGGAGTGGTCTATCGCACGCACATAGAGCATGAAAGGCTTTCCCACGATTGGGGCTACCAGCACTGGAGGGTTTGATAGGAATTCCTTGATGTCATCGAAGGCGCCTGGCATTATTCGTTCCAAATAAATGAGACACCTTTCTTCATAAGCTGGGTGTACGACCGAAAATGCCCAGAGAGGTTTGATATGAACCTCCTGATGTACGCAAGTTTCCTCGAAGGCCGCGGAGTTTTTAGAGGTTCTTTGGTGGGTTCATCTCAATGATTGCTTTAGTTTTGTCAGGGTCTATGTGAATACCCCGTGAAGTAAAGATAAAGCCCAAGAATTTGCTGCTGGAGACTCCCAGGAAATATTTAGTGGGATTCATCTTAAGATGGTACATATGCAAGAGGTCGAACATAGTCTTCATGTCCTTGGGGTGATCATCTTTGGAGCGACTCTTAACGGCAATGTCATCGACGTAACACTCGCCGTCTTTCATAGATGCTCACAGAAGATGGTGCTCATAGCTTACTGGTATGTAGCACCCGTATTTTTCAGACCGAAGGACATAATTGTGTAGTAGTATATTCATATCGGCGTTCAGAATGATGTATGCTTTTGATCATCAGAAGACATCTTGATTTGATTGTAGCCTGAAAATTTATCCATGAAGGATATGCACTCGAAGCCACAGGTGTTGTCGATCATTATGTCTGTGATCGGAAGGAGAAAATATTCCTTAGGGCAGGTTATGTTTAGATCACGGAAGTCAATGCAGATTCGGATCTTTTTGTTCTTTTTGATGACGGGCATGATGTTAGCTACCCAGTCTGGATGTTGTTCTTCGCGGATAAAGCCACTAACTATCAGTATGTTGATTTCAGCTTCAATGGCATTCATAATGTCCGACCAAAATTGTCGTTGCTGCTGCTTGACAGGCTTAGCGTTTGGCAAGATATTGAGCTTGTGGACCACGATTTGGTGATTAAGTCCTAGCATATCTTCGTAGCTCCAAGCAAAGACATCAATGTATTTCCTGACGAGCTGTAGCAGGGATTTTTGTTCATCATCAGTTAGACTCTTGCTGATGAAGATAGATTTGGGGTAGGATTCGTCGCCCATATTGACTTGTACGACTTTATCCTCGTTAGTAGGTTCTCGCTGTTTGAACCGTATCTTCCATTGTTCTTCTAGGCGTTGGGCCCACGGTTATACTTTAAAGAGTTCTGGTGGATCTTTATCATCTTTTTCAGGGTCAGTTGATACCATGTTGGCAGACAATGATTGCTTGAGCATCTCCCCGATACTGATGTCGGAGTCCCAAGAGGGAGACTCTGAAGAGTGAGAGTGTAACTTATCTTATTTATCTGAGCCCTCGGGGGTAGTAGGAGACATAACATATCCTAAGCCATGCTTGGTCTTCTGGTAGTAATTCTCGGATTTACCTGTCGGAGCGGTAAGGCGCAAAGGCAGTCACCGACCTTTGCCGTAATTCAGACCTCAATTGCTTTTAAGATCATACACCATCTTCTGGATGTGGTGTTTGGCTTGACCACACAACCGAAAGAGTTTTATTTTACCGGTATCGGGTTCTGGCTTTTGTTCCTCCGGGATGAAGGAGCGGGGGCATTCAACCCTGCCGAAGATGATGGGTTTGTCTCTCCTCCTCTTTACTGGAACCGTGAAGTATAAACCTTGGTTGGGGAGGATCCGGTTTATAGCATCGATGGTAGTCACCTACGTCCGCAGGCGCAGGCCTAGACCGTGCTCCATGGAGTACAGTGTGCTTATGTGTACAACTTTAGAGTAATTTAAAGATAGTCCTTTATTGATAAAATGAGTTATCTCATCATCCGAAATTATATTATCGAGAGAAGGAACGTTAGCATGAGCAACTACGTACTCCTCCAGCTCATCTTTTTCGAGATCTACCCCCAGTATGAGCGACGACTTTGTAGGTTTTCTGCGTAGTTTTACAACCAGAGGTTCGAACGTGGTAGGAGGCAGTGGAGCATCCTTCGGAGGTTGACTCGGCCTGCGAAGGCGAACGACCAAAGGTTTGGACACGGTCGATCTGTCATATGAAGGCGGATGACTAGAGGTTCGGGTGCCTTACTGCGTAGTTTTACAACGAGAGGAGATGTTGTATCGAAAGTGCGTGCCTTTAGACGGACTCTTAAGGGATCTTCTGGGGTTATCCTAGCCTCTACCTCATCATCAGCGTCATTGATACCTTCATCTTGGTAGACCTGTTTGTAAAGGATCGAGTCATAGTAAAATACTTCTATCCCTTTAAACGGATCGACATCAGC
Source organism: Iris macrosiphon (assembly GCA_036927795.1). Lineage (NCBI taxonomy): Eukaryota > Viridiplantae > Streptophyta > Magnoliopsida > Asparagales > Iridaceae > Iris > Iris macrosiphon. The sequence continues at coordinate 151,001,669 of JAYESA010000002.1, read as the reverse complement.
AAACTCCATTTTGACCATTCCGTATTTGTCGACGTACTTCAGGCACTACTGTAGGATCGACGACACCATCATATGTTCATGTATCCATGGGCGTCAGAGCAAGACATTGTAGGATATATCTATGTCAATGACATAGCAGGTGACCTCTATTTTTAAGTCGTCGATCTGGATTTTTAGGCGAATTATGCCCATAGGGTAGCTCCTTCTTGCGTTGAAGCCAGTGATGGCAGTATTGGTGGCTGCCAGGCGATGCATCAGAATGCCCATGGTCTGAAGAAGACTCAGCGGGTTGATGTTGATTGATGAACTAGGGTTGATGTGCATCCGGTCCACCTTAATGGCACCAATGTACTGTTATGACCCGCACCCGAAAATTGGGCATGATTCATGGGTACGTCCATCCTACGTCGCAACATCGTCGGTAGAACATTGAAAAGGTCCACAATACTATCTAACAACTCACACAATGATATATATATATATATATATATATATATATATATATATATATATATATATATATATATATATATATATATATATATATATATATATATATATAACTTGTCAATGATAACTCAACTCTAGAAGGAGGACAAGATGAATATATATAACATCAATACTCAATCACAATGAAACTAGAGGCAAATAATAGCCAGATATCATAAAAGAAGGGGAAACTCAACTCTCATTCTTTCATGAATATGATTTTATAATTCTTAGAAAAGAATATTCTATTCTTGAGTCTAAATATGTTTAATGGTCCTAATCTAGTCATGACTAACTAGTGGTTCAACTTAACTAGTCTAAATTAAATAAATAACCCATTAGTCACATATTATATATACACATAAAATTTAAATTATAGCAAATTGCCAAAATGCCCCTATGTTGGAAAGTGGTAGTTACGATCCTACCCCCTTAGAAAAATTTTGTCTTCAAAATTTAAAGATGGTCGTACCCCTTTCTAGGTCAAACCCTTAACCCATTTAAAATTATACAAGCATGTAATTTAAGAAATCACTAATTATCATCATATGCAAGGTTTTGGTCTCTGTCTGTCATAATTTTGCAGTCTCTGTCAAGGTATACTACTAACTACACTAACCATATAACACAAGCAATTATAAGGTACTAAGGAAGCAATTAAATTAATAGATGGTAAAAGGACATGAAGAAAGAACAGAATGGAAAAGAATAAAACCTGCTAACCCATCACCTATAGCATCGGCCTCCTCGATCGTCAACGCAAAAGCCCTGCCCTGATGGGGTATCTCCCTCTGCTGGTATGGGGCATGATATTATGCCACAAGTGGCCTAGCTCCATCTCTCTGACCTTGTGCTATATCAAATGGAGGTGTTGTAGGGCAATCCCTCATCTAGTGTGCTCCAGATCCATAAAATAGGCACACTTTCAGCCTTCTCCTACAAACATCTCAAGTGTGTACCAACTTCCTATAGTAGGCACAAGTAGGCACTAGCAGAATCTGCCTTTGAGGCTGCTGTTGAATTGGAGCACGAACAGGCGTCTGAATCTACTGCTGCTCCTGAAAGGCTCTCTGCTGGAGCTGGGGATGCTTGGCCAATCCCGCGCTACTACTGGCACCACCCAAGATATCACGATCTCTCTTAGGCCTCAAACTCATATCTCTCTCAATCTTACATGTCTCTGCAAGTGTCGCTGCGTAAGTCTTATGGCTCGAAGAAATAAGGGCCTTCACATCCCAGTTCAGGCCCTCCCTGAAGCGACTCATCCTGTCCTCCAGATCTCGTACCATGTTAACCTCATACCGGTTCAGCATGCCGAAATCCGCGGCGTACTCCTCAACTGACATGCCCTCATGCTGAAGGCTTTGAAACTGTCGCTCCAGGTTGAGTTTTTTCGTGCGCGGAAAGAACTTTCTCTTGATTAGATCCTTGAAGTCATCCCAGGTCAATCCTGGATCAGAAATATGTGGTTCATTCTGAAACCAAGTACTAGAAATATATGACATCTGCAATCCAGTCGCCTTTATCCTCAGGTCCTCAGTGAGGCAGGACAAGCGCATAATATACTCGAGGTGTTCGACCCAGTCATCAGCGTAGATAATATTCTATGTCCCCTTGAAGTTGCGGGGATCCAACTTCTTGAAATCTTGGATGTTGCCCGGTTTGGGATACACACCCTATAGCCGGGGTGATGCCATCTTCTCCACTGCAGCCAATGCAACCTGGTGGGCATTCTCAATGCCCTGACACAGAAAATCCGCCTGCCTATGATGTGCCGCCATCATCTTCCAGAATATAATTAACATCTGTGCCCCGTCATCTGGTACGAGTAATAGGGGTGGAAGACCCTCTGATACTACTAGAACAGCCCTCTGAGCTGGTGGGGGAGAAGGAGGATAACCCTCCACAGCGGCTGGAACGATCCTCTGAACAGGTGGTGGTGGAGGACACCCAAAAATAGATGAGGCCCCCACTTGAACTGGGAAGGCAGCCCTCCGAACTGTTGGAGGTAGAATAGTGTCTGCTACTGCTCGGACAGGTGGTCGAGAAGTCGTCGACCTCTCTGAAGCTGCTGCCGATCGCTGTAACCTGGTCTTCGGAGACATCCCAAAGACAGATCGAAATAAGAAATTAATAAGAACAAGATAAGATATCTTCAAGGAAGGACATCAATAATTCAAAGAAAGTAATAATCAGAATGAATAAGAACAAAAAAAATCAATAGATTAGAAAATTTTTCCTAGTTGTGATTAAGAATTCTCTCGTCCTAGTATCCTATATCCTATACTTATCATAGGCTCGCAGTAGTACAACTAAGCCATTGCACTACCACGATATCGCACTAGTTGTAAAGTCTGACCTGCGTGGGCCACCACTAAAAATGTGTCATGATCCACACCCAAAAATTGGGTATGAGTCATGGGTACGTCCAGCCTATGCCGCAGCATCGACGGTAGAATGCTGTAAAGGTCCACAATACTATCTAACAACTCACACAATAATATATATATAACATCAATACTCAATCACAATGAACTAGAGGCAGATAATGTCACGATATCATAAAAGAAGGGGAATGGCAAGTCATCACAATATCCAAGTCTAGAGTCTAGCAAATAACACAATGGTTCCAATATAAATAATATGCCAAGGTCTAAGCTGGAGACATATCCAGTACAAAATAAAATATAGCAGCTACTGGTCTACTATAGCTAGGTGTGTCTCCTCTATTGCTGGAATCAGATCATCCTGGAATAAAGGAGCTACCTCATCTGACTCTCCGTCCTGCGGGCCGTAGTAGGTAGGACACCGGTCCTCTAAATAGTCGTCTGAAAAAATATCAAATCAGGAAAGGAGCGAAGTACAAAACTCTGAAAGCAGTTTTATATACATGGTAGAGGATATATAACATCAATAGAAAAGAATATAAGATGCACATGTAAGCAGAAAAAAGGAAAATATAGCTGAACTAGGCATATAAACACGAAGAATAACGGGAAAAGTAAATACAGGTAATATGGTGTGAACTATAAATAAGAGAACTGTAAATAAGACTGATGATACAAACTAGTGCCTCAAAGTAATATTTTATTATGTGATCGATTTATGTTGCACATGAATATAATAAGGTAACTCAATTACACGTGTATGGTGTAATTGACATGCACACGAATATGATATAGGGTTTGATCACATAATCAACTCCTACTCTCCCCTCCCCGACTAATATTCATGGATCCAATCACGACACATTACGCACACGAATATAATATGAGCACACGGAGCACACGATAGATACGAGCACAAGGAATATTCGAAACACACAATAAAGTACATGTGTAAGAAGTAACCGATGTATGCGTCAAATAAATAATATATCCTGACTCGATCCATACAATACTATCCCGTATAATCATGGTGTCAGAATCAAGTAAAACAGATCTAGAATATGCGATATAGAAACTCTTAAGTACTGAAAACTAACAGAGAATGTACTTGCCTGAGATCCTTAGCAAATTGTACGAAACGGTATCCGAACTGGTGTCACACAGACCTATATATAAAATTTTATATCATTTGGGTGTAATAAAGTGATAAATAAGCTAAAATAAGTTAAAATATAATTTCTAGGTCAAAACTAGGTCACACAGTCAAACTAAGTCAAACTACCCAAATGGTTGACTTTTAGGGTCAAACTACTCAACACTAGTCAAAACTAGGTTATACCTAGGTTTTGAGTGACCTCCTTGAAGAACTCCTAATTTGGACATGAGAAAGATAAAGTGGACACGATCCTCAACACTTAGACTCCTCTTCAAGCTTTCTCTAGCAATGACAAGCCCATAGCCTCATTGTAAAAGGAAAATAAGAGGGATGAGGTTTGGAATGGAGAAATTAGAGTTTGCTCTCAAGTTTTGGGGATGAACTAATGGAGGCTACTATGAATAAAGAGACTTATATAGACTCTCCCTTAGGGTTCAGGTTTGTGTCATGATGGTTTGATTTGACTCAAAAGCCCCTCTCATTCTTTCATGAATATGATCTTATAATTCTTAGGAAGAAATATTCTATTCTTGAGTCTAAATAGGTTTAATAGTCCTAATTTAGTCATGACTAACTAGTCTAAATTAAATAAATAATCCATTAGTCACATATTATATATATACACATAAAATTTAAATTATAGCAAATTACCAAAATGTCCCTATGTTGGAAAGTGGTAGTTACATGTACCCTGTGTAATACATGGGATATTCATGCCGGTCATTCTTTACCAACATGTCCTGTTACGAGAATAAAATTTTGGGCATTGCCGCCATGATATTATTGCTGTGGGGGCAAGCAGCTGGATCTTCAGCTGGCGGCTTGACCTGCGGCAGGTAGGTGTCGGCATTTTGCAATGCCTGGCTAAGAGCATCCCGAGTGTCTTTGAAGAGTTGGAGAAGCTCGAATAGAGACAAATTCGCTGGAGTGTTGGCGAGCTGGGCGAAGATGTCGAAGTGGTAGGACTTTTCCAGCCCCTGAGCTGAATCTTTGCGCAGCAGCTTGTCAAAGCGAGTGCCTTTCGGCTTAGACTTGTCCGCTGCTGGAGGCTGGGATGGACCCGTATCTGATATTGCTGGTGCAACTGTTGGAAGTGCACCATCGTCAGGTATGTCGTACTCTTGTTGGTACGCTAGGCCTGACCTTGTTGTTCCTGCCATAGCTTTCTCAGATGGGAGGAAAACCGTGTAGCAGGATTTGGATTTCTTGCCCTTAGTCTTGGTGGCAGACGGTGTTGTCTGCTGCATTAATTTTGGAGTAAGATCGGGATGAATCCACATGACCTCCATACGCGGCGTAGTGAGAGGTATCAACCCAGCAGTTTGGTCACGAGCTGGTGGAAGGTTGACGACTTCCATCGTTGCCCGGGGGATCGGAAAGACGAAGCTTGACATCTACAAGGCACTTGACATCGGGAAGACGAAGCTTACCACCCTTCATTGTTACATCGAAGATGGGCATGACGTCGTCATCTTCGAAGTAGTAGGTCTCCTGGGGCTTCAGGACCTCAACCGGCTTTTGTTCGGGCATCTTGGTAATGTTGGCCACCATGGCCTACTTTTCTTTTCCCGCATGGCTGTTGTTGCCGATGTTGCTGTTGTTGGGACCTTTTCTCCTATCATCAACGACATAGATCGGTATTCCCAAGAGTCGGGCATCTTTGACCTTCTTCTCAGCGATGATAGCGCTTATGATGAACGTCGTCCAGTCTTGGAACTGATTATCGTCCATCCAGAGACTGACTTTCGAAAGTAAGTTTCTACGGCATATGTCCATCAATGTCGACTCAGTATTTTCTGGAGGCAACCTCAATACTGTTTGTCAAAAAAATTGATATAATTTTGGACGAGTTCCCTTTCCCCTTGGGTAACATCCATCAAGGAGGACATCGTCATGTCACTTCCTCCGTCATAGAATATTTTGAGAAAAAGACTCTTGATGTTGTCAAACGACGAGATACAGTTATTTGTAGGCTGTAAAACCAGTCGAATACTACCCCGAAAAATGCTTTCAAAAGAGCTTGGTGAGGAGTGCGTCACTGCGAGGTATCTTTGACAGAATCACGCCCTAGACTTCTTTGACTTAGTATGCGTAGGCGTATAGTACGAAGAGTCCAAGTTTGAGTTTCCCTCAAAGCGGCACATGGAGCACGGCCGGACGAGTTTCTGTCAAAGATAGAGCTTTTGGGGGTGTTAGAGACGCTTGCGGCTGAGTTGGAGGCTGCATACTGCTTTCTTCTCCGCATCATTCGTTGTGGCCGCATGGGCTGCGCATCAACCCCCAAACTTTTGGCATCGTATCCTTTTCCTCTGCCAGAGTTCGGGTGCTGAGCATTCTCCTTTTCAGGCTAGGAGGCCGCATAAATAGGGACAACATGAGCAGACGTAAGCTATGCATCTTCAGTATCAGAGAGAGATAGAGAGAGACATGGAGAGCATGCTCCGCATTTGGGTGAGGCACAGAGGCTTTTGCTACCCGCGTCATGCGGGTCTTCAAGTGATGAGCACCTTTCTGGTTGGAAGAGGCTACCGCATAAGAAGTGGACGCATGATGTGCGGTCCATGAGGCAGAGAGAGACAGGAAAAGAATGCTCCACAGTTAGGTGAGGTGCAGCGGCCTTCGCTACCCACGTCCTGCGGGTCTTCAAGTGTTGAGCACCCGTCTATTTGGAAGAGGCTACCGTATAAGCAGTAGACGTATGATGTGTGGTCACTGCGACAGAGAGAGAGATGAGGAGCACTTGCTCTTTTTTACTATCTCTCATATCCTCTACTATTCTCTGTTTGTCCCTGTGTGTGTGTGTGTGTATGTCTCTTTTTGGGCTTGTCACCCAGGTATATATATATATATATATATATATATATATATATATATATATATATAGTCATCATTGGGAGCGCATATGTTGGGCGCTTGGATGCTAGGGGGTGCCACATGTACCTTCCTAACATGGTGCAGCTGTAACCGTGAGCAGGCCTAGTTGCCACGTGGGCGCTTGTTGGGATTTTTCGTTGCTGAAGATCTGGGCAGTTCTTATCCTTTGCGGACGTGACTTGGTCAATTTTGATACATGGCTCGCCCTTGGTTGTAGAGAGCTACTTTAGTTGTAATGACAAGACTTGGTCTTCATGGAGTCTAAGATACATGTGGCCATATACGCATGAGGCGCATGGAGTCTAGGACGCACGAGGCCAGAGATGCATGGAACGCATGGAGTCTGGGATGTTTGGGACTAGAGATGCATGGAACGCATGTAGTCTGTGACGATGTGGCCAGAGACGCATGGAACGTATGGTGTCTGGGATACATGGGGCCAGAGACCCATGGAGTATGGGATGCATGGGGTCCGTGTTATGCTGTACACGTTGCGCTGCACACCCATCGAGAGTGAAGTTCTTGTATAGATGTGAGACTTCTGTCGTTTAGTGTGTTCTCGACTTTTGAGGCAATCATAAAAATCTTTTTCGTCAGGATTCTGTGTCAGAGAAGATCCTGTTGACGGGATGCCATGTTAGATCCATCTGCGGCAATGGTTGCTTCGGCTTATTGGGACGCATTGGTGTTTGCCTTATTCGACCGCAGGGTGCCTCTGCGACCTGATTTCTGCTGATTCTGCTGATTCTGCTTAGGGGTGCATGGTTTGTTTGGACACATGGACTCGTACTGTCGAGATGGCACTTTTAAGACTTGGTTCAACCTTTGAGGAAGCCTATCCACCTGTTTCATGCAGACTTCTTGAAAACTAAACCGTCGGTTGCATGCAGAATTCTCGGAAGCTAAACCGTCGGATTCATCCTTCTAGGTTCATCTTTCCAATTATTTCAGTCATGTAAACCGTCACTCTCTTCTGTAAATACCACTGTCGTGGTTCATCGTGTTCTACTTTGTGAAACATGTCGTCCAAGGGAGGTTCTAGTTGGGAACCCTGGCCACCCGCTTCACCCCGGTGCTCGGGTATAGGAGGGTCCGGAATTGGTGGGTCTCGTGAGGGACGAGCTATTGGTTCTCCGCCGACTGTCGCAGTGTCTCCTCCTACAAAGAGAGCACGGGTCGGGAACGAGTTATCCGCCGCTGAGGATTTTCTGTCCTCGTTGGTGTTAAATTTGGAGGCTCTTGTTAGGCCTCTGGAGTCCACACAAAATTTTGCCTTGTTGCCCATGACTCCAGAGGAGAGGAAGATGTTAGAATGGAGGGAAAGACTATGCCGCCAATTTTGTCGCACGGGCATACGTTCGCTCCAGGAGGTTGCGGCCGTGCTTCGGGAGGCTCGTGGCTCATCTGACTGATCGCGTTTTCCTATTTTTGTTTTTATTTTCTATGGGCCTTGATGGCTACATGTTGTAACCCCTCTCCCCCATTTTGCAAAATGAACTTTTTATTTTGTTTTGATCAATCTCTCTTTTATGTGGACCCCATACTCTGAGGATGTTCAAGCGGCATACAGGCCATCTATTCGGTTGGCTATTCTGGTCGCATAGGTCCCATGCGGCTCCCAAGCGACTTGCTTTCATGTTGTGGTGCATGAGCTCTTATGCGACCTACATAATTTTTATGCTTCTACACGCATCCTCATATTTAGAGGTGCAAAGTTTCTTAGCGCGAGCTTCTTCGATTATTGTCTAACAGGTATAACTCCCTCTTTACCATTGGCTTGCTTCACACACACACACACACACACACACACACATATATATATATATATATAAACGTGAAGCCATAACCAATAGATGAACATGATTCTTATTGTTATTAATCACCAAGAACACATTTCTATATTAGTAATACAGAGCATTACTCAATAAATCATTTTTGTGTTGATTGATTATTTTTAGATATTGAGACAATAAGCTCTATGGTTCTAGTGGTGCATACAAAAAGGAGTTTTTCATTCCACGTGTATGTTTTCCTTATTGTAAATCCCTGTGATGTTGTAGTAGTAATTAATCAAAAATCTGGTTAGTTTAGGATTCCCTCTTAGATCTGTAGTTTTCCAATGATACTGTTGTCTGATATTATTGTTTTGTTGTGCCCATAAATATTGAAACATGAATAATTTTAAAGGTGTAGTTTGTATAAATGTAGTATAAATGAACACCAATTTTATCCTCAACTTCTCTCTAAAACTTCCAATGGATCTCAGCTTTGTTCTTCTCTCCTTATCCACTGATTCTTCCATCTTTTGTCTTCATTGTTCTGGTGTGCTGTGCTCGAATACAAATATATGGTGATGGCTCCACTAGGAGAAACTTGATTGTAAAATTTAAATGTAATTTTGTTCTTTTGTAAATTTACAGTGTCAGTGCTTGGTTTTTGAGGAAAATAAACAGGTTTCTGAGCTTCTGTTGTATTACTTCCTTGCTTGACAAAGTGCATACCAAGGTTATGTGAAAAGTTGTTTCTTCTGAATTACCTTCACATAAATGTTCGTTGGTAAACATTGACATAGGATTGTAGGAACAAGCTCTTCTGTCACCTAATTAATAGAAATATTAGGTGATTAGTTATGGTAGGTATTATCCAAGGTGCCTTAAAGACCAATATTTCTTAGCAGCCGATATTCCTATATATTGGTAGCTGATAATAATAGAAGTACTTGATACTGACATATTGACATAAGAACACTACTATAACAAATGCTGATACTATTTCGTATACTGACATAGTGACATTGATATAAGAATTCTACTATGTTGATATAAGTAGCTGATACTGACATATTGATATATGGACACTACTAATTAGCTGATACTGACATATTGATATAAGAACACTACTATATTGATATAAGTAGTTGATATTATTTCTTAGCAGCCGATATTCCATACTATCTAATGAATTCGCATAAATGTTGCGAATCACCATACCATCTAATGCATTCGCTTACTTATTTTTACTCTTTTGCAGGATATGTTTAAATTATCAGAAGAGGACCCACATGTTCTTGATGCAATTGTTATAGCACTTATGAGAGTTTTATGAGACGCTAGATAATGCCAGTTATAATTTTATTAATTGATAAGACAAATATTTTGTTATTTTTCTGTACAAAGCATTTCTAAGAACTGTACATAATCTTTACGTTTAAATATATAAAAATTGATAAGAATAAATTTTTGATAGGTGCTAATTCTATCTTTTGCAGTTGGTTGGTGCATCTCAAGAGCTCATTAACAGGCTGATTCGAGAACATATATGTTATGCGACAAATTGGTCTTGCTTCACTAAAAGAAAAATGGCTTTTCCTGACAGTTTATTTTTTGACGGTCGTGAAAAGCCGTAAAGAAAATGGATTATTTTGACGGTTTTAGATATAAGTCAAGAAAATGCACATTTTATGTTAATTTAGCAAAAAATTACCATAATAGTTGACGGTTTTAAAGGAACCGTCAAGAAACACCATTTTATTTATTGACGGTTTGATAATAACATTCAACTAATGTAGCGGGAAAATTGTCGTAGATTTTTCAGCTGCTATTATTGTAATTTTAAAAAAAAATTATATTTGTTCGCGGTTGATCACTTTAATCGAAGACCCCTTCTCTTTAACAAAACCCCTCTCCCTCGAATCCCCTTCGATCGAACCTCTTAACAGAGAAATGTTTCTCCTCCTTCTCTGGCGACATCTTTCTCTGGAATCGTCGATGATCCCTAGGGCTAAAAAATTTCCCCCTCACTCTTCTCATCCCTGACCCCCAGCCTCCCCTTCTCCTCTTCACTCTTCTCCTCCCCTTCTCCTCCTCCTCTTCTAATCTCCTGCTTTATCAGGAACGAGTTCGCCACAAGAAGCAATCACGTCGACAACAAGGTCGACAAGGCCCAGATTTGGGACCATCGACTTGGAGAGGTCCGATCTCTCCTCATCTTCCTCTTCTTAATCACCAAGTTAAAAACTTGTATTCATCTTATGCTGGAGTTTGGCAGATTGAATATATTGATTTTTTGAGTTAGAGAAGTATAAGAATGCGACTAATTAAAGTATTGTTAACTTGCAGGAACAAATAAGAGAAACAACTATGAGGAACTCCCTTCAAAGATACCCTTGTATGGATTTGCTTTGTGATGCATGGCATGTTCCAGAAGGCTGATGAGAGAAGGATTTTGATGAGAAAGAAAGATTTTGATATTGTACAAACCATATATTTTGGTTTATTTGTATATATGGTTCTTGGATGTTTGCGATGTACAAACTGCATATTTATTATTAGAAAGATTATGTTTTAGAGTTCTTCGATGTTTGCGATTTTCTTGGTTTATGTTAATATAATAAACATATTTGTTTGATAAATAATATATAATTATAAATAATTTTGCTAAAAAATAACATAATAACGTTTCTTAACTGTTTTTTCGTCAAGAAATAGTTTTCTTGACGGTTTAAAACTGTCATCTAGGTCACAGTCAAGAAAACTTTCTAATTAACTTGACGATTTTTTGGCTATGTTTCTTGACGGTTTAAAACCGTCAAGAATTTTATTTTTCTTGACGGTTTAAAAACGTTAAAAAAAAAAACCAAAACACCGACAAGAAAATTTTAAACTTTCCTTGACTGTGGCCTCGATGACGGATCCATAACCGTCAAGAAAATACTTTCTTGACGGAAAAAAACCGTCAAGAAAACCATTTGTCTTGTAGTGAGCTTCCTTCCATCCAGTCGGGACTTAAAGATATAAACCTCTACTTATGATGCTTTTTGACTATGGATAGAATGAAGGAATCAATATATTTTGTATTCACTATAAATTGATTTTGGATTTTAGTTGGTGATTTGGGATTCATAAGATTTGACATTATTATGGTTTCAATGAAAGTTGGTATTTGTAACAATTGTTGTGTTCACTATATAAAGTGTGTTAGAATTTGGATGATTTGATATTATTGTCAATGAAAGTTATTATTTTTATAATTGTTATGTATATTATATGTTTTGTGATTGAATGTTAAAATGTAAAATTGATTATACAAAAAGCAAAACTTTTAAAAATACATACAATGAATGTCATAATTGACTAATAAAGACATGCAGAATAATATCGTAAAATATTATTAATGACGTGTGTCGTAATTGGACATTAATGAAATATATAAGTATGTCGTAAATGTGTACTAACGGCGTTCTAATGCACGCCATAATTATCCTTTTATGGCACGCAATAAATGTCTTGAAAGAGTAACGACGGCGCACAAATTGAGTTTAGACGACACGCAGATTATGTCGTCTTAACTACAATCTTTTTACGATATGGCTAATACGACGTTAGTCTGTACACCGTCTAAAATTTTTTACGGTACACATTGCACGTCGTAAAAATATATTTTTCATGTAGTGATGGATCAGTACTTGATCGTCACTCACGTACGTCTGTAGCGAGACCTATCTAGCTAGCAACCATTATGCATGCACCGCACCGCACCACACCATACCGTGTCCAAACATTCGAGCCTGCAACAAAATTCGTCGAACCCAGCATAACAATTAATACAATTGAGTAATCCATACGTAGCTGGTGCTGGTCGATATATATAGATGCAAGAAGCTGCATGTCTACTTAACTAGCTGACATATGCGAGATCATCAGCCAGCCAGAGACGTACGTACGTACGTATTTTCTGAAGATGATTGAAAATAAAATATATTGCCTGTAGAATGTAACTATATTTTGATTGTAGAATGTAGATCAAGGTTGAAAAATTGACGAAGTAGATGTACTATTTTAACGAATATATGTATTATATTTTGACTGTAGAATGCTTTGAGATATGCATCATATTTCGACTGTAGAATGTACTATATATTTGTGTTTCTCTATATTCATCATATGTTGTTATCAGATATGACAGGACGACGCGGAGGATTCGACAGGTCCCGAGGTAGACAGAGTGCTCCTCCGGTACTGCCTACTGTTGGTTCCGGATCATCGTTGCCCAGTACTCCAGTATATCGATCACTCACATCTCCGACTGTTGGGACGAGTAGTTCCAGGCGTGATAGTACACCCTCATCCAGCGTTCCTCCTGATAACGGAACCATGGGGACAGATGAGCATGTCGAGGAGGTCGTGCCCACGTTGTTCCAGCATCAGCAAGATCCTCCATGCGCACCTCCGGAGGAGACGAGGACAGAGATTTGGGCCGACAGTACAAAGTAAGTCAATTAGATGGTTTAGTATAATATATATCGTGTATTTGTTTATTCATCGTATATTGACTTTTTCAGTATTCTAAATAATTATCTCTGTATAGATATCGTCCATCGTCAGTTCAGAGACGCCTGGGCTAATTTCTGAGGAACAACTACGGTGGCCCTTGGATCAACTACTCTGAGGCTCCGGAGGAGAGGAAGGCATTATGGTTTGCGCACTTCTAGATAAAAGTATATTAAATAAATTCTCTAATTTATGCATATTATATAACTTATCCGTGATGCTCACTTACTAAATTATTTATTGTAGCAAACGTATTTCTATCCTCCGTACCGAGCCGAGTTGATCGAGCGGCTCTTTCCTACCGTTGCCGCCAAGCTTATTCGAGATGCTCTGGATGACCAGAAGGCTCGTGATCGTGCTGGAAAACTGATCCAAGGTTGGATCACGCCTGAGCAGTGGATTGCGATGAGGGCTAGATTCGACGATCCGAGCTACAAGGAAAGGTCTGAGAAGGCCAAGGCGGCTAGGCGAAATGCTGCCAAGTGGTGTGGTGGTTCGATTCCGATGACGGAATATTTTCGTCGTTTGGTATGTTTTTTCTTTTAAAATATATTATTTTAATGTAAGTACCATAAAATGGTACTTGGAAAAAATGTTTAAGTTTAGTACTAAATAATATATTTTTAACAGGTACAGAGGGGTGAGGATGCAAACATGGTGACCGTTTTCTTGGCCACCCATCTCAAGGACGGAAATCTCATTGATGAGAGGGCCTCGCAGACCTATGTAAGTATTACTTTACTTTGTGTTAATTTTAATATAACTTAGGCAATTATCGAGTTTCCAAACCTTTCTAGGCCGAGTATCTTAGGCTGCGTGAGCGGGCGACTGCTAGTGCACCTACACCTGGAGAGGTTGGTACTTCGTCGCAGCCCGCTCCAGCTCCGTCGGCGGACGACCTGTGGGTGACCGCATTGGTGGTCTCCAGAGGGGTACGTACTACGGTACGGGCTCCTATGGCGCCCTGGTTGCGACGTAGTCATCTAGGGCCTCCCCGACAGCTACGCATTCCACACAGCCCTCGCAGTCGTAGCCCTCGCAGTCGTCGGCCAGAGTCCAGGAGGCCGTCCAGGAGGCCGTTGACCGTCAGATTGTGTCTCTCTGTGACGAGTTGCTGCGAAGGATGGAGGAGCAGCCCCGGTCCCAGCCGCAGGCGGACGATCCGACGCTCATCGCACGATTCGATATGCTCGACCGCAGCATGACGCAGCTCCAGGATTTGACAAATGATATTAGAGCCTCGACAGACCGCAACATCATGGAGCTGCAGGCGTCACAGCTATCGATGGACGAGAGGCTGACGATGATGCAGGATTCAATGGTTCATAGCAGTACGAGGCTGTTATCTACCATGGATTCTTACAACCAGCGACTCGCAGACTTGGAGCGGGTACGGCCTCCTTGTGCACCTACATCGACACAGACTCCACCGACGTCACTGCCTTCTCCATCGACATCGGTGTCAATTCTACGGGACGAGTATGAGAAGTTCTTATCCTTCAGGGGCGCCGGTGGCCAGCCTTCTGCAGATCCGCAGTAGTATAGCCAGTTGCTGGATATTTATATTTTTTTAATATTTATGATGCGATTGTATGGATATAAATTTGCCATATTCTTTACGATCAGATTTGCTGGATGCTTTCTTTTCTTCAAATTTTATTATATTATTCATATTAAATATGTTATTTTATCGGTGTTGAGTGTTTAGTGTCTATTTTTTCCTATTTGTTTCTAGTTCAATGATACAAGTTGCAATATAATACACAGTCCCTGTACAAACTCAAACACACTGAATTATAATACACACACACTCCCTATCTCTGAGCACATTAAGACCAACACACAACACAGATAGTACTGTCTTAATTCACTTATATTCACACAGTTTTCAATATATTTTGGTTTACAACTGATAACTGATACTTGGCATGTATTTAACCAGTACACTAGAATTTTCCCCCTTGTTGCTGCTACTGTGTCCCTTATTCAATTATTTCTACTACCATCATATACCTGATAATGAACCCAAGGGGGTTGGCAAACCCATAAACGCAATTCAGTATCATTTTTTTTTATTTTTTCTGTAAAATTAGCGACGTTTTTAGTGACGTTTAGTGACGTTTAGCGACGTTCATATACGTCGCTAACTACGTCGCTAATGACGTCGCTAAAGATGTCGCTAAAATTGTCGTTGTACGTCGCAAAATGCTGACGTGGCTGTATTGCCAGGTCATTAAAGACGTCGGTGTAACGTCGCTATATAAGTCGCTAATTAGCGACGTTTTAAAAATATCGCTAATTAGTGATGTTGCGTCGCTAAACGTCGCTAAATTTAGCGACACATTAAAGTCGCTAAAAAACGTTGGCATAGCAACGTTTTTTGTTTTAGCGACTTGCTTTTTTTCGACTTCTTTAAAACGTCGCTAATTACGTCGCTAAATTTACTTAGCGATATTTTTTGGTCATTTAGCGACGTTTTTAGACGTCGCTAATTTGACTTTTTCTGGTAGTGGTTTCGGTATTTGCCTTGCGCGGGCGCAATCCCAGGCTCGCGCGGCATCGCGTCCCGATGGAAACGTACGTCCCGCGGGAGCGCTGGCGCGGTGATTCGCGCCTAGCGGGGACGGCCGATTCCGACGGAAGATCGGGGCGTGACAGCGACTCCATGTAAAAACGTCGCTAGACGTCGCTAATTGATGACATTTAGCGACGTTTAACGACTTTTATTCAGTTTTTAAAAGATTAGTCGCTATAAGTTCAATTTAGGTCGCTAAACGTCGCTAATATATTTTATTTAGCGACGTTTAGCGACGTTTTTAGCGACGTATATCTTTTGGACATTTAGCGACGTCTTAACGTCGCTAATATATTTTATTTAGCGATGTTTAGCGACGTTTTTAGCGACGTATATCTTTTGGACATTTAGCAACGTCATTAGCGACGTTTAGCGACGTCATTATTGGCGTCACTAAAACGTCGCTAAATTTTTTATTTAGGGCTGATTCTCCCCATTTCCTTTGATCTCTCCCTCTCTCCCTCCCAAATTTCAAACCCTACTACTCTGCTACTAAGCTACTGAGCTACTTCCTCCCTCCGGCGACCCCCCTCCGGCTTCTCCTTCCTCCCTCCGGCGACCCCCCTCGGCCGTGTCCTCTCCCTCCGGCGACCCTCCTCCCTCCAGCGCCCCCTCCTCCCTCCCAGCGTCCACTCCTCCCTCTCGGCGACCCCCCTCCGGCCGCATCCTCACGCCTCCAGCCGCGTGCCCTCCTTCCTCCGGCTCACCTTCTTCCTCCGGCTCCCCTTCTCGGTGAGCTCCTCTCTCTTTCTCCTTTCTCTGTCTCTCTCTCTCTCTAACAAGACAAGACACGACACGACACGGTTGAATCCTAATTTAAGGTTACCAAAACCTTTGACAATTGTAATAAACTTCTGTGTTTGGAGGTGATGGTTCCTCCGATCACCTTTAGCCTAAATGAGTGAGGTGGAAGAAATCCATCCTATCTGTTCGAATGAAAGCCAGGATAAAAAAATGATGGTTCCTCCTATAGCCTTTTTCCCCACTTTGTCTAACATTTACATTCTATGGTAGAAAAGTTGAGAATTTATTTGTTCCTCTATTGTAGTTTCATTAAAATTCAACAGGAGAAGTTACGTCATCAAAGTTATAAATAGACTATGGACATGATCGATGAACAATTGGTCCTCTTGAAGAAATTATTATTTTTCTAGTAATTTATTAATTGTTGATTAGTGTGTGTGCATGGCTAGAGAATTTTCAATTTGATGTTATCCTAATTTTTATCAAACATCCTTCTGCGAATCAATAATCCATATTCGAAAATTTAGGCTAAACAAATTGGTGCTTCTCATCGGAAACATGGTAGAAAGCACATTGAGACCATAACTGGAGTTCATTATATTTGATATTTGACTTTTTCCAAATGCTTAAAAGGGAAATTTATTATTAGTTTGATATTAGACTTGATCCATACTTAAAAAAATTTATTATTAAGTACATGTCCAATTTCATATTGGACTTGGCTCAGAAGAGAAAATTTGAGTTCGTAACAAACTTGAACACACATACACACCCTCATTCCCGTGTCCGTGTCTGTATGTCCGTGTCAGTACTAGGGTTAGGGGAAACAAGAACCATGAGTAATGTTGAGAAGTTGGCTCAACAATAATTGACTTGATTCATTTCAAGTACAACATACAAGAGAGGCTAGGTGCCCCTTCCTAGACATTTCCTGATATCTTCGACAAAAAATAATAAAAGCATAGGCATCTTGACATTTACAATTGACCATTTTTGTCATCCGGGTGAAGCCTCGTTCTCCTGATGCATTTATGTGTGATGACTTATCCTAACTAAGTTAAATTATAGTTGTCTACTCACTTTTTATGTGTGACGACTTGTCCTAACTAAGTTCATAATCACACTGTATGTAATGATTTATAGGATACATACTATATGTAATAATTTATAGGATACATACTGTCATTTTTGCAGAAGTATCTAGAAATGGATATGAATTATACTATCTCGTCATCGTCCTAACTAAGCATCGCTAAATGCGTCGCTAATTAGAGACGTTAATACACGTCGCTAATGACGTCGCTAAATATGTCACTAAAAACGTCGTTGTACGTCGCAAATTGCTGACATGGCAGTATTGCCAGGTCATTAAAGACGTCGCTGTAACGTCGTTATATAAGTCGCTAATTAGCGACGTTAATCAACGTCGCTAATTAGTGACGCTGCATCGCTAAACGTCGCTAATTTAGCGACACATTTAAGTCGCTAAAAAACGTCGGCATAACGACGTTTAGCGACATTTTTTCTTTCAGCGACGTGCTTTGTTCCGACTTCTTTAAAACGTCGCTAAAAGTGATTAGCGATAATTTTTGGTCATTTAGCGACGTTTTTTAACATCGCTAATTTGACTTTTTCTGGTAGTGTTTTGGGGGGGGGGGTTGTTAGCTTTGCTTGAGCAAAAGCTCAACTTCCTTCTTTCCTTTAGTCCCACATCGGATAGGCCAACCCCTCCTTGACCAACTTGGTCATCACGCTTTCCAGCAGCTATGCGATCATGTATACATTAGTTCCTCTTCATTGCTTTCTTAAAGATGTTGTGTGGGGAACCCCTTGGGTCACACGCGCGCGCCGCCGCCGCCGTCCGGCCCGGCTCGGCTCGGTTCGGTTCGGTTTGGTTCGGGGCGCGTAACGGGTGCGGGTACTTGCCCACACCTGTGGGCGCCGAATGCCGATCCAATTTACTGTTCGGGCTGGGATTCAAAAAATTTTTTGCTCCCCTTTATTTTTTGATCCATTTTAGCTTATTCAAATTTTGAATGTTGAGACACTGTCCTGGTTCATTGAACCTCTGTGACAGCTAAATTTGACAGTCATTCCTCCACGTTTTCTTTTCCTTTATTATCGCTCTTTAATGGCTAGTTTTGTGAGCCATTCAATCTCTTGTCGGTTGGCTGTGCATTTGATCTGCCTATATATATTGCGGTCACCTCCTCATCCTTTTTACAGAAAATCATCCTACGTGAAACCTCTCTTTCATTTCTCTCTCGAACCACATTCTGATCTCCAAAATCTTGTTCTGGGCAGAGCTAAGTTCGGTCTCTCTCTCCGAGTTGTGTGCGACGAAGAGAACCCGGTAGTCAGGAGATTTTACCACTAGGAGCTTCCGAGAAACGTCTGCACATAGACCTCAGATCAACTCTTAGGACAGTGCTTCGTGCACGACTTTTTCGGAGACCGGTAACAATTTTGTTTTTAGTTTTCTTGTTCTCTGAAAAATAATATATTTTTATTTATATTATAAATATTGATAACAACTACAAGATGATCGTTCGACCAAGCTCTTGTCTAATAATATCCGAAACTAATTGCCGATAATTAGTATTTGAAGTATATGCCGAACTTGAACTCCAGCTAGTTAGCAAACTACTCTAAAAAAAATTAAGTAGAAATGCCACGAGAGCACACGCTTCTCCTCAACTTTACTATCATCAATTAATACAATTAATATATCGTTGTTATATATCTGCACTTTTTTTTCCTCTTTTTCTTTCTTCTCTCACTCCATCGGTCGTCACAAGATTAGATATATATAATTAACTATAGGAGAGTGGATACCGGAGAAAACGTGTCCAATCCTTCGTCACAGCCGCTCTTTTTTTTTGGTTCTTTCCTTGAAGAATATATAGAACGATTTTTCTTTCTGATTCTCCATGATCCATTTGAACTTATCAAAGAAAATAGAGCGAGTCTCTTCTTGATTCTAGTATATAGGTGCCAAGCAATAAATCTAATTCCAAATGTTTCTTTCACAATCTAAATCTAATCAATTAAAAAACTACACGAAGGCGGATCAAAAGATTCGTCTCCAGAGTCACGTTCACCTCGTGCGTTGGATCGGATGACCCGTGCACGTGGTGTGGGGCCCGTTCGATCCTACGGTTGGAAACGACGGGACTCCCATGGGACTCTGTGAACGAAACTCTGAATCCGTGTGTATATATATATATATATATATATATTCTTCGATCGGAAGTTTCGTCCGCGGAGTCCCGCTAAAATTTCGTCCTTCGTATATCATCGGATTGGAGGTTCCGCGTGGGTCAAGTGCCGATGCATCGGCTAAGGATCGCATGAATTCCGCGAGACTCCGAAAAAGAAACTCCCGATCCGAACTATATATATATATATATATATATATATATATATATATATATAAACTCTGACAGAGCTAGTATTTAAAAGAATAATGCTAAGTTTACAACCAAATGCTTACAACCCTCTTACAATCTCTCTCTCCCACCCTGACAGGTGGGTCCCACCCGGCCCCACCTGTCAGTTACTCTGGTTGTAAGAGGATTGTAAGCATTTGGTTGTAACTGTAGCATTACTCTATTTAAAATTAGGAATAGAAAGCAAATTTGAGCGTCCCCACTGGCAAAGCTCCGCTTCTGACAGTGCCCCGGCGATTCTACAGATCTGACGGGGGTACCAACGGCTAGACAGTAAGACCCCGTGCACCTTGACTATAGCTTCGCAGTGACAACCTTGATCGAATGTGTAGGATAGGTGGGAGGTGGTGACACACAACGACCAATCCTGAAAGAACACTCTTTCGTCTAAGGATGTCTAACCGCCGCACCGATCATTCGGGGGGACGCATGAATTGCTCAAAAAGTGTTTTCGGTTAAAACGTCGTGCGACTCGGAGGACATAAGAATGGTCATACCAAAAATCTTGCCGACTCGACACGAGAACCCACGAATTTGATAGGAACATATCAGAAACAACAACATTAGCTGCAAAAATTACGATGGTAAGACTAAACAAGCATTAAAAGTTCTATTATCAAGTAAATTGCAATGGACTTCCCTCACCTCAGCCCTTGCAGGTGAATAAGGTCTTTCTTTTCTTAATTCGAAGGCATTTTTATTTTAGTGGTTTCTTTCTCATGTATTTCCAGCTACAAATTCTCCCCTCTTAGCAAACATAGACTTCTTCTTTATTACGTTATTCTTTGTTGGTTTATAAAATTATGAAAGAAGATGGCACAAATCAGCAAAAAAAATTTTTTGCCAATTCTCCTTACAATCATATTCCCACAGTACTTATTTCATTCATGTGGTTACTGTTTCTTTCCCATTTATCTAAGAGAACAACACCACACAAAATACTCACCATTCTCTTGCACATGAAACATGATTTTTAGCTTAGGAAACAGTTTCCTCGAGTCCAATCACCTATGCATATGTATTTCCTTCGATTTATGTGTTACTGGAGTATGGTTTAAATTTTGAGGAGGAAGAAGAGGCATTACTAGGGAAGCTGCGCGCTGGACAGTGGGGAGCCTGCCGGAGGGGACACTGCCGCCGGTTGGGTCGGGAGCTGGAGCATCGCTGCTTGAGTACGTCGGAGGACGCAGGTTTGGGTTCGGGACCGGAGATGGTCGACGCATGCGATGGAGAGTCGGTGTCCGGAGCGGGGAAGTGGAAGGGAGAGGCGGCGGAGCAGAGCTTGGCGGGCGCACCGTAGTCTTTGCTTCTGCTGATATTTGTTAGGGTGAGCACAGGCTGCACAGCATGTGAAAATGAATGGACTGCCGGCGACATATATCCCTACAAAAATTCAATTTAGGATCTCTCTCTCTCTCTCTCTCTCTCTCTCTCTTTGGAAGGCAGGCGCGTTTAGGGCTTCGTTCCGCGTCGGAAGGAGGAGGGTGCTGCCTCTGGGGAGGTTATCTCCTCCCCTGGTTCTCTTGCTGAAGAATGCTCCAGGTTGGGCCCCTGGTCGTCATATGCGGGGGGTCCTTTGAGTCTGATGCTGTTCTCGGAGACGGAATAGGCCACCAGGCGTCTGGGATGGATCTGGTGCTAGGGGAAGCACAAGGAAGGCCAGATCCGAGATTGATTGCGTGCGCGGAGTTAGAGGCAACAGGGCCCTGCGGCCTTGGGCGTGGATGTCAGCAAGCAAAGGAGGTCCAAGAATCATCACAGGCCCATTTATCAACAAATCATGAACCTAACAAATGTCAGTACAAATGCATTGAATCGGTACATCTCCTTGACTTTTTTTTTGTTACCTGGTATAGAAGGTAATATTAATCTGCTCACTTATTTAATTTTTTTTTTAATATACTACCATAATTTGATGGACATTGGACATTCAATATTTTTATTTTTCACCCTACATTAACTTGTATTTAACAAATACTTGTTATTTTACAGTTCAATGTCTGCGGTTTTTAAAAAAAATTCTCTCCTAGTTTAACATTTGGTTTTTTTTTTTTTTTCTAAAAACCCTTACTAGTTTAACGCCGGCTATTTAAAAAAAAAAATCCCCTAGTTTAACGCGTGTTGTTTTTTTTTTGCATAAAAAATTCGACTGCATTTATTTATTTAGTAATAATATATAAAAAAATATAATAATATTTTTGGTTTTATAACGATAATATTTTTTGGTTTTAATGTAGAAAAGTAAACGGATTGTTTTTTGGTTGTGATGTTTTATCATATTAACCTGATATCTAATATTTACAGTAGTTTGAATATCATTTCTTCTTCCAAGTTTCAAAATTATATTCGAATATTTTCGTTAATTTGAATAGAAATATAAGCAAATCTCATAATTTTGATTCTTAAAGAATATCATGAACCTACTATCCAATTGAGAAAAATCTTAAAACATGGTCAAGGTAGTCTGAATATCATTTTTTCATTAAATATTTTCTGCGTTAAAAGAAAAAGAATTCTGGTTTGTGATATATATTTGGTTGTTGATTACAGTTAACATATAATTATCTAATTACCGTTAATTTATTACAAAAGTTACAAGTGTGTAATCTGTATTCAAATCATTATTACTCTAGTAATATACAAATATATTTACTTTATTTACTAATTTTGTTCTCCAATAATATACAACTATATATATATATATATATATATATATATAAACTATTTTAAAATATATTTTAATTAGAATTTGTTATTGATATGTTTTTATAGTTTTTGATGTGTGGGTCAAACAATACCATGTAATTAGTTCAAATATTTAAATATATTTGAATTAAAATTTGTTAAACAATTTTCATATTTTTTGGTATTTTTAAAATTTGGTATTTAAATATATTTGAATGACATAGAGCAACGCTATATGGTGTAAAGAGAAGAAAATGACTGCGATAGTGCATTGCTTGCAAACATGGCATCATTGTCTCCTTGGCACCCAGTTTATTATGATGAATAACAATGTTGCCATGAGCTACTTCCAGATCCAGAAGAAGATGTCCTCTAAGCAAGCAAGATGGCAAGACTTCTTGTCCGACTTTGAAATGGAGCTTTGATACAAGCCGGGCAAGAAGAACCATGTGGCTGATGCACTCAGCAGGAAGGCCGAGCTGGCAACATTGTGCTCGCTCAAGGGTGACATACTTGAGCGTTTCAAGATGTGTATGGCCGAGGACCCATTGACATAGGCTTTGGTGAAGTTCACTCAAAAAATCAAAATGCAGAGGTTTTGGCTAAGGGGCGGGATTCTCTACACGAAGGGTGACAACTACTCAAAGAATGCCACGACACAAAGTTGGTAGGACATCTGGGTCAAAAGATGACATTGACATTATTGGATCCTGCCTACTATTGGCCTCGCATACGCGAGGATGTGGAAGACTATGTCTGCACTTGTCTTGTGTGCCAATAAGATAAGGTGGATCATCAGCAACCCGGGGGCCTGCTTAAGCCTCTCCCCATATCGAGTCGACCATTGGAGAGCATCTCGATGGAGTTAATCTTTGTGTTGCGTAAGGTGGGGACACTTGGGTCTATTATTGTAGTCGTAGATCGATTCTCCAAGTACGAGACCTTTATAGCTACACCGACATATTATACTACAGAGGAGGAGGTCGGACGCTTGTTCACATGTGGTGATATTTTGGGACATCTCGAAAATCATTATCAGCGGCCGAGACCCCTATCACAACCCGCACCCGGATGATCGGGACACGAGTACGTGGATACGTCCAGCCTACGTTGCAGCATCGATGGTGGAACGATGTCTAGATCAACAATATATATCTAAAGATCTCACACAATAATATCCAACTCCATAAGGAGAACAATGATATAACAATATAATACTTAATCATAAATCTAAATAAGATAAGGCACGATACGATTTACAGAGATGGAAATCCAAATCACAAGTTATAATAAGTCTAGACATCAAAAAATAAGTCTAAAAGCCAAAAATAATATCTCAAGTCTCAAGTAGTTGCTGGAGGCAGATCCGGTAACAAAACACTAATAAAGAACTAAGATAACTAGTGACTCCGGCTAGACCTTTTGACAATCACTCCAAGTACGCCTGAGCTACATGGTCCAACTTTGCACCCTCAACATCCCGGGGTCCGAACAAAGTAAAACACCAATCCTCGAGACAATCCTCTAAAAATGTTATCCAATCAGGATATAATAAGCACAACTCCAATATCAGTTCCAATTAAATGATAAAGACTATAAAACAGTAATAGTGAATGTAATACATGATGAGCAATGTAGAACTAATGTCATATCATGGCA
Organism: Iris macrosiphon; assembly: GCA_036927795.1. Taxonomy (NCBI): domain Eukaryota; kingdom Viridiplantae; phylum Streptophyta; class Magnoliopsida; order Asparagales; family Iridaceae; genus Iris; species Iris macrosiphon. Next base: position 150,977,322 of record JAYESA010000002.1, on the reverse strand, counting down.
AGTAAAGAGAAATAAGTAATTAAGAGCAACAAGACGTAGTCATCATATATGAAGTTGAAATAGAGGAGATCTGTAACTACACCAAGTGTTTTGAAATACTAGTTTAGATATATGATCGGCTTAGACAATTCAATGTTTACACTAAAGTAAAAAAAAAACTAGCTTAACCATACATGAAGTGTATGGTTAGCTAGTAGTCGATGTCTACACTACTACAATGTCTATGTATATGATCATATATCTAACTAGCACTTTTCTGCCTCAGACTAGTACAAAGGATCCAACCATGACACGATACGATATAATGATCAATGTCTAATAACAATACGATGAGCAATGTATAATATCAATACGATGAGCAATGTCTATGAAAGTAACATCTCATAACCCATGATCCAATATATATACCAATTCGTGTACCATCGTGTCAGAAAATCAAGTATAACATCACTAAGTACATGTATCATAGTAATCATCAAGTAAAGGAAAATATCAGAGAATGTACTCGCCTATGGCCATATGCTGAAATATTAAACAGTTTCTGAAATAGTGCCTCGAAGACCTATATATAAATTTTTATGTCAAGCAGGTGATTTGAAATCATAATTAAGCTCAACTAGCTACATTCTAAGCTTCTAGATTAAAACTAGGTCATGTGGGCTAAACTAGTCAATTAGCTAAATTTTGGGTTCCAAATTATCTACTAGTTGGTCTATGAAGCTATACTATGTATTACCAAACTATAACTAGGTTTTCTAAGCCATACTAGTAAATATAGATATATTATGTTTCATAAATATACTATATCGACTCATAATATCAATATCTAATAATATCTTAGCCTAAATACCCTTACCTAGCCCAATACCCTAATACCTTGATACCTGGCCATTACCTTAGCCATGCTACTACCTTAATCAACTTCAAGATATACTATAATACCTAGTTATCATATTGTTGATACCTACACTACATACACTAGTCCCTAACTCCACTTTAATACCTTAACTAGATCATAAACCCCTTATCTAAGATAGCCCTTATACTAGTTCTGATACTCATACCTACCCTACACTCTAGGTACTCAGGTACATAGGTATCACAACACTGTCATACCACACTACCCATTGCTACTAGCCCCTAGTGCATACTGTGCACAGACCTGAGCATGATCTCTAGCTGCATGTTCCCACACACATTGCAACCCTCTTCATATAACTTCCAGCAACTGCTTGCAGAATTAAGTATCACCTACCTCACTACCCTGTCCTGCACCACCACACAACCCAAGCTCTCCCTCTCCCTTGCTCCCATACTACACACCACACCCTACTACACAAACACTTCCAATTGACACACATAGCCAACCAAAAGAACAACACACACACACACACACACACACACACACACACACACACACACTAATACACTCTACACACTCCTATATTTATAACCCAATAACAACTCATATATATATATATATATATATATATATATATATATATATATATATATAAACACACTTATATACATGTACACACACCATATAAACATATGAACACACATTATATATAGTACCCCTATCTAGATTATTGCTGCTACTGCTCCTAAATATACCTGCTGCACAATTCAGTTGCAAGTGCACTCGCACATGCATAGAACTCCCCCATTGACACAATAATATCACTCCCACATCTGCACATCAGGGTACCAACCTGTGCATAATTGACACTAGGATTCACTCACAGACATTATAGTTCAGATACCAATTCCCCCAACTGTTAACCACACTCACTTCTCACTGTCACACACCCGAGCCTCCTCCTCCTGCCTAAAATGTACTGCTACTACTGCTGAAACACCTTCCTACATGATGTGCACGAATGCACAATAGGCACAAACACACTCCTCAAATGCCTATGAACTGGAGATTCACCCCCCCGGACACTTACCTAGCTCCCTACCTCACTTGCTACAACAACTATTGCCTCCCAAAAGCCTACATAACATGTACAACACCACAATCACAGGCAGTGCAAGGCATTGCACACACATAAGCCCCTGGCACTTCTCTGTGCAGTGCACTGATTCCAAAGCATCCCCTTCTTGCTGTGCACCCCTCCATGATACTCATGTGATACACCCCTCCAATATTATGATACCGAATCCAAACACAATGAAACACCTCACTATATATATATATATATATATATATATATATATATATATATATATATAGAGAGAGAGAGAGAGAGAGAGAAATTGATACTAATAGACACCAATACTAAGGAAATACCAACCCTAGCCATGCGTATCATGACACGGTCTCTACGTATTCAATTGTGGACACATGGACACTATCACTGTAAACCCCCTGATTTTTCAAGATTTTTAAAACTGGCTTTTCGGAATTTTCTGGGATTTTTCTGTAATTAAATTCAGGGTTTTAATTTTTAAAATAATTTTTAATTAATAATACATAATATTAAAATATTATGAAAATAATATTTTTGGGTGTAAAATGAAAAACTGGACTTAGGGTAATTTTTTTGGAATTTATTGGGCCCCGGACCTATTTTATATCACCTAAAAACTAATATTTAATTATTTAATTAATTATTTATTTAATTATTTATTAAGACCCAAGCCCAATCAAGCCCAGGCCCAGCCCATCCGCTGCGGGTCGGATCCGGGCCAACCCGCGACCCGAACCCGCAGCCCAAAACCCGCTCAGCTTAACGGGTCGGGCCGGGTCTGCCAGACCCGAACCCGCCGCCCGCCCGACCCGTTGAACCCTTCTCCTCCCCCACGATCGATCCCGCATCCCCCGCCGGCGGCTCCGGCTACGTCTCCGGAGCCTGCATCAGACCCGCCCGCACCCCACGCCACGACACCCCCCTCTCTCCGCCTCGTCCGGCCACCTCCCCGCGGGTTCCCCCTATAAAATCTCCTTCTCCTCCCTCATCTCCACCCCACCTGAACCCTAAACCCCCGCCGACCCCGACTCCGGCCACCCCTCAAGCCCGGTGACCTCTTCCTCCTCCTTCCTAGCTCCACCGCGACGCTCCTCCTTCCTCCCAGCGCCTCGCCGCGCGGCTCTGCCCCTCCTCGAACTCGAGCCGACCCCACAGCCAGGCTCCCCGACCCCGCAGCACCCTCCGGCCGCCTGCGCCGCCGTCGACTACCCCGGCCGCCTCTGCTCCCCCGGCCGCCTCCGGCCAGCGCCGCCCCCAGCCTCCCTCCGGCCCGCCCGAGCTCTGACAACAGAACCCTAACCCTAACCCTAGACACGCGTGTCGGACACGTGTCGGACGCAGTGAATTTCGGGTTTTTCGAACCCTGTTCAGGTGCGCGTATCTCCCTGCTCGTTTACCCGTTTTCGATTCCGTCTTTTGCATCGCGAACCCTCTCGGTGTCCGTGCAACCCGCTCGGGGCATCGCGTCCTGTGGCGATCACGAACCGCGATCCAAAAACAGGAAAAATAACGCCCTGATTCATCCCGGAACTGAGTACGCCCCGCCAAACGGGACGACTTGGTCGCGTGCGGTCTTCAAAAATACGTGCGCATCGTTGATACGGACGTGTGGGATTTCGCAGAAGTCGATTCGGGTGTGCGTGCACACCGGAATCAACGCGTATCCGCGGACACCGCCCCGTATCCGTCCCTTCTGAATCGTGACCTAACTTTGTGTACACACGTCGGATCGAAACGAAACTTACGCCATCAGACCCGTAGCAATACGCTGGTCCTGTGAGCCAAGTTTGGTTCGATTCTGAGAACGTTGACAAAATCGCGTGTCGTGGGCCCCACAGGCTCCACTTGACGGACGATTTTGTGACCGGCTCATCGGAATCCAATTCTGCAAGTTCCGTTGAGTTCGTATCATCGTTCCTGACCTGTTGACACTAAGTTGGACAGATTTGGAGACCTTTGTATCTGACACGCTTTTCGGTGCAAAGCGGCCCACATGTGGACCCGCTTTGGCCAGAAACTGCCATTTTTGCCCTTGTCTCCAAATCGGACTCAAGGATAGGCGTTTCTAGCTGATTGATATTTTCTGGATCTGATGGTGATATTTGTTACAGCAACCGGAGTACCGCCTGCAATTTCAGCTAAAGTCAGAGCCACAATTGGAACCGGAACCGCAGGCAAGTGTACCTTGCCAAACTTGCAGTTGTTGTTAATTATTCTTTTGAATATATACATTATAACTATTGTACATGCTCAACCCTAGGGCCGTGTGACGTGCTTAGCGTTCAATTATAGTCGGGTGCCAACACCGTACGCGGGGTTGTGTAACGTCACTTAGAGATGAATATCGTGACATTTACATTCTCGTACTTGCCATATCAAGTACATTATACCCAGGACACTTGACACTGATCATGAGACAGAATCTTCCTGAAATATTCAAGGCGATTCTGTATAGGATACAGGTTTTATGACATATACAGTTTACTTGCTTAGAATTTATTCTGACTTATTGCATTAGTTTGATCTTGCGTGACTGGACCTGAGACATTATGGAACTGTGACATGAGATTACATGGGGTGGGGAGAGTATTACCATATCAAGGCTGATTATAATATAAATAATGTCATCTGGAGGTGTCTTAGTCTTTGATACAGAGCTTTGGCGCAAGTTCTGGCCCTTCGAGAAAATACTGCTATGGTTTCTTCAACACTGATCCTATAGTAGTCTCAGCCTGAGTATGACCAATAACTCTCACTTGCATATCACTTAGCTGGTTTATTTATTTACCCTATTGTTCCTTTATTTCTGCACTGCATTTATTTTGGCTTGTATTATCTGTACCTTGTTATGTCCCCTGAGGACCTGGAATGGACTATGTCCCCAGGTATAGCCGAAGAGATCTACCCCGAGGTATACGGAACATGAGCACTTCTCGGAACAGAACAGGAACCTGAGGACGAGATCGTGGCAGAAGACTTCTCCTGAGTACCGGCTCCATATGCTCAGTATTTCTATTTCCAGTTGATTTATTTCCTGTCTATTTGCATTCGATGTACTAGACATATTCTTGGATTGTTCCCGAGACACTTATTTGAGATGCTTATTTATTCTATTGCACTATTTCTGGCATTTAATCTGTGATTATCTGTTGTGGATGAGATTAGAATAACCTGGGACTTGTAACATTTGCTCTATTTACTGTTAGACTATAACTTAAGCATGTCCTGATGGATCCATTAAATTGGGTTGTCCATCGGTGCGTGCTGCTGGCCATTGCCACACATTCAGTCCCTCGATATTTTGGGACTGGGGCGTGACAATCACACAACCAAATAGACACTAATAGTCCTATTGAGGATATCAATCAAACACTTGGTGGACACAATTTGTAGTTCCCCAAATTGGCCATAAAAATACCTAGAATTATAAAAATAGAGGCCTCTACTACCTAATTCAACACATATTGGGTTGTACTAGCCATGGGTGGATTCCTAGAGGTTTAATATGACAATCTAACATATAAATTGATAGAGAAAAGAATTTACCTATTGAGAGTTGGATCCCAATAAAACTTCTCCAAATGGACACAAGCAATGAGGTGGACAGAAACCCTCCTAGCTAAGCTCCTCTCCAATGTTCTCCTTGCACTCCAATGCTTCTAGGCCTCCATGGGAATTGGAATGGATGAGAATGGGTGAATTTGATTAGAAAAATTGGTGGAAATTGGATGAATTGAGGAATAAGTCACTTTGTGGGAAGATAGAGGCTAAATGAATGATTACCTAATGAGAAATTAAACTCCTATTTAGGGCCGGCCCTATTAGGGCACTAGGGTTGAGATGTAATATCTGGAATGTCCCTCTCCATTTCCTAATTGGTTCTAGAAGTTTTCATGAATATGATCTTTGATTGAGGGAGAAATCTAATTAATGAATAAGAGAAATATTCTATCCATGCTAACTAGTACTAATTAATTCTAATTAGCTAAGTCACTAACTAACATCAATCACCAACTAACATCTAATCAAATCTAGTTAGCTATCATACTAACTAATAACAATGTTATTATAACTATATACATATCAATATAATATTAAGAAATAGAGTAATAACAAAAATATCCTTCTTCCAGAGTTAGGTAGCTACACCCCCGCTTCACGGGGAAGTTCTGGACTAAGGTGTTGAAGATCCTTGGGTTGGATCTACACTTCTCGAATAGTTTTCACCCGCAGACGGACGGACAGACGGAGCGGGTCAATTCTCTACTTGAGGAGTACTTGTGGCACTTTGTGAGTGCCAACCAATGGGAATAGGTGCATCACTTGGACATCGCCTAGTTCTACTACAATCTCCAAAGCAGAGAGTCATCCCACAACAGCCCATTCGGGTTGGTAATAGGTCGATAGTCGCTCGCCCCGCACAAGCTGAGTATGGAAACCTCGGGCAAAATCTCCATGGGTCAAGTTTGCCTCGAACTTCAAAGAGAATGTAGACATTGCTAAGACATTTCTGGAGAAAGTCGCACACAAGATGAAGAAATGGACTGACACCAAGTGAAGGCCTATCGAGTACAAGGAAGGGGAGTTGTTGTTGATCAAGCTTCAGTCGAATAGTTCAAGGTGTTCCGCAAGGTGCACAAAGGGACTGATCTTCAATTATGAAGTCCCTTCCCGATCCTTAAGAAGGTGGGCAAGTTGCCTACAAGCTCAAACTTTCGGCAAAACTGAAGATTCATCCCATCTTCCATGCGAGTTGCCTCAAGCATTTTCATGCAAACTTGGAGGACCCTCAGCGAGGAGTTTCAAAATTGTCCATGGCGACCATGACTACGTCGTTCGACAAGGAAGTGGAAGTCATACTTGATTCAAGGAACAATCGCTGACGAGGTGTTCCCCATATGTGGAGTATCTCATCAAGTGGAACGGAATGTCGTATGACGAGTCCAGCTAAGAACGCGCTGACATGTTGTATCAGTTCGATGACAAGATCCAAGAATTTCTCAACGGACATGTGTGACGTGTACGTTAACACAATAGATGGGGGAGAATATCACACACATTTATTTTCGGCCCCACCGAGGTGGATTAAATGCCTTATAGGCATATTTGTAAATATTTTAAATGGCAGCTAGAATAATGCATGGAATATTCCTAGGACCTAGAATAATTTTTAGAATATTTCCTAAAATAATTCCTGTAATATTCTCATTCCAGAAGGTTCTTGTAAGCCTTTGAGACACTATAAATAAGGGGGAGACTCATTTGCTCCTCACCACCGAAACTTGTAAGCTTTCTTCATATTAATAAAAGTCTTTCAAGTTTCACTCTTGTTCCACTATGCTCTCTTTTCTTAGCGATCTAGCTAGTTCGTTCGGGGGAAGGCTTGCACGAGTCTTCTTGGAAGAAGTTTGTGCGTCATACGGGACGGTGCAGGAAAAACACTTAGTTCGTTACAAGTGGCTCAATTCCAATTGTGCTGACCTATTCTATTTGTCTACGTGATGTAATTAATATTAGCCAGGTCAACAAAAATTAGAAATCTGAAGATCAAAAGACCATTTTGAAACAATTTTAGAAAGTGGTAAATTAGCATTAAAGGGCATATTTATCATTTGATGATGACGAACTTAGAAATTTTTTGTCATGGTTCCATGATTATATAAGGATATTAAAACTCGAGCATTCTTAATTTTTGTTACTTTCCATTCTCGTTATATAATTATACGTATTTATACGTATACTTGTTTCTGTATCCTGTATCGATACAATATCCTGCATGTGGTATGAATACATGTTTCCATTAATGAGCACATATATCATGTTGTAGGTTTTTCTTGTTAGTTTCGAGAACCGTAAAGACAGATGAAAGCGTAAAAAATTACTATTTAAATCGTGAACGTAACCTAAAATATGAGACTTCTAGCGATATTGGCGACATATATTTATCGGAAAATTTCAGTGAGAGCATAAAAATTTAATATATTTATAAAAAAGTATAAAAGTTTCTAAATTTACATCAAAAGCATTAAAATATGAGACTTGTGAAAGATACTTACCACCTACATTGTACTGACAAGAAAAAAATGGTTACCGTATTCTTATTATATTCGTACATGTATCCACGCCCGTGTTCGTATATTCATGTAGATAGATGATTATATTGTCCATGTTCGCATCCATTACCATACTTGTGCAACACAACTTATCAGTTATTGAGTGTTTATTGTATATAGTTGATATTGTCATTTTGACTTTTGAATCTGTCTTCAGTGTTCAAAAGTCTCATGGGTCACTTGACTTACTCATAACTCTTTGAGATTATATGTCCACCCTTCAATTGACTTGTACAAAATATAAGAAACCATCATGTCAGGATGAATCCACATATTTGCCTGTAGGAAGCATTACTGCTTACTTAGCTACACGCATAAACCATCTGTGACAGAGTAAGTTACAAAAACAAGTCATAGCAGTACTAAAGGAAAGCTCATAAGCCCAGCAATATCTTGCTCCAGCAAGACCCATAAATGGTGGTCGGGGGCATCTGTGAACACGTGAGATGTTGCATTAGAGTCCATCATATGCTGCTAATTTAACTAATTTAATACGCAGTCAAACCCTTTTCTACAGTGATGTGCATGGGTAGGGATGCAATCGAGCCGAGCCGAGCCCGAGCTTGTTTGCGAGTTCACAAGTATGTTCAAGATCAAACTTGGGCAAACTCGAGCTTTTATCAACTGAGTCGAGTTGAGCTCGCGAGCTGGTTTTGTTCATTTGCAGCCCTAGATCGGAAGAAGGACTAATTGGAAAAACAAGAAAGTACAATCCAAGAAAGAATCAACATGATCAACTTACACCCTAGATCGGAAGAAGGACTAATTGGAAAAACAAGAAAGTACAATCCAAGAAAGAATCAACATGATCAACTTACACAATATTGTACATGTTCCAGAGCACAGAGTAAGAATGGAACTCTTTAGCCGGATCGAACCAGAGGAAGATCCTCTGTTCTTTGTTCCCTTCCCCTCCAGTGAACACATTCGTCTGCAATATGTAGGGCTCCCCTGTCCTGTTGCCCAGGAACTCAAAATCTATCTCATCATGCTTAGAGTTCTGAGACGATAGCTGGAACAAAAAACATTTACCACCGCACAAACAGCATTTGTAAATGGAGGAATCACTACTTGCATCTAAGTACCTACCTACCTACAGGAAGATGGTGTCCGTATCCATTACATCAAGGGCGGAACAAGGGTGGGCTACCAGTCGGTTGACTTAAATAAAAAAGCCAAACAAAAAAAATACATAAGAGTAAAAAAGGCAAACAAAATTTTCAGGATGGACTTGCACGGGATCCGACGTAACGTTCGGAACTTTTGAGCACACTGCATTGGGTCCACTGTCCTCCAACTCCGATTTCAACTCCCACTATTTATAAACGGAAGAAATAATACGCTCCCGTTGCTCGATCCACTGATCTTCTGCCACCCAGCCGAGATCTTATACCTCTTCTTGGTAACCACAAGAGCCACTCGAGTTCGGTGGTACGTCCTACATATGTGTGTACTTATGTAGGAAATCAATTCCTCGTTCTTTCATTTCTTTTCCTTTGAAAATTTATAATTCCTATTAATTTTCTTTTCCAGTGTTTTGAGAGGCCAAGAAAATTTGAAGAAAAAATAAATTTCCTACGGTTGGAAAGTGATTCCTTAGTTAGGTGGAAGAATTTTTTTTTTTCTATTTTTCTTTTTTGTGGAAATTATTTTTCTTTTCTCATATTTTTCTTTGACATTCAAATATAAGAAATAAATTACTTTTCATTTCCAATGTTAAGATTCTGCAAAACAAACTAGTTATATGGACATATTCCTATTCTATATCCTTAATGTGTCCTTAGTTGTCTCCGTGTTTGTATTCGTACAATATAAGTAACGGTTTTGGGAATTGAAGCACTGACTTACATAGAATGCTGTGACAGTCCCAGCAGTCCCCCGCAACCATCCTGATGTCCATGCTGAAGTGGCCAAACAGGTAGGAGCCCTTGGACTGAAATCCAGTCCCTGAAGACAAGGCAGTGAACAAATAAGTCTATAATACATATTACATATATATACATATATATATATATATATATATATATATATAATTTTCTTTTCTTGTTTCACTTTTGTGTACTTACCTGTATAATTATCAAGGAGCAGCTGGATCTCATTGCCTCCACCGTAGTACTTGATGTGGTCGAGAGCCCAACTCGCCACATAGTTCTTCTGAAACGGAACATTGACAGGCTTCTTCGGCGCAGCAGCAGTGGTGCTTAGAATGGCCAGGCTCAAGAAACACAAGCACAGAGCTAAAGAGGAGGAGCAAGGAGGAGCCATGTCCACAAGGAGAATGAGAAACGAGGAAGGGACACAAGCATTTAAGTAGCAAATAATGGGGGGTCATTAGTTTACTGTAACAGTTGACAATTTTGGAGGTGTAACTGGACTTAGTAGATTGCTATCTTGTTTTGCTGTTTCTTACACATGAACATGAACGTGCTCATGAATTCGACTTGGAATGCCAGCTTGTAGTGTCTGTCTGATCAAAGATCAAATGGCAAAGAAGATTTGATTAGGAAGCAGCAAATTATGCCCCTAATTAACTTGAAGATGACGGTGGTATGGAATATTAGGGAGAGATTTGCAGGCGATAATTGTTGATGTTGGGTGGGATTCCCAAACTATATGGAGAACACACCTGAGTGCGATGAACGACATTCGTGGGTCGGAGAAAGCTTGGAGAGTCGAAGACGACAAATGAGGTAAATTTCAGTGGACGTCAAAACTATCAAAATTTGAAAAATAGCAGCCATCACCGGTATACCGCTTGTATATCGTCATCGGTATACCGCCGGTATGCCAAAAATTATGAAAAATACTGTTGTTCATTCCAAAACCTTTCTGACCCACTGCCTCCAGACTTCACCTAATGCCTGACCCTAAGTCATTGCAGGAAATTCTTTTGCCTACTTACCATACCCGAGCCCAATGCTGCTGCTACTATCTTCATTTTGCAAAAGTCTGCAAGCACCCCATCACTACTGCCAAACTGCTGCTAACAAGCAGTTGGCACCCCAAAAAGGCAGCTTCACCAATCAAGCCTGCACATGTCTCGACTGGACCAAGTTCCTGCAGTCCAATTGACTGAACACTCCTCTCCTTGTAGACCATCACCACCCAAAAACTGCTATTACCCGAGCCCTTCATCACCCACTGTCTGGAGCAAGTGACTCAGGTATAGCAGCACCTGTGTGCTATACACAGTCACCGACTTGCACACAGTATAATGTAGAACCTCCCACATCCTACTGTTGCACCTGAGAACACCTTCTCCTATCCTCAACAACTAACCATTGCACATCTAAACCACATCACTCCATGTCCAAACCTGTGCACAAGAATGCACAGAACACTTGTGTGCAGGGTTTGCACACACTACAGTCCACTCTAGTACCGCACCACATACACACATGTCAAAATATACCATACATCAGTCACCCCTTCACTCACTGAACAACACTGAAATGCACTGCACCAAAACACTGATTGCAGGCCCCTATACTGTACTTGCTCAACAATTTAAGTTGCAACAACAACTGGCCACACTCTTCACCAACTCACCTCACACCCACACAAAATCATATATAACAACACTCAAAAAAAAAAAAAAAAAAAAAAAAAAAAAAAAAATATATATATATATATATATATATATATATATATATATATATATATATATACAAGAAAGAGGTCCCTCGACCCATTTGCAATCGACTCCCTCTTAGATGCAGAGTTGGCTCCTTAGAAGTGGTCTATAAGATAAGTAAGAAGCAGACGCGCGAAGCGGAAATGACTTTGTCGCGGACTGACCGAGGAAGAGGAAAGGGGAAATCAGAGAAGATCGGCTGTTAACAATGGTTGTTGGCAAAAATAAAACACAATTATCCGTGCAGAAGATCGGCTGTGACACAAATTGATTCATAGGGCACACACATGTCAAAATATACCATACATAAGTCACCCCTTCACTCACTGAACAACACTGAAATGCACTGCACCAAAACACTGATTGCAGGCCCCTATGCTGTACTTGCTCAACAATTTAAGTTGCAACAACAACTGGCCACACTCTTCACCAACTCACCTCACACCCACACAAAATCATATATAACAACACTCAAATATATATATATATATATATATATATATATATATATATATATATACACACACACACACACAAAGATATCAATAGGAATATATATACACAAACTCACAATTGGCATTTCAACAAACACCCATGGTGCACTAATGTGAAACTCATGATACACCCCGAACTATGGTACCAAGACTCCCAATATCCAACATACACCATATCTACATATCCATACATCCTCACATTAATAAAGTAATTATTAAAAAAATACAATTTAAGGAGAATTACACTAATAGACCCCCAAACCTCCAATTTTGAGGCACAAAACAATATTCCACAAGAAGAAATCATAGAACTAGATAAATAAGGGCTTTTAGCACCTAGTTCTAGCCATAGAAAGAAAATTCCACCTATGGGAGGGTTCCTATAAGTCCAATGAGTGTTCTTAACTATGAATAGAGTGAAAAATAAGGAATTACCTAGGTTTTGAGTGACCTCCTTGAAGAACTCCGAATTTGGACACGAGAAAGACGAAGCGGACACAACTTGGACTCCTCTTCAACTTCCTCTAGCAATGACAAGCTCCTTAGCCTCCTTGGAAAATAAGAATGAGAGGGATGGGATTTGGGAATGGTGAATTTGGTAGGAAAGAAATTTGGGTTTGCCTCTAACTTTGGAAATAAAATTATAATGAGAAAAAAAATGAGGGTTATTCATGAATAAAGAGGCTTATATAGACTTACTCTTAGGGTTAGGTTGAGGAATGTTTATATTGACATAAGTGCCCCTCCCATTCCTTCATGAATAGAATCAACTAATCCTATAGAAGGAATATTCTATCCTTGAGTTTAAATAGGTTTAATAGACTTAATCTAGTCATGACTAATTAATTAATTGAGTCAATAGGTCAAGTCAAGTCAAGTCTAGTTAGGTCCACTAATGTCAAGTCTAATTAGAATAGACTAATCAACTAACCAGATATAATATTAGTAACAATATATATATATATATATATATATATATATATATATATATATATATATATATATATATATATATATATATATAACATGCACATTATAAATAAATAATATATACACAATATTTATAATAATAAAAAATGACAAAAATAGCCATATTTTGGAAATGTGGTAGTGACACTTGCCCTTGCCCTTAGGGGCCTTATTGGCAGAAGCGAAGGAGGAGGATGCTTAGGGAGGCATGACAACAAGGAGGAAGAAGAGAATAAAGATTTGAGGGTTTGTAAAGAGCCTCTCTCTCTCTCTCCCCTCCACCCCCTTTATATAGGCTCAGATATGCGGATGTGGATAATAATGGTGGAGGTTCGAATCCCGCTTTGCCTCGATATAAGTAACGACAACAACTCTTCGTTGATTGTGATGCTTTATCTTCATACGACGCGGAATCCCAAGAGATCCGCTCGAAGGCCAAAGCAAATCTAGATATTTAATGAGCTGACAGTCAGTCAGAGACAACTATGCGGCAACGAGACTATATGACATGCCTTTCATATGCGACCAAAAAGTGCCTCGACCATGCTTCTTATTCAAAGTATTCCAAAGTTATCATTTTGGAAACTTTCAAGGGGGTATTGTAGAAGCATAAAAAATTATGCAGGCCGCATAAAGATCATGTCCCCCATCAAGAATAAAACTAAGCCACAGAGAAGCCCTATGCGGCATGATACAACCAAATAGCAGAGAAGCCAAATGCGGCATGATCAACTAAAGATCTAAAAGCCCTATAGTATACTCTATGCAGCCTGAGCAACCACAGAGCAGGAAGGTCTGCATAACCCCCCCTGACACAGCATTCGACGACTGTCAGACTATGACACATCACTCGTCACACTGAGACACTTCGGAATTCGAGATGACGGCTCAGGAAAAGACAGAAAGTCATATCACGCATTGATGGCCTCGTCAGACGTGCCATGCCACGTGTCCATTCATACGCGACCTCGAGTCCATGCGGCCTCATCATCATGCGGCCAGAGTGTCCATCCTACTAAGGCCAAACGAGAGCACACATGTGGCTATATACCTATGCGGCCTCGCCATCATGTTGCTAGAGCGTTCATCCGACCAAGGCCAAACGAGAGCACACATGTGGCTATATAACTATGCGACGTCGCCATAATGCGGCTAGAGTTTCCATCAGACCAAGGCCAAACGAGAGTACACATACGGCCAGGACGACTATGCGGTCAGAGTGTATATGCGGCCCTCAAACTTGCAAGATCTTTTCCGTTGCAACCGAAGAGTTTCTAACGCAATTAGTGCAGACCATGAGTCCAGCTGACCAGGTCACACATGTAATGGGTCAATAAGGACCCCACCCCCTTCACCGAGATTGTATCAATCGCATATCCCAACCAAGGCTATGTGGCAGCACGCCCGTAGTAAACGGTCCAGTTACAACAGCATTCTGTTGAAGGAGCCCCTATGCGGTCCCCAAATAGAGGCATATGCAACATCTTTAGCCCGTCAACCTAAAGGCTATAAATAGCAGGATAGCATACCATACAAGAGGTGAGCAACAAGCACATAAGAGAGAATAGAAAAAAGCTTCCTCGCTCCCGTATCGGACCATCAATGGAGTAAAGGAGTCACTGCAACACTCGATCTCCATCGTCACACCCCATAATAAAAAAAAGTAACTTAGATTATCTGTCCAGGACCTCTTTGTACCTTCTTTAGTTTGTTGTTAAAACAAGTTCTTCTAGACTTCTGATTTAATGGCAAACAGTCGCTAAACGTCATTGACTTTTAAAATACTACGACATAAATGACATGACTTTGTTAAACGACGATGTAATTAAAAAATTAGCGACGTCCAGCGACGCCTGGCGATGTTTGTTTCCATATTATTAATGGTAGTCGCTGGATGTCGCCAAACATCGCTTACAGTGATATATTGCGATGTTTTATAGCAACATCGCTAAATTCTTATAATTTACCGATGTTTGATTTTTTGGTCGCTAAGAACGTCGCTATTTGGCCGAATTCTAGTAGTGAAAGATGAAGGCTAAAACTTTTTCACGTGCCACTTTTTGATCGATCGAGCTTCCGCTATCGGTGATGACCGGTAGGCCTCTTCACCGTTGAACGATGAGTGTCTTTAAAACATGATCGAACTTAATTAATAATGAAGCCCGATGAGTTGAAAGGTTGATTCTGTGAAGCTTTGAATTTTGTTAGTCTTCATCGAAACCCTAGCTTTAGGGCTAATTCTGCACAAAAATGATCATCTCTTTGGTTTGCCAAATTAGGTATTTTTCGCATGTAAAAGGACTATCCCTTCAAACTTCATTCTTTCCTTAAATTGTGTGTCTTGTTCTTTTTTTTGTGAATCCTCTTAAACCCTCAAATTATCTTAAAAATACTTTCTAGCAAATTTTAGATGATCTATAAACCCCTGTCAAATAATCCTCGAGCCATCACTTGATGCTTGCGAGTCACCCTGGCCCACGATTTTACATGTTGCAATATATATATATATATATATATATATATATATATATATATATATATATATATATCCTTGAGCCAGTAGAACTTTACGTAATCTTCTCTCCCCAAACATACTTCAATAACCACCCTCTGTTCGTTTCTTGATCGACACCAGATTTAATTAGTGCAAATTCAGTACATGACGAACGTCCTTGAGAACGATATTCTCACCTAGCTCTATTGTCAAATGAACATCATGAATGCCCATAACTGCAAATGTCCACTTGTTGTCCATGTTTATATGTCCGAACCTACCTCTCTAATATGTTGCAAAGATCCTCCTCATCTTTGAGCTTCTTGTAGTCCCACTTAAAATGATCATATCGCCATAATGATGCCTCTTGTCCTTGCAATCCACCGTCATAAGATCCTAAGAACTCTCTCATGTCCTCGACCCGAGTCTCCCTTTCTTGTAGGAATCAATAGACATGGATCATGTGGCAATTCATGTTCCTTATATCAGACCTCTTGGTTCAATAGCTAATTTTTTGACCATCTCTATTTTGACAACTTCGTCTTGTACAGAGTTACAGACATGCACCACTTATGTATCCCAAGTTTTCGACAGAGAACTCAAAAGCAAAAGGACATAAAGCTAGCTCATCCTCAATTGTCTATCTTCATCTCCAATAGTTGATTAATGATGTCATGAACCATATTCAGATGTGTCACCACCGAGGTGCCCTTCTTGTATTTTGAGTTGGAGAATAAAAAATGTATTGTTCCATCCTGTCTTCCATTCATATGGCGAATACTTCTCTTGTCATGCCCCGATCTCCCACAGGCAATCGGCCGTTCCCGCTAGGCGGGAATCACCCTCGCCAACGCTCCCGCGGAACGATCGCTTGACCCATCCGGGCGTGATACCGCACGAGCGTGAGCCACGTCCGTGCAAGGCCATGGTTCATTGGCTGGTGGTAAGAGTTCTAAGCCACAGAGTCGCACAGATTGTCCGAGTGCAGCGGAGTCATGAACGCATAGGCGATCGGTAACAGGTTCACTGAGTCGACAATATAGCGGAAGCATTGAAACACAAGTTAAGGTAAAGCAAGCTCTTTTATTGATATGAACAATTGTTACAGGCGGCGTATAGCCGAGATTATAAGTCGCTCAAGCCTCTCTCTCTGAAACAGTAAAAGCGTGTCAAGTGGCTACAATTGTGGAATGATTGTACAGGCGATGTTCAGGCGAGTTCGGGCTATGTTCACAACATTATGTCTTGTATATGTACTTCTGTTCCGGACGCACCGTTGCAAGGCTTCAGAGGGAACTCCTGGCCTTAGCACGCACGAAGGGGGCATCCGCACCGAACGAGGTTCTCTCGCACCCTGCATACAAACTGGTGGATTATCAGTACATTGAATGCACTGGTGGGGAAGCTACTCGCCCGCTCGACAAATCCAAACACGTAATACAGGTTTCGTGCACAACTATTAAGTTGTCTTTCTAGTTGCCTTAGGATCAGTTTTATGCAAACATTGAATAGCCTAACGTGTCGGGCAGTACGCCGTGCGATGTTTGAGGAAACACGGTGAGACTTACCAACTTATCATTTCTCCTTTCCTGTCCAAGGCAAACATGATTAATTTAAGCACGGTAAGTATAAACATTCATGAGGCATAGCATATACAAACATGAGGGTCGTTATTTTCAGATCGTTCAGGTGTTCAGTTCATTGATGCTATGTAATGACTCGCACGCGGATAGCCGCTAAGCGAGGATGACTTATCTATATGACGAAAGTCGCTGGCATAGCCATTATGGACGGGTTATGGTCTCGGGACTAAGAGCGATAGCAACGCAGGTGGCGAGCCCCGCTACATAACACTCTTTCCGTGACTAACGACCATACAAACTCTTCCGCCCAGATCTGATCGGTCCTAGTGCCCCGGTGACCGTCCGTGGAAGCCAAAAATCCTTGTGCACAGGTTGTCCGCGACATGCAGGTCAGGGTATATCCAAATCCAAAGCTTGACATGATAATCATGGAACACACAAACTTATTCTGAATGAGCATATTGCTCCACGAGCTGGGATTCGAACAGTACAAACACGATCCTCGTTCAGATCCAAACATGGCATGATTATCATTCAAGTGTGATTCACATTCAAATATCCATTCTTGCTTGATGCATTCCCCTGGTTCGGGGATTTGTCTTGGGTGACCTAACGGTCCCGAATACTTGCAGGTTCAAATGCACAGAAGGACTATTTGATAGTCTCCTGGCTAAACAAGAATGCATGCATAATACAATAACGCTAGACGTTCGTAAGCAGACAAGCATGCGTTTCTAAGGAACATAAGCAGGCACGTTTGCTCGGACCCGAAGGTAAGCCGAGAGATGAAACCGTTAAGGGACTTAGCATGCGAGGGTATGAATATAAGCAGTATTTCATTTCCATGTTCTAGCAAGCAATACAGTTGGGATTATTCCCTTAGCTAGGTGCGTTGGATTTATTAGCAAGCAGGGGGTGAATCACCTAGCGACTAGCATGAATATTCCAGATTCTATGTGTGCTGGCTAAGCAAAGACAAGTTCACCGTAGCCACCCACCTTAGCGATGATTCACCTCGGTAGAGCGATACGCCTGAGCGAGCCTCTGAAAGCCTAAGCCGGATTCCTGTAGGGACAAGTCTGGATATCCTTTGCATTCTCTTTGAGGCAAAGCGGGTTGGGACAGCTGTACTATTGCCGTTTGAAACGGCAGTCCGCTAGAGCGGAACGGGGTGTTACATCTCTCATAATGCCTTTGTAGAACTCTCCATCGACACATGATTAATCAACAAGTCGTCTAGTCATTAGCGGATGAATCCAATATCCTTCTGGTCGGTCCTTTTCTAGATAGAATGTTTACAAACTAGAAGAAAGAGGAGAAAAAGAAAACATTAGATCAACTCTTGCTGGGGTGATGACGACCATCGTTGCTCAAAACAAGATCCGCTCCCAGGAATCAACAAGTGAATAAGAAAACTTTTGGAACACTCGTAATCACCTCTATTACTAACTCGAATGGACTCCTAGACGAAGGTGACAACCCCCGTAATTAGTCTCCTCTGCTCTCTTTGTTTTGGTATATTCTAATTTTAATGGAGGTCCGAAGAGCCTAAACATAGGGAAGGATGGAAATCCTAACCCTAAATCTAGCCGCCGCTGCTGAAAAAGGAAAGATAACAATCAATTAAACCGAATCCCCCAAAATCATGATCGGTTTAAATTAACTTAATCTTCCATACCGTCCAAATCCTGCAATCTGCAAATATGCGTACAATCTGAGCAGCATGCTCATACGCGTATACGAGCATACTCGATGCACACATGCACGCAACAGCCCAGTAGCGCAGCAGTCCATGCACACATAGGCACAATAGCGTATGCGCGCATACAAGCATAGCCACACATATCTCGCGCAACGTCCGTGCATTCACCCGCAAATGCAACCGCTCATGCAACTCGCGCAACAAATGTGCACGAGCGCCATGCTTCCGGTGCGTACGCGCAAAGTGCGTCATCAAAGTATCACTTTGAGCCCCTTTGTCCGAGTCCGCTCTAGAAAAATTATTCCACATGATGTACCACACCCTATGTGCATATTACAATACAAAGCATGTCTACACTTTGATAATTTTCCAACGTGGAACTAAAGTTCCCAAAGCTTAAGTTAGAAAACCACAACACTAACACCAAATTTTTTGATAGGAGAAGCTTCCTGCTGGGAGGGACCCAAGAAGCAGCTACGATATATATACCACGAAGGTCAGTTCGACATCCATGGCAGGGGACAACCAAAGAAATTTGATTTGTGTGTAGGTTGCTTTGTGTTTCGTAGTCGGGGGTGTGACCTTTTGGATTGGGAATGTAACAATGTAAACGTGAGGTTTCATTAACCATTCCTTAGTGAAGCATGCAGTCCTCTCAGCTTCATACATAATCAATGCTACAACAAGTAATAGGGTATCATAACTCATTAGAACTGTGATCTCAAGGCTTCTCGATACGCCCCACGTCTCTGTTCTTCTTGCACTCTTTCGGCATCGAAGGGTACCTCTTTCTGTCAGTGCAATAGTTGTATACTGTCCATTTATCGCGTACCGAGCGCAGCCTCCTGTACTGGTATCTGTCCAGGTCCTGAAACTCCTTCTGATCCCACCACCGCTTCCCCTGCGTCTCGCAGAAGTGGGCATCGACGGAGGACTCGCACCCGTCGATGTAGAAACTGCGGTAGGACGCGACAAAGGGAGCGTTGGTCCAATTGGTCTTCTCAAGTCCACCCCTTGTGGCCCAGTCATCGGCGTTCCAGAGGCTGGAGTAGACTTTCATCGGCTGGCTGAAGGGAAACCCGACCCCCAGGTCCTTGTTGTTCTTGAATATCCGAATCGGAGTTTCGTCCACGAAAAAGCTGCCATACCAATGAAACCAAATCAAACAATGGGCCACCAATTTTTTCTGAAAAAGTTCTACAACTTTAATTCCTGATTCCACTCAATTCAATGACCATAGAAACCTTCATATGATATGGGTAAATGTGGACCAAGTTACAGCTAGAATGTATATATAAGTTCCTCCCGAATTAACAGAACATATCCACAGTCCATGCACCTATATCTATCTATGTTGCACAAACATGGAAATGGGTAAGAATACAAACAGGATATGGATACGGAATACAATCATTTTCAAGTAAGTACAACTATGTGGCACGGACACGGCAAAATGATGTACATATCAATATCATGTTCGTGCCCGTATTACAACATAGATAACTGCGTTGTACCTACTAAAAAAAATCTTCATATCTCGTATCCCTATTGTGGTCGTATCCGTATCCGTGTCCGTAGTTGTGCAACCAAGTGGGTAGAATAGTAGTCAATTCAATGATTTTATAGACCATGTGTTAAATAGGAATCAAGTTACAAAAACAAGTCATAGCAGTCCTAAAGGAAAGCTCATAAGCCCAGCAATATCTTGCTCCAGCAAGACCCATAAATGGTGGTCGGGGGCATCTGTGAACACGTGAGATGTTGCATTAGAGTCCATCATATGCTGCTAATTTAACTAATTTAATACGCAGTCAAACCCTTTTCTACAGTGATGTGCATGGGTAGGGATGCAATCGAGTCGAGTCCGAGCTTGTTTGCGAGTTCACAAGTATGTTCAAGATCAAACTTGGGCAAACTCGAGCTTTTATCAACTGAGTCGAGTTGAGCTCGCGAGCTGGTTTTGTTCATTTGCAGCCCTAGATCGTAAGAAGGACTAATTGGAAAAACAAGAAAGTACAATCCAAGAAAGAATCAACATGATCAACTTACACAATATTGTACATGTTCCAGAGCACAGAGTAAGAATGGAACTCTTTAGCCGGATCGAACCAGAGGAAGATCCTCTGTTCTTTGTTCCCTTCCCCTCCAGTGAACACATTCGTCTGCAATATGTAGGGCTCCCCTGTCCTGTTGCCCAGGAACTCAAAATCTATCTCATCATGCTTAGAGTTCTGAGACGATAGCTGGAACAAAAGACATTTACCACCGCACAAACAGCATTTGTAAGTGAAGGAATCACTACTTGCATCTAAGTAAGTACCTACAGGAAGATGGTGTCCGTATCCATTACATCATGGGCTACTAAATAAAAAAACCAACAAAAAAATAGATATGAGAAAAAAAAAAGGCAAACAAAATTTTCAGGTGGGCTTGAGCCCACCCCACCCCGCTACCTAGGTACGTCCTATATTATTATTATGTTCCCTAACTTTCACTATTTATAAATAGAAGAAATAATACGCTCTTGCGGTTCGACTTCAACTTCCACTATTTATAAATGGAAGGAATAATACGCTTCCGTTGTTCGATCTACTGATCTTCTGCCACCCAGCCGAGATCTTATACCTCTTCTCGGTAACCACAAGAGCCACTCGAGTTCGGTTTTACGTCCTACATATGTGTGTACCTATGTAGGAAATCAATTCCTTGTTCTTTTATTTCTTTTCCTTTGGAAAATTATAATTCCTATTAATTTTTCTTTCCAGTGTTTTGAGAGACCAAGAAAATTTGAAGGAAAAATGAATTTTCTATGGTGAGAAAGTGATTCCTTGGTTAGGTAGAAGAATCACTTTTTTCTCTATTTTTCTTTCTTGTGGGAATCATTTTTCTTTTCTCGTATTTTTCTTTGACATCCAAATATAGAAAAAAAATTACTGTCCATTCTCAATGCTAAGATTCTGCGAACATAACGAGTTATATGAACATATTCCTATTTCATATCCTTAACGCGTCCTTATAGTTGTCTCCGTGTTTGTGTTTGCGTTTGTGTTCGTACAACATAGATAACGGTGTTAGGAATTGAAGCACTGACTTACATAGAATGCTGTGACGGTCCCAGCAGAGTCCCCCGCAACCATCCTGATGTCCATGCTGAAGTGGCCAAACAGGTAGGAGCCCTTGGACTGAAATCCAGTCCCTGAAGACAAGACAGTGAACAAATAAGTCTATAATACATATTACATATATATATATATACAAACATCTTATTTTCTTTTATTATCTCACTTTTGTGTACTTACCTGTGTAATTATCAAGGTGTAGCTGGATCTCGTTGCCTCCACCGTAGTACTTGATGTGGTCGAGAGCCCAACTAGCCACATAGTTCTTCTGGAACGGAACATTGACAGGCTTCTTCGGCGCAGCAGCAGTGGTGCTTACAATGGCCAGGCTCAAGAAACACAAGCACAGAGCTAAAGAGGAGGAGCAAGGAGGAGCCATGTCCACAAGGAGAATGAGAAACGAGGAAGGGACACATGCGTTTAAGTAGCAAAGAATGGGGGTCATTTGTTTACTGTAACAGTTGACAATTTTTTGGAGGTGGAACTGGACGGAGTAGATTGCCATCTTGTTTTTGCTGTGTTTCTTACACATGAACATGAACGTGCACATGAATTTGACGTGGAATGCCAGCATGTAGTACCTGCCTGATCAAAGATCAAATGACAAAGAAGATTTGCTTAGGAAGCAGCAAATTATACATGTCCCTAATTAATTTGAAGATGATGGTGATATGGAATATTAGGGAGAGATTTGCCGGAGAAATTTGTTGGTGTTGGATGGGGTTCCCAATCTATATAGAGAATACACCGGAGTGCGACGAGCGCCATCCATGTGTCGGAGAACCTCGGAAAGTCGAAAGCGACAAATGAGACAAATTTCAGCAGGTGTCAGAACTATCAAAATTTGAAAAATAGCAGTCATCACCTGTATACCGTCGCCGATATACCGCAGGTATGTCGAAAATATTAAAAATGTTGTTCGTTCCAGAAACTTTCTGAGTCGCAAACACCGAATTTTTAAGTATACCGCAATAATCCTACCGCATTAAACCGTCGGTACGTATACCGATGTCGGGGGCTGAAGCCGAAAAGAGTATTTTATTGATACCGTTGGATCAAAATCAACTGTCCATATTGCCTCCGGATTAAGGGACTTTAAATTGGTCATTCCTAACCCTAATTTATATCACAATCTACGAGAGAGAGAGAGAGAGAGAGAGAGAGAGAGAGAGCGCGCGCGCGCGCGCTAAGTTTGTAACTTTCAAAGAAGAGAAAGAGGGATTGGTGGCTATTTCAAAAGGAGATCGTTTCGAGTGGTTGTTCTCGTCATCTCCGTTCTTCGGTAACCTCTTATAATTTGTTTTTATTACTTTGAGTAGTTGCAGTGTTTTAATTGGATCGGTGGAGAAATTTGTAGAGGGTGTATTCTTCTAATTCAATAGTGAAGGCTTTTTTAGGGTTGGACTTCGATCCTCTGGTGATTTTTTTTCGCAAGTATTTTCATGTCAAAATCATTTGTGTTTGAGTTGTGTTGTGTCTGTGATTTTGTCAAGTTAGTTTTTTATGCGATTTATTTCGGCTCTCTCGCAGTCTCTTGGTTTGGGGAAACGGTTTTCGTATTTTGTTCCCAACAGAGGGTATCCGAGCTTTGGATTTATAGAACAGAAGTTGCCAGGTGTCAGCTGACAGTAAAACCAAGGAGAAGAGATGGATGCGAAGTTGGTACGCATGGTAAACCTAAACAGTTCCAATTACCACTATTGGTGGAGCAAGATAAAATATTTGTTGTTCGTCAAAAAATGCATCTTCCGGTATTTGTTTCTGAGAAGCCTAGTGATAAATCTGATAAGGAATGAAAGTTCGAACATATACAAGTGTGTGGATATATCAGGCAGTTCCTGGATGAGAATGTGTACAACTATATCGCCAATGTTGAGCACAAAAGGACATTATGGGAGAAACTAAAATTCTTGTACGCGAAGAAGACCGGGGTAAACAAGTTGTTCCTGATCCGACATATAATGGGTCTGAGGTACAAGGACGGTTTGTCAATTTTGGATCACTTGAGCGAGATCTCCTAATACTTGCTTGCAGATTAACAAGCCTATATAATACTTAGTAGAATTTTCTTATAGCAACAGCTTTAATGTGAGCATTCAGATGGCTCCATTTGAGGCATTTTATGGGTGAAAGTACATATTACTGTTGTCATAGGATGACATGGAAGAGGGGAAGATATTGAGACCAGAGATGATCACGCAAACAGTGGATATGGTCAGGTTGATCTGTCACGCCCCAGTCCCAGAATATGTAGAACTAGGAATACGTAACATGCCAGCCGTATGTATACGACAACTTCAATGTGTTGGAAGATCGTAACACATA
Organism: Iris macrosiphon; assembly: GCA_036927795.1. Taxonomy (NCBI): domain Eukaryota; kingdom Viridiplantae; phylum Streptophyta; class Magnoliopsida; order Asparagales; family Iridaceae; genus Iris; species Iris macrosiphon. The sequence goes on along the minus strand of JAYESA010000002.1, from coordinate 150,952,913 downwards.
CGTACGCTATATATGAATATCAAATCAATAAGTGATAATATACTGTCGATACAAGTCACACGCAATCTATATCTCATCCACAACACAAATAAAGAAATATTAAATAAATAACTGAATCTCAAATATGAAGTATCAAAGAATGATAGTCGGGTAAAAATAAATCCACTGCCAGTCGACTATAGCAAAAACTAAATGAGAGAAGAGATCAAAAATCTAATATAAGATAAATGTCAATAAAAGAATAGCAACTAAAATATCCATCAGCTAGAAAGAATCAGTGATACTCCGAAGGTAAGACCTCCTCAATCTGGTACGAAGCGTCAAGTCCGGGTCTGTACTCTTGTAGATAATCCTGCCCGTCTACACCTGAAAGTGGACCAGGTCCTCAGAGGGACGTAACAAGATACAAAAATAATATGCCAATAAAGTACTAAAAATAAACATCCAAGGGTCGCCTAACCATCTATGTGAATGCACTTTGAGAACAACTTTCCAACACGTAGGCTATCTGGTTAAAAATAGGTTTGGCATAATTCTTTGGGAGAATCAGGGGCCTAAAAAGTATGACGTATTTTGAACGTCAGAGGCTTCCTGTAGATATATAAGATAAGGTTCATCTGACCACGCATCACCGGCAGAGCGTACGGGTTACATAAGAAAAAGTGCAAAGGAGCCAAAACGCCTTACTTGTTATTATTCCCACCCTTGCTCTATTCATGCCATACCCATGGCACGATGATATCTTTAATGACATCCAAGGCTTCTAATCATACAATTCTATCAATATTTATCCCTATCCATCGCACATCATATACGCACAGGTGGCCAGCCCGTCACGCAAGTACGTGTCCTACATGAGACTCACACTCCTGTAACAACTGTGTCACGGCTAATGAAACATAAGAATGTCCTATAATAGTGGGGTGGTCTCGTAAAACTAGGTCAACATGCATAATATATAATAAAGATAAAATACGATATCACCATCGTTGCATCCAAGTTATTCTTGGATGCGAAGTTTATATAGCAGTTAAAATATATGAACTAAATAACAGAAATAAAATGCATGCACCATATGGAATATAAATCACAGTACAATGGAAAGGTATACATGCCTGGCAGGAAATTTGCGTAATTTAAACGTCCAGGTGTCAAGTACAGAGTATCAGAACCCACTGCCTCCGACTGAACATCTCCGGTAAAATAAATATCACCAACATTTCCAGAATTAGCGAGATAGCTATAAAATACTACCCTTTCGTCCAATTTGGACACAGGGATAAAACGGTAATTTTGGGTCAAAGCAGGGTCCATGTGTGGCCCACTTGGCACCGAAATACGTGTCAGGGTTCTCTAAATTTGATAAATTATAGGTAAAAAAATTTGTAAATGTTGATACGAACTCAACGGTATATCCAGTTTTGAGTTTTGGTGAGCCGATCAAAATTTTACCCTTCAAGTCATCCCATGGGCTTGTAAATAAGCGGCTCGGTCAACTGTCTCGAAATTGCATAAACTTGAGTCACAGGACCATCGTGATACCACGAGTACAATGGCGCAAGTTTTGTCTTATTCCGATAAGCGTGCACAAACTAATTAAATTTTTTGTAAAATACGGATAAGAAAAACTTTTTACGGATACATGTTGATTCCGACGCGCACACACGTCTGAATCAACTTTTGTGAAAGTTCGCATGTCAGAGTATACCATACGCTCCTTTAGGAACAACTAGTACATGACGTGGTGGTCCGGTTTTTCTGGACGCACTTCGTATCATAAATTTTAAATATTTTTAAAGCAAATTTTTTGGGTTTTTGGACACAGTTTTTTATCAGCAATTAATGAGTAATTTTCTAAAGTAATTACTTCGTTGCAATCATGTTTATATGGACTCTATGTTAGAAAAAGAATTTTAAATTTTTGTTGAACGGATTGGGACAAATCTGCCTTCCAAAACATGTTTCTTGATTGTAAATACTGTCAAATATGTATTTTCATATAATTTTTTTTTTGGATTTTTAGAGGAAAATTATCATCTCGATTTAATCAGATTTCATTCTAAGAATTTACACAATCATAAACTAGATCTTGTGGTCTGTGCATAGGAGTTTACAGATCAAAAATTAACCAAGCATAGAGAGAGAAATCTGCTGTCGAAGGTGGGTACCTTGGTCGAGTTAATCGAAAAGACGAGTTCGCGGAGATCTACTGCAGCGAAGCGGCGTCCAGGCGGTCGACGACAGCTTTGGGAGGCGGTCGAGGGTCGACAACGGTGGAAAAGATGGGTCGCGGCTCCAAGTTCGAGAAGTAGGGTTAGGGTTTCATTTCTTGGATGCATATATATATATATATATATATATATATATATATATATATATATATATATCATGATAGAAGAAAGTTATGGGTCGGGTTGGTATGTTGTTGTGTTCCACGTTTAAGGGGCGGGGGTGAAAGGTCTATGCTGCTGCTACTTTTGTTAGTAGTACTAGCAAGTGCGCTTGTTTCTTTTCTTTTCTTTACTTATACTTTCTTTATTTATATTACTTTTATTTTATATATATTTTTAACAACTAATTATTTATTATTATATTATATTATATTATATTATATTATATTTATTATTGATACTAGAATCATTATTATTATTCTATAATACCAAAGTTATTTTATTTATTACGAGAAATTTTAATTTCTAATATACTAACGTAGTAGGGGTCACCCTCATGCATCCTTATTCTTACAAAACCGCCTATTTATATATAAATATATTACTTTATTAATTAGAAAATTTAGGGTGGTTACATTCTACCCACTTAAAGAAATTTTGTCCTCGAAATTAAAACTAACCCATGGTAGGAAACAAAAATTATGCGGTATGAAAAGAACCAAGTAAATCATACCTTGCTATTGGAACAGATGAAAAAAAAACGTTTGCGTATGTCATCCTCGCGCTCCCAAGTGAATTCTCTTGGCGAGTGATGCCTCCATGCCACGCGGACCAAAGGAATAGACTAATTCCTCAAGACCTTCTCTCGACGATCAATAATCTCCACGGGTTGCTCTTGGTATGACAAGCTCGGCCTAATGGTGATCTCGGAGTGGTCGAGAACATGAATGCTATCTACTACATATCGCCTGAGTTGTGATACGTGGAATACATCATGCATTTCCTCGAGTGAAGGTGGTAGTGCCAGTCGATACGCCACTTCTCCCACTTGCTCTAGGACGTCAAATGGTCTAATATATCATGGACTCAACTTGCCATGTCCTCCAAAGTGAATAGTTCCTTTAGTAGGTGATATCCTCAAGAAGAAGACATGATCGCCTTCTTTAAACTCCAAGGAACGACGGTGAAGATCTATCCGCTGCTTCTGCCTATCTTGCGTTGCTCGCAAGTGCCCTTGTATCTTCTTCACTGTCTCTGCAGTGCTGACTACCAACTCTGGTCCCAATATCTGACGTTCTCCCACGTCACTCCAATATAAGGGAGACTTATACTTTCTTTCATAAAATGCTTCAATTGGAGCCATCTGGATGCTCGCTTGATAGCTATTATTGTAAAAAAACTCCATAAGTTATAGGTGGTCCTCCCATGATCCTACAAAGTCCAATATGCAAGCACCTAACATATCCTCCAGTGTCTGAATAGTATGCTTTGATTTTCCATCTGTCTGCGGGTGATAAGACGTACTGAACTTCAGACGAGCCCCAAGACTCTCCTGCATGCTTCTCCAAAAGTGAGATATAAAATACGAATCCCTGTCTGACACAATGCTGACCAGAATACCGTGCAACCTCATGATCTGCCTCATGTATAAGTCAGCCAAAGCTTCTGTTGACTGGCTAACTCGAAAAGGCAAGAAATAAGCAAACTTGGTGAGTCAATCCACGATTACCCAAAAAATATCTCACCCACTTGGACTCTTCGAGAAACCTGTGACGAAGTCCATAGTGATGTGCTCCCACTTCCACTCAGGAATCGAAAGTGGTTGTAGTAGCCCTGTTGTTCTCTGATGTTCAGTCTTGACCTGCTGACATACTAGACATTTAGCCATAAAGCGAGCTATCTCCCTTTTTATCCCATGCCACCAAAAGTGCTGTCTCAAGTCACAATATATCTTGGTGGCTCCAGGATGAATAGAATATATCGAATTATGAGATTCTGCCATCAGCTTCTGTCGAATCTCTCCATTGGAAACATATAAATCACCATATCGTAATATTCTGTCATCATGAATGCGCAATCCCATCTGCTCTCCAGCCTATGTCCTCTCTATCAACCTCCTGAATCTAGCATCTGTAGGCAAAGCTGCCTTGATCCTCTCTACTAGTGGTGACTGTACTTGCAAGTTGGTTAGTGTCACATATGCTCCGGGTAATACAACTTCTATGCCAAGCTCTTATAAGTCCTCCAGTAACTCCCTCTGTGTCGTCAAGAAGTATGCTGCAAGCTTTCAGCTTAAAGTGTCTGCTACTACGTTAACCTTGCCTGGGTGATAATACAGATCTATCTCAAAGTCCTTTATCAACTCAAGCCACCGGTGTTGCCTCATATTCAGCTCCTTCTGCGTGAAGACATACTTAAGGCTTTTATGGTCGGTATAGATCTCCACTCGTTCCCAATATAAGTAATGTCTCCATAGCTTTATAGCAAAAACAACAGCTGCAAGCTCCAAATCATGAGTTGGATAATTTTTCTCATGTACTCGCAACTGTCTAGATACATATACAATCACCTTGCCATGCTGCATCAATATGCATTCCAAGCCTTTCTCTGATGCGTCGATGTATATCATATAACCTCTTGATCCTGATGGAATAGTCAATACTGGCATTGCGGTCAGTCGCTTCTTCAACTCCTTAAAAGTAGCTTGACACTCGTCAATTATTATGAACTTTTGATCCTTGCACGTCAACCAAGTCATAGGTGCTACTATCCTTGAGAAGTTCTCCACGAACCGTCGATAATATCCCGTAAATCCAAAAAAATTCCTTACCTCCGATGCTGATTTAGGAACATACCATGTCTCAACTGCCGAGATTTTTTCTAGATCAACATAAATACTATCTCCCGTGACGACATGCCCAAGAAAAGAGACCATGTTTAAGAAGAACTCATATTTACTGAGATTCACAAACAACTGCTCTCTTCTCAAGGTCTCTAGGATAATCCGCAGGTGCTTCTCATGCTCCCCGTGGCTCTTTGAATAGACAAGTATTTTATTTATAAAGACAACCACGAACTGGTCTAAATAGTGATAGAAGACTTGATTCATCAAGTCCATAAAAATAGCTGGAGCATTGGTCAATCTAAATGGCATGACCAGAAAGTCATAGTGTCCATATCTTGTCCTGAATGCAGTCTTCAGAATGTCCTGCTTTTGTACCTTCACCTGGTGATATCCCGATCTTAAGTCTATCTTCGAGAATACCTTGGCTCCACTAAGCTGATCAAATAAGTCATCAATGTGCGATAGTGGGTACTTATTCTTTACAGTCACAGCATTCAAGGCTCTATAGTCGATGCACATGCGCACTGACCCGTCCTTCTTTGGTACAAACAATACTGTGCTCCCCAAGGTGATGCACTTAGCCGGATGAAGCCTTTCTCCTCTAATTCTTTCAACTGTGCCTTCAACTCATCCATCTTCTTCTTTGCCAATGTATAAACATGCGACGCTATGGGTGCTGCTCCTAGTGATATAACTCATTAGAGAATTCTACGTCTCTGTCCGGTGGTAGTCCTGGCAATTCCTCTGGAAAGACTTCTTGGAACTCTGAAATGATAGTATGATAAATAACGTCGTCCATTGTCAGCTGGACACCATCAAGAGCTGTAAACCCCCTGATTTTTTAAAATTTTTATTTGGATTTTTTACAATTTTTTGGAATTTTCAGGAATTTTTCTGTAATTAAAACCTAAGTATTTTGTGATTAAATAATTTTTAAAAGATATTAATTAATATTAAAATATTATAAAAATAATATTTTATAGTGTAAAATGGAAAACCGGACATAGGATAATTTTTTGTGAATTTATTTGACTCCGAAAATATTTTTAAAGCCCTAAAAACCAATGTACAACTAAACCGAATTTAACCCTGTTTGAACCCGGTTTAATTGGAATTAAACCAAACCAAACCGACTCAAACCGAACCAGACCAACCCATCCTTAACGGGTCGGGTCGGATCCGAATTGAACCCGACCCGAACCCAAAAACCCTAACCGAACCCTAATCCCAATCCCTACCGGATTTACTGTTCAGGCTATATAAACCCCTCGACGTTCGCGCCTAGACGCTGCTGCACCCTCTCTCTCTCTCATCTACTCCGCCGCCCGCAGCCCAGCCCCGACGAACTCCCCTCGCCTGAACCCTAAACTTCTTCCGTCGTCTTCTTCCTCCAAACCCCAGCCGACCGGCCTCCGCCTGTCACCGACTCCACAGCTCTCCTCCGCCCAGCCCCGTTCGACCCCCTCGCCTCGCCAACCTCTCCCGACTTCCATCATCCCTCCGCCTCGAGCCCAGCCCAGCACCACCACCATCACCATTCCCCCGACCTCATCCTCCCCAAAGCCGACCGACCTCCGCTCCGCCCTAGCCCAGCACCACGACCCCGCCGACTCGCAGCCCCCTCACCCCTGCCCTAGCCTTCGACGGGCTCCGCCGACCAGAACAGCCACACCCAGCCATCGACCACCACCGCCTTCCCATCTCTTCCTCCTTCCCCAACTCCATCCCCTCCGCCTGAGCTGCCCAGTCCCATCTCCACCACCCGCGCAGCCTCGACGACCCGTGCCCTAGCCACCATCTCCACCACTCGCCGTGCCCACCGCCTCCCTCCACGAGCAGCCCCGACCTCGACTACCTCCTCCGCCCAGCCCCGCTCAACTCGTCCCCAGAACTCCCCTCTCCCCTCGCCGTGCCCACCGCCACCCTCCGCAGCAGCAGCCAGCCGAGCCGCCTCCGCCTCGTCGACTCGTCCCCGACCGTCTCCTCCCTCCCCCGGTGAGTCTCCGGTAGCACTCGACCCTAGCCCTAGTAAACAGCCCGGATACAGCAACCGGACACCCTGTGTCGTGTCGACCCGAACACGAAGAACCCCGTTCCACGGAGCCCTTTTCAGGTAACCCGTTCTCTCTCCTCGTTGCCCCATTTTCTATTCCGTCAGTTATGACGCGTAGACTGTGTAACCCTCTCGATGCCCGTGCAACCCGCTCGGTGCGTCGTATCCTGTGGTGATCGCAAACCGCGATCCAAAAACAGGAAAACCAACGCCTTGTTTCACCCCGAAACTTAGTGCGCCCCGCCAAACGGGACGACTTGGTCGCGCGCGTTCTTCACCGAAACGTGCGCGCCGTTGATACGGACGTGTGAGATTTTGCAGAAGTTGATTTGGATGTGCGTGCACACCGGAATCAACGCGTATCCACCGACAACGCCCAATATCCGCCCGTTCTGGAATACGTCATAACTTTGTGTACACATGTCAGATCAAAACGAAACTTACGCCATCGAACTCGTAGCAATACGCTGGTCCTGTGACCCAAGTTTTATTTGATTCTGAGAACATTGACAAAATCGCGTATCGTGGGTCCCACGGCTCCACTTGACGGGCGATTTTGTGATCGGCTCATCGGAATCCAATTCTGGAAGTTCCGTTGGGTTCGTATCATCGTTTTGGACTTGTTGACACTGAGTTTGACGAATTTGGAGACCTTTGACCCTGACACATTTTTCGGTGCGAAGCGGCCCACATGTGGACCCCGCTTAGACCAGAAACTGTCATTTTTGCCCCTGTGTCCAAATTGGACTCAAGGACAGGCGTTTCTAGCTAATTGATATTTTCTGAATCTGATGATGATGTCTATTTCAGCAACCGGAGCAGTACCTACAATTCCTACTGAAGTCAGAGCTACAATTGGAGCCGGAACCCCAGGCAAGTGTACCTTGCCAACTTTGCAGTCTTGTTACATATTTCCTTGCTTTATTTATATTGTTGTGCATGCTTGACCTAGGACCGTGTGACTTTACTTAGTGTCCCATTAATAGTCAGGTGCCAACACCGTACGCGGAGTTGTGTAACGTCAGCTAGACATGGATACCGAGACCATATACTTCTCGTGCTTGCATTATCAAGTACATTATAAACCAGGACACTTGACACTATTTATGAGACAGAGTCTTCCTGAGATAATCATGGTGATTCTGTATAGGATACATGTTGCATGACATATTCTTCTTGCTTAGATATTACATGACTGGTTGCATTAGATATGATCCTGCGTGGCATGGAAATGAGACGTTGTGGACATGAGACGTATGATTACATTAGGTGGGAAGAGACACACAGGCTACAGGTTGATTATATTATGACGGTGTCGTAGTCTCCCTTTGAGCTAGACAAACCACATGATATCACTATTACCGGCTCCCCGACACAGAGCTTGTAGTAATTTCAGCCTGAGTTCTAGTGCTGCTCTCATCTTGCATATCACTTAGCTGGTTATATAGTTTACCCTATTGTTTCATTTATTGCTGCACTGCATTTATTTTGGCATAAGTTATTTTGTACCTTGCTATGTCCCTTGAGGACCTGGATCCGGATTATGTCCCCAGGATTAGCAGACGAGATCGACCCAGAGTTACACAGTACATGAGCATTAGCAGGAGCAGGAACAGGAGCAGACACTGGAGCAGTACCAGATCCAGTAGGCGAGTGATTCCTGAGGTTATCTTCTGAGTATATACTATTTTCATACTCAGTAGTGCTGTGGTTATATTTATTCTTGTATCTTGACAGATGTATCAGACTCATTATCTGGTTATTTTCCGAGTTTATATTTTATTGAGATATGATCTTGCTTTATGATTCTGATATTGTTGTATTTATTCTGTGGATGAGATTAGTATATCTAGACCCTTATTGTTGTATTACAGCTTAAGTACATCCTGATGGATCCATTAAATTGGGTTGTCCATCGGTGTGTGCTGCTGGCCATTGCCACGTGTCCGGTCCCTCTGTATTTTTGGACTGGGGCGTGACATAGTTTTTGTGGTGGCCCATGCAGGTCAACGACTAAATTGTTCGGTTTCAACTTAGGGACCGAGCAAGCCTGCAATAAGAATATGATAAGTTTTTAAGATCTCATCCACTTGCTTGAAACGTTCTTGATATCTATATCGGATTCGAATTAATTTCTTGACTTGCATCCTGCCTTGATTCCTGTGCGCCTCTTATTATTTATTTTGGTTGCAGAGTTATGGATTCAAGAGCAAACGACGAGACTCCTGCAAGATCACCACGGGATGCTTTGGTAACCAATGAAGAGGAAGTAATACCAATAGAAGAAGGTCAATCAGCTCAACAACGTAGTCAAGCGAATCAGCATGCCTCGGGAATCCAGCAAGATGACATTCCACCATCGACGTAATTTACTCCACAAATGCCCGTATTTCCACTAGGGCAGGCCATGGACGGGCAGTAGATGTTTCAAATAATCTATGCAATAATGCAAGCTCAACAAGAGGCTTTGAGTAGCAGCCTAGCAATCGCATTGGAGCAGACGAATCTACCAGCACGACGGCCAACGACGGGCTCTATTTCTGATTTTCGCCAGCTGAAGCCCCATACCTTCTCAGGCAAAGAGGAGCCCACAGAAGTTCATGAGTGGCTCACCAACACTCAACATCAATTAGAAGCAGCTGAGATTCCAAGAGAAAGTTGGATGACTGCCGTCAGAATGCAGTTGACGGATAATGCACATCACTGGTGGCTATCTGAGGAGACACGGCTCGGACCGGACCGAGTCACTTGGGAAGAGTTTTCCAGACTCTTTCAAGAGATGTACATACCAGCCATCGCTCGATCAGAACTTCGCGACAAGTTCAATAACCTCACTCAAGACAGTATGACAGTGGAAGAATATAATGCAGAATTCATTCGTCTGAGTCGCTTCGCCCCAACCTTGATTCCGACAGAAGAAGAGAAGGCTGAGAAGTTCTTCGACAGATTAAACTTCGAGCTACAGAAACTAATTGGATCCGTTGCTCCAACATCTTACCCGGACGTCCTTGCTGCAGCACGACGCATGGAGCGCGTCATTAGGAGAGAGACCAATCTGAAGCGGCCATCCACATCAGCACCAGCCAGAGCACCACAGAAAGAAGTTGCAAAAAGACCTCACATACACCAGCCACCAGAAGCATCTCCACAGGCACTACCTGTCGGTCCATATTGTCGCAGACGAGGCCATATAGAGAACGAGTGCAGACGAAAAAGGAGATTATGTTTGGCTTGCGGATCCAGTCAGCATTTCTTAAGGGAATGCCCTGAGCGTCGAGAAAGAGCACCAATGGTAAACCAACAAGCTTTACCAGTACCGAGGCCAGCCTATCCAGCATTGGGAGCACCGCAAACAGAAGTTGAAGGAGTCCTACCACCAGCTCCACGAGGGTATCAGCCGAGGCCACCTTTGATACCACAAGCAGCACTCTTCCAGAAGGCCCAGCAGCAGCAGAGGAATCGACTACAAGGACGCGGACAAGCTTTCGCGATGACTTTGGAAGATGCACAGACTCATGGATTAGCTAATGCGCGTAAGTGATTCGTAGCTATCGTTTCTAGTATTATTTTAGCTCGTGCCTGTTGGTTCGTGACCTCAGCCTTAACCTAAGTAATTTTGAACTTGTTAATAATTGATAACCTAGTATGTTTTAAGTGATAATCTAGTTTTCTGAACAGTAGTCCTCTACATCTCCTTCATACGGGAGATTACATAACTTTTAATGCTTAGGAAAATGATTTTTTCTATGTATTTTGCTTAGACCCTCAACCTTGATTCTTCTTGATAATGATGTACTTCGAACAATATTTTGCAACCGTGTCATCTCTGTTGACCGGTTATTCTTTGATTGCAAGGACGCAATCCTCTTAAGGGGGGTAGATTGTAAACCCCCTGATTTTTTAAAAATTTTTATTTGGATTTTTCACAATTTTCTAGAATTTTTGGGAATTTTTCTGTAAGTAAAACCTAAGTATTTTGTGATTAAATGATTTTCAATGGATATTAATTCATATTAAAATATTATGAAAATAATATTTTATGGTATAAAATGGAAAACCGGACATAGGATAATTTTTTGTGAATTTATTGGACTCCGAAAACATTTTTAAAGCCCTAAAAACCAATATACAACTAAACCGAATTTAACCCTGACTGAACCCGGTTTAATTGGAATTAAACCAAACCAAACCGACTCAAACCGAACCAGACCAACCCATCCTTAACGGGTCGGGTCGGGTCGAATCCGAATCGAACCCGACCCGAACCCGAAAAGCCTAACCGAACCCAAATCCCAATCCCTATCGGATTTACTGTTCAGGCTATATAAACCCCTCGACGTTCGCGCCTAGCCGCCGCCGCACCCTCTCTCTCTCTCTCTCATCTACTCCGTCGCCCGCAGCCCAGCCCCGACGAACTCCCCTCGCCTGAACCCTAAACTTCCCCCGTCGCCTTCTTCCTCCAAACCCCAGCCGACCGGCCTCCGCCTGTCACCGACTCCACAACTCTCCTCCGCCCAGCTCCGCTAGACCCCCTCGCCTCGCCGACCTCTCCCAACTTCCATCGTCCCTCCTCCTTGAGCCCAGTCCAGCACCACCACCATCACCATTCCCCCGACCTCATCCTCCCCAAAGCCGACCGACCTCCGCTCCGCCCTAGCCCAGCACCACGACCCCGCCGACTCGCAGCCCCCTCACTCCTGCCCTAGCCGTTGACGGGCTCCGCCGACCAGAACAGCCACACCCAGCCATCGACCACCACCGCCTTCCCATCTCTTCCTCCTTCCCCGACTCCATCCCCTCCACCTGAGCTGCCGAGTCCCATCTCCACCACCCGCGCAGCCTCGACGACCCGTGCCCTAGCCACCATCTCCACCACTCGCCGTGCCCACCGCCTTCCTCCACGAGCAGCCCCGACCTCGACTACCTCCTCCGCCCAGCCCCGCTCGACTCGTCCCCAGAACTCCCCTCTCCCCTCGCCGTGCCCACCGCCACCCTCCGCAGCAGCAGCCAGCCGAGCCGCCTCTGCCTCGTCGACTCGTCCCCGGCCGTCTCCGCCCTCCCCTGGCGAGTCTCCGGCAGCACTCGACCCTAGCCCTAGTAAACAGCCCGGACACAGCAACCGGACACCCTGTGTCGTGTCGACCCGGACACGAAGAACCCCGTTTCACGGAGCCCTGTTCAGGTAACCCGTTCTCTCTCCTCGTTGCCCCATTTTCCGTTCCGTCAGTTGTGACGCGTAGGCTGTGTAACCCTCTCGATGCCCGTGCAACCCGCTCGGTGCATCGCGTCCTGTGGTAATCGCAAACCGCGATCCAAAAACAGGAAAATCAACGCTTGTTTTACCCCGGAACTGAGTGTGCCCCGCCAAACGGGATGACTTGGTCGTGCGCGGTCTTCACCAAAATGTGCGCGCCGTTGATACAGACGTGTAGGATTTCGCAGAAGTTGATTTGGATGTGCGTGCACACCGGAATCAACGCGTATCCGCCGACAATGCCCCGTATCCGCCCATTCTAGAATACATCGTAACTTTGTGTACACACGTCGGATCGAAACAAAACTTGCGCCATCGGACTCGTAGCAATACGCTGGTCCTGTGACTTAAGTTTGGTTCGATTCTGAGAACGTTGACAAAATCGAGTATCATGGCCCCACGGCTCCACTTGACGGGCGATTTTGTGATCGGCTCATCGGAATCCAATTCTGGAAGTTCCGTTGGGTTCGTATCATCGTTCTGGACTTGTTGACATTGAGTTTGACGAATTTGGAGACCTTTGACCCTGACACATTTTTCGGTGCGAAGCGGCCCACATGTGGACCCCGCTTTGACCAGAAACTGTCATTTTTGCCCCTGTGTCCAAATTGGACTCAAGGACAGGCATTTCTAGCTAATTGATATTTTTTGAATCTGATGGTGATGTCTATTTCAGCAACCGGAGCAGTACCTGCAATTTCCACTGAAGTCAGAGCTACAATTGGAGCCGGAATCCCAGGCAAGTGTACCTTGCCAACTTTGCAGTCTTGTTACATATTTCCTTACTTTATTTATATTATTGTGCATGCTTGACCTAGGACCGTGTGACTTTACTTAGCGTCCGATTAATAGTCGGGTGCCAATACCGTACGCGGAGTTGTGTAACGTCAGCTAGACATGGATACCGAGACCCTATACTTCTCGTGCTTGCATTATCAAGTACATTATAACCCAGGACACTTGACACTATTCATGAGATAGAGTCTTCCTGAGATATTTATGGTAATTCTGTATAGGATACATGTTGCATGACATATTCTTCTTGCTTAGATATTACATGACTGGTTGCATTAGATATGATCCCGCGTGGCATGGACATGAGACGTTGTGGACATGAGACGTATGATTACATTGGGTGGGGAGAGACACATATGCTACAGGTTGATTATATTATGACGGTATCGTAGTCTCCCTTTGAGCTAGACAAACCACATGATATCACTGTTACCGGCTCCCCGACACAGAGCTTGTAGTAGTTTCAGCCTGAGTTCTAGTGCTGCTCTCATCTTGCATATCACTTAGCTGGTTATATAGTTTACCCTATTGTTTCATTTATTGCTGCATTGCATTTATTTTGGCATGTGTTATTTTGTACCTTGCTATGTCCCCTGAGGACCTGGATCCGGATTATGTCCCCAGGATTAGCAGACGAGATCGACCCAGAGTTACACAGTACATGAGCATTAGCAGGAGCAGGAACAGGAGCAGACACTGGAGCAGTACCAGATCCAGTAGGCGAGTGATTCCTGAGGTTATCTTCTGAGTATATACTATTTTCATACTCAGTAGTGCTGTGGTTATATTTATTCTTGTATCTTGACAGATGTATCAGACTCATTATTGGATTATTTCCCGAGTTTATATTTTATTGAGATATGATCTTGCTTTATGATTCTGATATTGTTGTATTTATTCAGCGGATGGGATTAGTATATCTAGTCCCTTATTATTGTATTACAGCTTAAGTACATTCTGATGGATCTATTAAATTGGGTTGTCCATCGGTGTATGCTGCTGGCCATTGCCACGTGTCCGGTCCCTCTGTATTTTGGGACTGGGGCGTGACAAGAGCTTCTGTGTATCCTCATGCAAACTCGAGTTCCGGCTGGCTTGGTACCTTAAAAAGAATGCTTCCTCCATAGAAGTCGAAGAAAGTGTGGTACTTGCTTAGCTAGTCCATCCCAAATACAACATCAAAGTTCGACATGGGAAAGACTAAGAGTTGGGCATTCATCTCTCTATCTTGAATTACTACAGGACAAGATCTACAAACACGACTAACGGGTATAACTCCTCCTGAGTTGTCGAGTCGTCTCCAGTGATGGCGAAGGTAACAACATGTCTCATGGGGGGAGGAGAGCATTGGAACCGATTCAAGGTAGATGCAAATCAAGCAGTCAAGGAGAGTATACAATTAGAATTCAAAGAAAGTGATTAAATAAGTGGATGAGATCCTATACTCTAATCCTATACGCAGGCTTGTTCGGTACAGTAACGTAACTGAGATAATATATTTTGGACCTGCATGGGCCACCATAAAAACATGTTCTGCCCAATCCTAGAATACGTAGGACTAGGAATACGTAACATGTCAGCCGTATGTATATGATAACTCTAATATGTTGGAAGATCGTAATATATACGTACGCTGTATAGGAATATCAAATCCACAAGTGGTAATATACTATAGACACAAGTCACACACAATCTATATCTCATCCACAGCACAAATAAAGAAATATAAAATAAATAATTGAATCTCAAATATGAAGTATCAAAGAATAATAGTCGGATGGAAACATATCCACTGCCAGTCGACTATCCCAAAAACTAAATGAGAAAAGAGATCAAAACTCCAATATAAGATAAGTGTCAATAAAAGATTAGCAACTAAAATATCCATCAGCTGCAAAGAATCAGTGGTACTCCGAAGGTAAGACCTCCTCAATCTGGTTCAAAGCGTCAGGTCCGAGTACGTACTCCTGTGGATAATCCTACCCGTTTACACCAGAAAGTGGACCAGGTCCTCAGAGGGATGTAACAAGATACATAAATAGCATGGCAATAAATTACTGAAAATAAACATCCAAGGGTCGGCTAACCGTCTATGTTAATGCACTTTGAGAACAACTTTCCAACACGTGTGCTATCTGGATAAAAATAAGATTGGAATAATTCCCTAGGAGAATCAGGGGACTAAAAATCATGACATATTTTGAATGTCAGAGGCCGCCTGTAGATATATAATATAAGGATCATCTGACCATGCATCTCCGGCGGATCGTACGGGTTACTTAAGAAAAAGTGCAAAGAAGCCCAAATGCCTTACTTATTTTTATTCCCACCCCATGCTCTATTCATGCCATACCCATGGCACGATGACATCTCTAATGACTTCCAATGCTTCTAATCATACAATTCTATCAGCATTTATCCCTATCCGTGGTACGTCCTATACGCATAGGTGGCCAGCCCGTCACGCAAGTATGTGTCCTACATGAGACTCACACTCATGTAACAACTGTGTCATGGCCAATGAAATATAAGAATTCCTCATAATAATGGGGTAATCTCGTAAAACCAGGTCAACATGCATAATATATAATAAAGAAAAAATACGATGCCACCGTCGTTGCACCCGTTATTCTTGGATGCGAAGTTTATATAGCAGTGAAAATATATGAACTAAATAACAAAAATAAAATACATGCACCATATGGAATATAAATCATAGTACAATGGCAAGGTATACATGCCTGGCATAAAAGCTGCATAATATAAACGTCCAGGTGTCAAGTACAGAGTATCAGAACCCACTACCTCAGACTGAACATCTCCGGATGCTAAAATAAATATCACCAATGTTCCTAAATCAACAAGATAGCTAAAAAACAATACCCTTCCGTCCAATTTGAATACAGGGATAAAACGATAATTTTTAGTAAAAATGGGGTCCATTTGTGGTCCACTTTGCACCGAAATACATGCCAGAAGTAAAAGTCTCTAAATTTGACAAATTATAGGTCAACCAAATCCTAAACGTCGATACGAATTCAACGGTATGTCCAGTTTTAAATTTCGGTGAGCCGATCAAAATTTTACCCTTCAAGTCAACTTGTGGCCCGCAAATATGTGGCTCGATCAACTATTACAGAATTGCGTAAAACTTGAGTCACAAGACCAACGTGATACCACGAGTCCAATGGAGCAAGTTTTGTCGCATTTCAACGAGCGTGCACAAACTAGTTGGAAATTTTACAAAATACGGATACAAGAAACTTTTTACGGATACGCATTGATTCCGATGCGCACACACGTCCGAATCAACTTCTGCGAAAGCCCGCACATTAGGTTATACCATATGCTCCTTTAGGAATAACTGATACATGACGTGGTGGTCCGGTTTGTCGGGACGCACTCCGTATCACAAGTTTTGAATATTTTTAAAGCAAGTTTTTTTGATTTTTGGACAGTTTTACAGCAGCAATTAATGAGTAATTTTCTAAAGTAATTACTTCGTTGCGATCATGGTATATGGACTCTTTGTTAGAAAAAGAATTTTTAATTTTTGTTGAACAGATTAGGAGAATTTTGTCTTCAAAAACTGGGTTCTTGATTGTAAATTCTGTCAAATATGTATATTCATATAAAAGCAATTTTTTGGGTTTTTTGAGGGAAATTATTATCTCGATTTAATCCAATTTTATCTAAAAATTTACACAATCATTAACTAGATCATGTGGTCTGTGCATAGGAGTTTATAAATCAAAAATTAACTATGCATAGAGAGAGAAATCTGCTATCGAAGTTGGGTACCTTGGTTGAGTTAATCGGAAAGACGAGTTCGCGGCGATCGACTGCAGCGAAGTGGCGTCCAGGCGGTCGATGACGACAACGTTGGGGGGCGGTCGGGGGTCGACGACGGTAGAAAAGATGGGTCGCGGCTCCGAGATCGAGAAGTATGCTTAGGGTTTCCTTCTATATATATATATATAACGATAGAAGGAAGTTATGGGTCAGGTTGGTATGATGTTGTGTTCCGCGTTTATGGGGCAGGGGTGAAAGGTCTATGCTGCTGCTACTACTTTTGTTAGTAGCACTAGCAAATGCTTTTTTTTTCTTTTTTTTTCTTTTCTTTACTCATACTTTCTTTATTTATATTACTTTTATTTTATTTATTATTTTTAACAACTAACTTATTTATTATTATATTTTACTTTACTTTATTTTATTTATTATTAACACAAGAATCATTATTATTATTATTATTCTATAATACCAAAGTTATTTTATTTATTATGAGAAATTCTAATTTCTAATATACTAACGTAGTAGGGGTCACCCTCACGTATCACTATTCTTACAAAATTGCATATATATATATATATTATTAATTATAAATTTTAGGGTGGTTATATGATCAGAAAGCATCTTCGAGTTGTGTAGAATCGACATCAGCATTAGGCTGATAAACATCAAAGGTCTTTAGAATTCAACGTCAACGACCTTGTATTCTTACTAATTTTGCCTAACTAAGGAGTTATTAGATTTGGAGTCAAAAGAAAGCTTAGTCTATTGTACATTAGTTCGTTTGACACTCTCGAGCGGGTAAGAGATATTATTTATCGTCACGCCCTTCCGCCTTTGCTTTATGAGGTGCATGATATGTTTCATATATCTTAATTTCGTAGGTATGTTCCGAATATGAGCAACATCCTCAATCATTCAGAGCTAGTCATCAGTACTGACTTGTCCTATAATGAGCAGTTTGTACCTATTTTCGACCCGAGAAAGAAGGTTGTTAGGAACTTGACTATTAGGCTTATTCTTGTTGCTTAAGGTTATCACTTGTCAAGAGAGTCGACGTAGGAGAGCGAGAATGATATCAGATCCATATATCCATAATTATTGTAAACCCCCTGATTTTTCAGGAATTTTTAAAATAAATTTTTCACAATTTTCTGTAATTTTTTGGGATTTTTAACTAATTAAAACTAAGGTATTTGTAATTAAATGATTTTTAAATATTGTTAATTAATATTAAAATATTATGAAAATAATATTTTTTGGTGTAAAATGAAAAATTAGACATAAGTAATTTTCCGGGAATTTATTGGACCCGGAAGCATTTTTTAAAGCCCTAAAAATCAAGTTTTAATTAAACCCTAGAATTAAACCCGGTTCAGTTGAACCAACCCAACCCGAACCGTGCTAAACCAAACCGGACCGAACCCAACTCTTGACGGGTCGGGTCGGATCCGAATTGAACCCGACCCGGACCCGTTAACCCGATCGGAACCCTCATCCGAAACCCTTTCCCTCAGCCGAGCTTCCTCTATATAGCCCTCTCGATATCCCCGCTCCGTCGGCTGAACCGCCGTGGCGCCTCGCCTCCCCGCCGCTCTGGCTCCCCCGTACCCGTCGCCTAGTCGTCTCCCGTAACCGACTCACCGGCCGCCCGTCCGCCTCCCTATTCTCCCTATAAAGCCCTGTCCTCCGCCCTCAACCCAGCTCCGCTCCGCCGTCTTCCCCAGCGCCACCCCCGCAGCGCCTCGAGCTGGCCATCTCCTTCAGAGCTTTACCGTCCCCGTCGTGATCTCCTCCGGCTCGAGACTCCCAGCCCCGCTCCGCCATCGTCCTCGACAACCCTCGAGACTCTCTTATCGCCATCCTCCGCCCCTCTCCCTGAGCCGCGCCCCGACCTCGACGAAACCCGCAGCCGCATTCGTCTCCCCGAGCCCCCAGCAACCATCGTCCCCGGCGTCTCCCCTCGTCGTCGTCTCCCCGACATCGGCCTCGACGAAATCCTAGCGCCACCGCCTCCCTCTCTTCTCCAGCGCCGTGCCCATCCGACCTAGTCGAACCCCGCAACGCCTTGGTCGACCTCGCCGGAGCCCTAGCCGACACCGACGAGCCCAGCCGCCTCCGCGAGCTCCTCCGGCGAAGCCCCAGCACCGGAACCCTAACCCTAACCCTAGCGGCACAGTACCCGGACACAGCAGCACCGTGTCGCAGTGTCGTGTCGCCTCGCGGACACGAGTAATCCAGTTCTGCGGAGCCCTGTTCAGGTACCCTTTTCTCTCTCCTCATTGTCCCATTTTTCGTTCCGTCAGTTGTGACGTGTAGGCTGCGTAACCTCTCGATGCCCGTGCAACCCGCTCGGTGCGTCGCGTCTTGTGGCGATCGCGAACCGCGATCCAAAAATAGAAAAAAATAATACCCCATTTTCCCCCGGAACTGAGTACGCCCCGCCAAACGGGATTACTTGGTCACGTGCGGTCTTCACCGAAAGGTGCGCGCCATTGATACGAACGTGCGAGATTTTGCAGAAGTTGATTTGGATGTGCGTGCACACCGGAATCAACGCGTATCCGCCGACAACGCCCCGTATCCGCCTGTTCTGGAACTCGTTGTAACTTTGTGTACACATATCGGATTGAAACGAAACTTGGACCATCGGACTCATAGTAATACGCTGGTCCTGTGACCCAAGTTTGGTTCGATTCTGAGAACGTTGACAAAATTGCGTATCGTGGGTCCCGCGGCTCCACTTGACCGGCGATTTTGTGACCGGCTCATCGAAATTCAATTCTGGAAGTTCTATTGGATTCGTATCATCGTTCTGGACTTGTTGACACTAAGTTTGACGAATTTGGAGACCATTGGTTCTGACACATTTTTCGGTGCAAAGCAGCCCACATGTGGACCCCGTTCTGGCCAGGAACTGTTATTTTTGCCCCTGTGTCCAAATTGGACTCAAAGACAGGCGTTTCAAGCTATTTGATATTTTTTGAATCTGATGGTGATGTTTATTTCAGTAACCGAAGGAGTACCTGCAAATCACACTGAGACCAGAGCTACAGTTGGAGCCAGAACCCCAGACAAGTGTACCTTGCCAACATTGCAGTTCTTGTTACATATTTCCCTGCCTTATTTATATGTTGTACATGCTTAACCTAGGACCGTGTGACTTTACTTAGCGTCCAATTATAGTCGGGTGCCAACACCGTACGCGAAGTTGTGTAACGTCACTAGACATGGATACCGAGACCCTATACATTCTCGTACTTGTCTTATCAAGTATATCATAACCCAGGATACTTGACACTATTTATGAGACAGAATCTTCCTGAGATATTCATGGTAATTCTGTATAGGATACATGTTTAATGACATAGACATTATATACTTAGATCTTATTATGACTTGCTGCATTAGTTTTGATCTTGCGTGTCATGGACATGAGACGTGTGATTACATTGGGTGGGGAGAGACACACATGCTACAGACTGATTATATATATATATATATATAAAACCCTTATTAATGCAGTGCTCAAGACTCTAAACCCGATCTTGGCCCATTACGTGATATCACTGCTACCGGCTCCCCGATACAGAGCTTGTAGTGGTTTCAGCCTGAGTTTTAGTGATGCTCTCAACTTGCATATCACTTAGCTGGTTATATAGTTTACCCTATTATTTCATTTATTTATGCACTGCATTTATTTTAGCATGAGTTATTTTGTACCTTGCTATGTCCCCTGAGGACCTGGATCCGAATTATGTCCCCAGGATTAACAGAGGAGATCCATCCAGAGGTATACAGTACATGAGCATTAGCAGGAGCAGAAGCAAAAACAGGTGCATACAGTAGAGCAGAACCAAGAACCGAGGACTAGGTGATTGTCATAGATTTTCTGAGTATAAGTTTCTTCTATACACATTCTGTTATGCTATTTACATTCTTGTTTAATGAACAATTGTATCAGACTTTATTATCGAGTTTTTTCCCGATTTAATTACTTGTGACTTAATGGTGATGTTTATATTTCCTTTTGTTGATATTGATATATTCATTCTGTGGATGAGATTAGTAGACCCTTATTGTCGTATTACAGCTTAAGTACTCCCCGATGGATCCATTAAATTGGGTTTGTCCATCGGTGTGTGCTGCTGGCCATTGCCACGTGTCTAGTCCCTCGATATTTTGGGACTGGGGCGTGACATGGTTTTTGTGGTGGCCCATGCAGGTCAACGACTAAATTGCTTCGGTTTCAACTTAGGGATCGAGCAAGCCTGCGATAAGAATATGATAAGTTTTTAGGATCTCATCCACTTGCTTGGAATGTTCTTGATATCTATATCGGATTCGAATAAATTTTTTGACTTGCATCTTGCCTTGATTCATGTGCGCCTCTTATAAGTTTATTTTGGATGTAGAGAAATGGATCCACAAGCCGGCGACGAGACTCATCCAGGAACACTACAAGGTATTGTGGTTACCTACGAAGATGAAGTGACACCAGTTGATGAAGGTCAATCAGCTCAACAACGCAGTCAAGCAAGTCAGCATGCCACGAGAATCCAGCAAGATGACCTTCCACCATCGACGTAGTTTACTCCACCAATGCCCGTATTCCCACAAGGGCAGGCTATGCACTAACAACAAATATTTTGAATGTTCTACGCGATGATGCAAGTCCATCAGAAGGTTCATCAAGAAGCTCAGCAAAACCAAGCGGAGAAGTTCATCGACAGATTTAGCTCTGAGCTACGGAAGTTAATCAGCTCCGTTGCAACTACCTTAGACGCGGACGTTCTTGCTACAGCTGTTTTTGGTATTAAACGAAAGAATAAAAGTGTATTTCAATGATGGGGCTTGTACGAAACCCGCGCCCTTTTGTTTACAAACAAACTTGTACAATGTAATCCTATACGAGGATGTGGGAGTACAATTTATTTAATCTGGGTATAAATTGCTATAGGCGTCTGATCTGCGGTCGATCACTTTGGCCCTTGGACTACACGATGTTGAAGAAGTGCCGTGGAAGACAGGTAGCAGCTTCGGAGGTTGCAAAGGAGGGTGGATGCACGATGCCAAGGTCGTCGATCCCTACTCTTTGTCGAGCTCCGGGCTCCTCTCTCTCTCTCTCTCTCGATCTCCTCTCTCCTTGTTTGGTCTTCACTTGTTTGGTCTTGATCTGGTATCAATTTCTAGATCTTTTTTTCAAGTTCCGACCTTTTTCCCCATTGATAGGGGTCTCTATTTATAGAGTTTTGGTGACAGTGACCACTCCGTTGGTGCAAAAACCGAGGAGTGGACAATACAGCACCCTTTCACACGACGGTTAAAGTAACCAATGCCTGCGTATGGATGATCTTTTGAATGAGCGTATGACGCGGGTCCAACTAAGGGGACACAACGCGTACTATTGCTACGAAGATCACGGCATAAAAGCCACGCAGCTAGGTATCCCTCGTGTAGAAGAGGTGGGCGTAAAAGCCAACGTCTGTCGCCATGGCATAGAAGCCAAATAGGCATAGCAGCCGGGCAGGCATAGGAGCCGAACAGGCATGGAAGCCAAACAGGCATAAGAGCCGAACAGGCATAGGTGCCGAATAGGCATAGGAGACGAATAGTCGTAGAGACTGAGAGGGCGTTGGAAGCCGCATAGTCGTAGAGACTGAGAGGGCGTTGGAAGCCGCATAGTCGTAGAGACTGAGAGGGCATTGGAAGCCGCATAGCCGTAGAGACTGAGAGGGCGTTGGAAGCCGTGTGATCACTGGTCCTGACTGGGCGTAGAAGCCACTGCGTACCGTGCCAAAGTGCTGATGTGGACGTCTTAGCCGGAATTACAGCTTTTGTAGATATAATCAAATCCCTCGCATTAAATGCAGAGATTTGCCATCATCCTGTGCATTAAATGCGGAGACGTATTTTGAAGGCCTGCAGCCCCTCTGTGCATCCGTCGCAGAGATGTGCCTCGAGGGAAACTGTCACTGCTCTGTGCAATTAGACGTAGAGACGTGCCTCGAGCCCCGTACGAGGTGCAGCTTTTGACGTGGCAGCGGTTTGTCTATTGCGGAGCGTAAAACAGCTCACGTTTGCCTGTGTAAAACAGGACAGCGTATTCCCTTATACGCGAGAGAGCGGTTTACGCTGAGGGGACTTCAGTAGACGACTGTTCGGTGATCTTTCAACCAAATCCTCTGTATTAAATGCGAAGATCCGTCATCATACTGTGGGGTGCGTCCCGAGGGGTCTTCCACCGTTTCCAGCCGTCGTCTGGGTGGCCGTGCAGCACCTTTTGTCAGAAGTCAGAGGTCAGGTTCACTGCGTGACTTGACAGGTTCATCTTGGGGAAGACGAAGCGTTCCTCGTACGCTTTAATGCTGCTTTGAGAGCGGCTGAGTTTTACGCCATGGAGGCGATGAAGAACTCTGTAAAAGCTCTGTTGTACGCCCGGTAGCTTTGGAGGTCTCTGTTTACGCTGCTCTGCATCAAGATGCTGCGTAGATCCTCCCAGCGTATTTTTTATGCTTCTACAGCAGCATGACCCATGGAGTGCATCACAAGGATAGAGTCCAGCCAGAAGCGGCCGTATGCATCAGCACCAGACCAAGCACAACAAGAAAGTGTTGCAAAGCGACCACAGATAAATCTACCGCAGAGAGCATCTACACCACTTGCACTAGTCCTTCCTACTTGTCACTACTGTGGCAAGGTAGGCCATTTCGCTAAAGAATGCTGACTCAGATTGGGACTATGTTTATCTTGCGGATCCAAAAAGCATTCGGTAAGGGATTGCCCTGAACGTCGAGAGAAAGCATTGATGATTCATCAACCAGCCACATCAGCACCAGCCGGAGCACCACAGAAAGAAATTGTAAAGAAGTCTCACATGCACCAGCCACTAGAAGCATCTCCGCAAGTACTGCCTATCTGTCAATATTGTCGCAAGAGAGGCCACATTGAGAACGAGTGCAGATGTAAATTAGGATTATGCTTAATTTGCGCGTCCAACCAATACTTAGCCAAGGATTATCCTCAGCATCGAAAGGGAGCACTAATGTTAAACAGACAAGTATCACCAGCACCAAGGCCTGTTCATCCAACATTGGGAATACTGCAAACGGGAGTTGAAGGAGTTCTACCACCTGCCCCAGAAGGATATCAGCCGAGGCCACCCTTGGCACCACAAGCAGCACTCTTCCAGCAGGCTCAACAGCAGCAGAGGAATCGACCGCAAGGACGCGGGCAAGCTTTCACGATGACCTTGGAGGACGCGCAGATTCATGGAGTAGCTAATGCGCGTAAGTTTTTATAGTTATCTGCTTCTAGGTTTGCTTTAGTTCGTGCCTATTGGTTCGTGACCTTATCCTTGACCTAGTAATTTTGAACTTGCTAATAATCAATAACCTAGAATGTTTTATAATTAATAACTTAGTATGTTTTTATAAGTGATAACCTAGTTTTTCTATACTGTAGTTTTCTAGATTTTCTGTACTCTGAAAATTGAATAACTTCCATTGCATAGGGAAATGATTCCCTATGTGTTTTGCTTAAACCCTCAACCTTGACTCTTCTTGATCGTGATGTGCTTCGAACAATGTTTGCAACCATGTCATATCTGTTGACCGGTTATTCTTTGATTGCGAGGACGCAATCCTCTTAAGGGGGGTAGATTGTAAACCCCCTGATTTTTTAGGAATTTTTAAAATAGATTTTTCATAATTTTTTGGGATTTTTAACTAATTAAAACTAAGGTATTTGTAATTAAATAAATTTTAAATATTGTTAATTAATATTAAAATATTATGAAAATAATATTTTCTGGTGTAAAATAAAAAATTAGACATAGGATAATTTTTCAAAAATTTATTGGACCCGGAAGCATTTTTTAAAGCCCTAAAAACCAACTTTTAATTAAACCCTAGAATTAAACCCGGTTCAGTTGAACGAAAACAACTCGAACCGTGCTAAACCAAACCGAACCGAACCCAACTCTTAACGGGTCGGGTCGGATCCAAATTGAACCCGACCCAGACCCGTTAACCCGATCGAAACCCTAATCCGAAGCCCTTTCTCTCACCCGAGCCGCCTCTATATAGCCCTCTCGATATCCCCGCTCCGCCGGCTGAACCGCCGTGGCGCCTCGTCTCCCCGTCGCTCCGGCTCCCCCGTACCCGCCGCCTCGTCGCCTCCCGTAATCGACTCACCGGCCGCCCGTCCGCCATACTATTCTCCCTATAAAGCCCTGTACTCCGCCCTCAACCCAGCTCCGCTCCGCCGTCTTCCCTAGCGCCACCCCCGCAGCGCCTCGAGCCGGCCATCTCCTTCAGAGCTCTGCCATCCCCGTTGTCATCTCCTCCGCCTCGAGACTTCCAGCCCCGCTCCGCCATCTTCCTCGACAACCCTCGGGACTCTCCCCTCGCCGTCCTCCTCCCCTCTCCCTGAGCCGCGCCCCAACCTCAATGAAACCCGCAGCCGCCTCCGTCTCCCCGAGCCCCCAGCCATCGTTGTCCCCGGCGTCTCCCCTCGCTGTCGTCTCCCCGACCGCGGCCTCGACGAAACCCCAGCGCCACCGCCTCCCTCTCTCCTCCAGCGCCATGCCCAACTGACCTAGTTGAACCCCGCAGCGCCTTGGCCGACCTCGCCGGAGCCCTAGCCGACACCGACGAGCCCAGCCGCCTCCGTGAGCTCCTTCGGCGAAGCCCCAGCACCGGAACCCTAACCCTAACCCTAACCCTAGTGGCACAGTACCCGGACACAGCAGCACCGTGTCGCAGTGTCGTGTCGCCTCGCGGATACGAGAAACGCAGTTCTGTGGAGCCCTGTTCAGGTACCCTTTTCTCTCTCCTTGTTGCCCCATTTTCTGTTCCGTCAGTTGTGACGCGTAGGCTGCGTAACCCTCTCGATGCCCGTGCAACCCGCTCGGTGCGTCGCGTCCTAAGGCGATCACGAACCGCGATCCAAAAACAGGAAAAAACAATACCCCATTTTCCTCCGGAACTGAGTACGCCCCGCCAAACGGGACGACTTGGTCGCGTGCGGTCTTCACCGAAAGGTGCGCGCCATTGGTACAGACGTGCGGGATTTTGTAGAAGTTGATTTGGATGTGGGTGCACACCGGAATCAACGCGTATCCGCCGACAACGCCCCATATCTGCCTATTCTGGAACTCATTGTTACTTTGTGTACACACGTCGGATCGAAATAAAACTTACACCATTGGACTCGTAGCAATACGCTGGTCCTGTGACCCAAGTTTGGTTCGATTCTGAAAACGTTGACAAAATCGCGTATCGTGGGCCCCGTGGCTCCACTTGACCGACGATTTTGTGACCGGCTCATCGGAATCCAATTCTGGAAGTTCCGTTGGGTTCGTATCATCGTTCTGGACTTGTTGACACTAAGTTTGACGAATTTGGAAACCATTGGTTCTGACACATTTTTCGGTGCAAAGCGGCCCACATGTGGACCCCGCTCTGGCCAGGAACTGTCATTTTTACCCCTGTGTCCAAATTGGACTCAAAGACAGGCGTTTCAAGCTATTTGATATTTTTTGAATCTGATGGTGATGTTTATTTCAGCAACCGGAGGAGTACCTGCAAATCACACTGAGACTAGAGCTACAGTTGGAGCCAGAACCCCAGACAAGTGTACCTTGCCAATATTGCAGTTCTTGTTACATATTTCCTTGCCTTATTTATATGTTGTACATGCTTGACCTAAGACCGTGTGACTTTACTTACCGTCCGATTATAGTCGGGTGCCAACACCGTACGCGGAGTTGTGTAACGTCACTAGACATTGATATCGAGACCCGATACATTCTCGTACTTGTCTTATCAAGTACATCATAACCCAGGACACTTGACACTATTCATGAGACAGAATCTTCTTGAGATATTTATGGTGATTCTGTATAGGATACAGGTTTTATGACAAAGACATTATATACTTAGATCTTATTATGACTTGCTGCATTAGTTTTGATCTTGCGTGTCATGGACATGAGACGTTTGATTACATTGGGTGGGAAAGACACACAGGCTATAGGCTGATTATATATATATAAAACCCTTATTAATGCGGTGCTCAAGACTCTAAACCCGAGCTTGGCCCATTACGTGATATCACTGCTACCGGCTCCCCGACACAGAGCTTGTAGTAGTTTCAGCCTGAGTTTTAGTGATGCTCTCAACTTGCATATCACTTAGCTGGTTATATAGTTTACCCTATTATTTCATTTATTTATGAACTACATTTATTTTGGTATGAGTTATTTTGTACCTTACTATGTCCCCTGAGGACCTGGATCCGGATTATGTCCCCAGGATTAGCAGAGGAGATCCATCCAGAGGTATACAGTACATGAGCATTAGCAGGAGCAGAAGCAGGAACAGGTGCATACAGTGGAGCAGAACCAGGAACCGAGGACTAGGTAATTGTCATAGATTTTCTGAGTATAAGTTTCTTCTATACTCATTTTGTGATGCTATTTACATTCTTATTTAATGAATAATTGTATCAGACTTGATTATCGGGTTGTTCTCCAATTTAATTACTTGTGACTTAATGGTGGTGTTTATATTTCCTTTTGTTGATATTGATATATTCATTCTGTGGATGAGATTAGTAGACACTTATTGTCGTATTACAGCTTAAGTACTCTCCGATGGATCCATTAAATTGGAATTGTCCATCGGTGTGTGCTGCTGGCCATTGCCACGTGTCTAGTCCCTCGATATTTTGGGACTGGGGCGTGACAATTATTCAACTCTGGAGGTATATTTATTTTTATACCTTCATATCTAAGTTTTTCAATGATTGATATATAGATGAATATGTGTGGATGTTTGCTTTTCTTGATTTTCTATATTTCTGTCAGTTGGTGATTTTCTTGATTGTTATGATCTGGCCTTAGTTGAAATTTTGAGGACGAGAATTTTCTAAGGAGTGTAGTATTGTTACTCCTCATTCCCATTTTTCATATTTCTATGGGTATGTTATATGTATCATGTATCCAGTTCTGTTATGATATTCTATACTTATATTGCTAGTACCCCTATCTGATATTGGGTTCATGTAGCATGTTATTGATTTTCTAATTTGGTATTAAGAGTCGTACGGATGAATCTCCGTAAGGTAATCAACTGGTTTAAACTGATTAACTGATTTATGTAACTTAATTTGAATTTTGATAAGATAATGATATATGAGACTACCTTAGACCCCTTGATATACCATAGGAATTGTCCTAGACCCATACTAGGGCTTGTACGTAGACTAGATAACGAAAACCACCCAAAAAAATAATTTTTCTGAGTAGATAGTATAAATATTATCAAAGTACTGATAATATACAATCTATACTGCAGAATACTCATTCAGCCTGCTAACTTGGCTATGTCTTTAACCATTGGTCCTTTGGTTTTTCCTAGGATGGCCAGAATTGGTTGGAACTTGGATTGGTGACCTAGCATCACCTAGATGGCCAAGACAAAACCCATATCCATATAAACTCTTTTTCTCCCTCTCATCTCATATTTTTACTCTCTTTCACTTTCTTCTATTATTCTCTCCTTTTCTCATTGTGAGCTGATCTAGGAAGATTAGAGGCTTGATCTTGAGATCAAGGGAGTGGTATCTAACCACTAGGAGGATAAGTTAAAGTCTGCTTGGACTTTGGATTCAAGTCAAGTATACCTTGCTTAAGTGAATAAAATTAATATTTTATTATATTTTAATTATATATGTACATGTTGCTTAGTTTTATCCAAATAATTGTGCAATATTCTTTGTATGTAACATAGTTCATGTGTGTCTTGTGGTTGTGGCTTGGATTGGTTGTATCAAGGTTGGGGTGTGATATCCTATGATACTAGGTGTAAACTTAGGTTTTGAGTGTTGAGATTAAGTTTGAACCACAACCTCGAAATTCGGGGGGGGGGGGGGGTTTGCTAACTTAGCTACCCTAACTTGGTAAGGAATAATTAAAGATAATGCGATTTATAGATGTTGTCTATACAGTATCTGTGTATAGAATCTATCACAAGTTCATACGAGCCCATATGGGGGTTACCGCCACGTATAAAATATACCTAACGATACATAGTTGGTCTTATGACCTGACGAGTCGCTATGGACAAGTTATAGTCTCGGTACGGGAATGGAATGCAACGTAGGTAGCGAGCCCCGATACACGCATTCTCCTCCGAAGCAAACGACTATCTGAATGTTTCTGACCAGTTCGGATTAGCCCCAGTGCGACAAGCGTACCGTCCGCAGGAACCATAAGCCTGTTCACAGGTTGTCCAAGACCATTAACGATCAACACTAAGCTTTTATTATATGCAACATTTTAAGGCTTTGAAAGAAAATAGCTACTTGACATAGTGCGAATGCATTTACTCGTTCAGAGATCTCATGATCTGGTGTGTTCTATTCCATGCATCATTTATGATGATGTTTTACTACTTATTGCAGCTCCCGTTTAGGAAGTTGCTTTGGCGACCCAACGGTCCCAAAGACTTTCCATGTTTCTATTATTTAGCTTGGAACGACTATTTTGATAGTCTTTCTGCCACAAGTAAGTGAACCAGGATCTACGTTGTGCTTTTATATCGAGGCAATATCTATGTGATGAGCATTTCAAGACATATGAAGCAATATACTTGAAAGAACATATAAGAAATAAAAGTAACGCTATGAGGTAAGATTATAAGAACTGTAAAGCGAGCACACCATTCCGTTCAACCGATCTACTTCCATGTTCTATGCAAAGAGATATAAGATAGGATTATTCCCTTAGCTAGAGGTGTTGTATTCTTTATTAGCATGCAAGGGGTGATTCCAAGGGGTGATTCGTCTAGCGACTAGCATGTGTCAACCATATTTTTTCTAAGTGTGCAGGCTAAGCAAAGACATGTTCATCGTAGCCACCCACCTTAGCGATGATTTGTCTCGGTCGAGCGATACTTCGAGCGAGCCTTTGAAAGTCTAGGTTTGAACTCATGAAGGGCCAAGTCTGAAATACTTTGCCTCAAGCAAGTCTTCTCGCTGAGCAAAGTGGTTCAGGTCATCGCACTTGTGCCGTTTGAATCGGCTATCCGCATAGATGCAGAGCGGGTCATTATAGTATCAGTGCAGACAATATACTGACAAAATATTGTCAATATACTACCAATATACTGCCAGTATACTATATGATTTTTCCTAATTTTTATCAAGTTCAATATACTGTTTTGTAACTTACGGCAAAATAATTTACTAACAATATATTGTATGGCATTTTATTTTTTTAAGTCATTTTGCAAGAAAAAATAGTATACTAATAATATATTGTCAGTATTAATAGTAATATTAGTATATTGACAATATTTTGTCAATATTCTATTACCATGCAAATTCTTCAAAAAATTATCTGGTTATGTGTCGTGTCATAATGTAGGTATTTAGCCTTCCCTGAGGCATTACCTAGTAACAACCTACCTTCTATTCGTCCTATGTATCATGCCACGATATTTTGTACGATTGGCCGTCCCCGCTAGGCGCAATTCACCGTACCAGCTCTCCAGTAGGACGATTATTCCAATCAGGATATGATACCATGCGAGCACAAGCTCCGCCCAAGCAAGGCCACGATCCGAATAGGCGAAGAAATAGCTAAGCCACAAAGTTGTCATGCCCCGATCTCCTGCCAGAATCGGCCGTGCCTGCTAGGCATGAATCACCGCGCCAGCTCTTCCGTATGACGATCATTTTCATCGGAATGCGATGCCGCATGAGACTATAATTGCGCCCACGTGAGGCAAATACCGAAACAGTCGTTGATAACTAGTTCGTAGAGTCGTCATAGCGGAAACATAGAATAAACACAAGTATTTAATCCAAATCAAGCTCTTTATTAATATGAAGTAAATATTATAAGCGCTGCTAGGCCGAGATTACAAGTCGCTCATGCTCTCTCTCTATAATGAACATTCCCTTAGGCTTAGAACTGATTCAAATAATCTGGATGATGATGTTCCCATATATTATGTCTCAATTATATGAGCTCCAGGTCCGTGCGCCACGCTCCAAGATGCCAAGTGCAGTCTGGCACCTCATTGTGTTAAGCAATCACCGAATCCGTACAAGTTTCCCCTGCATCCTGCATGCAGACTGGTTGGGTATAAGTACATTGAATGCACTGGTGGGGAGGCCTCTCGTCCATGCCACAAAATAAGCACCTTTATTAGTTATGTGCACCGACTGATTTTGTTGTCTTTCTAGTCTTTTGCCTTAGGATCAGTTACATGGCAATAAAATAAAAATAATATTCGTGGTTGCTCAAGAGTTCATAATAATGAGCAACTGAGTTCGTCTTACCATTCTTACCATTCGGCCTTTCCTGTCATATACAGCAATATAAACAATGATCTACTTAATAATAAAGAGCATCTATGAAATATAAGTGTTATATCGTGTCTCTGCCTCAACCCATTCTACTCGAACTATGTTTGTTATCGTGCATCCATTCTAAATTTGCAAAATATCGTGCAAATGTACTCCTTCCCGTTACTCCTCTTCTGAATGCGGATAGCCGCTATGTAAGAATGACTTATCTATATGAAGGTCACTGGCTCTGTTAGCCACAGTGGACATGATCTGCGATAAACGACTATCTTTCCAGCTCGGTTGCTAGCCTTGCTGGGCCTCCCGAACCGTCCGAGTCGACGCCCATCCAGGTCGGTAGGAAGCCTTGCTGGATGTTTCGCTCTCGGCCGCTAGTCATTAGCTAGCGTATTACCAGGACTACACTGGCACTGTCCTCCCAGGCCGACATGATTCAGATGCCTCAGCAATCGTGTTGAGGACTCATCTCTACCTAGTGCACAACCAGTTGTCCATGACCATACAACTACTCCCCCACTTTCAATCCTAGCAAAAAAATAACTCGGTTCAATCTTGCCGAGGACTACACTCGGATCTTTTTTCTTTACGCAGCTCCCTGATTAGAGACTGCCTCGATGATCTTGATATCCCGAGTACTTTCTTTTCTTTCCTTCTCCTGATGACTCAGAATGACTACTTGATAGTCTTCCTTGTCTATGTATGCAGCATAATTTTACTCTATCCCGTGTCATATTCCGTGTGGTACAATGCCTCAGTATGAACTCAAACTACTTTTGTGGCATATATATATATATATATATATAAGAATCTACTATATTTCAACTCAATAGCCCAATTATGCAAATAACAAGTAAGATATCCATGTTCTATATAATGATAAGGCGGGGTTATCCCCTTAGCTATATGGTTTCATCTCTTTTATTAGCATACAAAGGTTATCGCCTGAAAACTAGCATGTATTATTTATTTTTTAGTGTGCAACTAAGTAGAGACAGGTTCACCAGGGCCACCCACCTTAGCGATGAATCGCATCGGTCGTGCGAGACTCCGAGCGCTCCTCTGAAAGTCTAGGTATGACTCCATTTGAAGATCCAAGTATAAATATCTTTGCATCGAACGAGACATCTCGCTGAGCTAGGCGGGTCGGTTCGCTACATTTGTGCCATTTGAATTGGCCCTCCGGGTTAAGCGGAGCGGGTCGTTATATTATACACCACTCAGAACAAGTCTCATCCTCGAGACTTCCTGAGCAAAACTCGTATTATCGCACAACTTCTAAACCAAACTCTATACATCTTGCCTAACTTCCAAGGACTGTCTCAATACTACTTTTATTTATTTTCTCACCACGGGTTATGCACATGTTTAGCCAATTCTCATCGAACGACTCTATCGTTCAATGCTATCAAACTATACTCAACTTAGTCGTTCCACTCTCGACTCAAAATCTACTGCACCTAGCGCATGATTGTATTACTCAAGCACAGAGTATTCTATAACTCAATGGGCACTTGAAACTCAGACTTTGGGTGGACTTGCCCAACTATTATATTCTATCCATATGAACCCAACGCATCCGACCAATTACTTGAAGTCGCCTATCGAAACCCATTGTTACGCCTAAACTCAAAAGTTTGAATCTCAGCTAATTTTTCTATCTCGTTTGCATCAATATCTCTCTGTGTCACCGTCCAATCACGCTAAGTAAATCTACTGTCGGCCAAGGTCGTCGTATTAAACCGTCTACGTTTTCTGACTCAGTCTATATTTTGCCTTAGCATAGAGCTAAATTGCCCACTTAGGGTACGTTATAATCCTTGGCGTCTTTGGTCCAATCGAACTTAACTTCTTATTTGTTTTTACTCGTTCTGTTTTGCCCTAGTGCTTAATCATTTTTATCGAATGATTCTTTCGTTCAACTATTGCATTCCCAAAATCAGTCTCTTACTACGCCTTAGCACAGAACTATCTCGATCACTCGGAGAACGTTATAAACTTTCCTTTATGAAAGTCTAGGTTAAGGCTAACTTATTTCAGTTGCCATACTCATCCATGTGAATCCAAATATTTTTATTTGCAGCTGCATTCGAGTTATGCATATCGCTAAGTCTGGATCATACCCATATTCAAGGCGTCTTCCAAATATGTGTATTTCAACTAAGCTTAGTGACAGCTAAGTCGGACAAGCTACTTGTAAAAATCTTTCGAATCGTCGATTGTTTCACTACACAAATAATCAAACTTCGGTTCATTTTAGTTATCATCTACTCCAATCTAACCCAAATTCAAGTATTGCATTACTAGCAACGCACCTCTTCCAAGCAACGATTTAACTCATTATGGTAACTTATTTTGAGTATCAACAATTTTAATCCTAAGAGTTTCGTCCGATAATTATCTAATACCGTCTTATTCCTTACCGCCGCATAACCTATCCATCTAAATCAATTATCACCCAAGTCCTATCTCTCATTACGTTTGTTTTAACGCTAACGTCACTAGTATACACTCCCAGTTTTAAGTCCTAACTCTAAGTCTTGTTGCCCCAGTTCTATTATTTTCTCGAATTATTACTCTGATGTCATCTACTCCAGTTTAACTCAAGGCATAGGGTCATCTGCCTAGCCACTAGGTCAGATTATAAGGTCATAGGTACAGTTCGAGTTTGTGACTCATCGTGCAATCGCATTGTACGAAGCTCGCCCCAAATACCCTAAGGTCAAATCATTATTCTTTTACATGGGTATCTATCCAAGTTCGTTTAACTCAGATTTCTAAACATTGAGCATAGATCATCCTATCCCATCAACACATTCGTTCAACCGAACCCACGATATGTCCACGTCGCATGTCTAACCTAAAGATTTGTATAGTCTATCTCCTTATCCACCTGATAGGATCCATATATCCAATCTTTTCTAAGTCTAAACAACCAAGTCATGATTTAAATTCTATCTCTTCGATCTCAATCATAATTTCTAAGTCGTACAACATAATTCATGTATCCGTTCACCAAACTATCGAGCGTCTTGCTTCATGTTCTTAGACTAACTCATCCCCAAAATACCTCGATTCACTTATATTCTGAAAATTGTCTTATCGTGTCGAACCACAAGTCAAAATGATCTTTCAATTGTCATATTCCGGTCTCTCATAATTTTAATCATCCCCGTTGGATGTGAGATCACCACATCAATGCTCCCACAGAATGATTGACCTAATCCAGACGTAACGCATGTGCGAGTAAGGAGTTATACTCGCATAAGACAATAAAGTCAAACGTTATGGTTATCATCGAAATGATCGAGACACCTTATTATTTTACT
The DNA here is from genome assembly GCA_036927795.1 of Iris macrosiphon. Lineage (NCBI taxonomy): Eukaryota > Viridiplantae > Streptophyta > Magnoliopsida > Asparagales > Iridaceae > Iris > Iris macrosiphon. Next base: position 150,918,298 of record JAYESA010000002.1, on the reverse strand, counting down.
TTGCTCCATCCAAGTTATATATACTTATCTATCAAGTTATGTTCGTTTATCCCGTTTTTATAATTCGTCTTAACAAATTCATCCAACTTCAACGTTTTCGTTTGATAAATCCAAAGTCCACTTCTAGCATTCCTCGAACAACTAAGTTTCATATCCCAGACCCAAGCCTATTCACTTTTGATACGTTCTATTTTATCGAGTTCGTTCATATCATCCTCGAACATGTTCCTGCGAGTTCAATCATCCCCGCCGGATGTAAAATTACCATGCTAGCGCTCCCACGGAATAATCGATCTCATCTAGGCCTGTTGTCGAGTGTTACTCTTCGAACTCGATTCAAGATCATTTGTTCAAATTCAAGATTAAATTCGTTATCGTCTGCCCCAATCTTTAAATCATAATTTTTCTAACTTGCATTAATCCGTGCTATCTTCCAACCATTGTTATGATCTAAATTCTCCTAAATTCGAAACCATAACATTCTTACTCAAACCAAACTCTATCGAGCGATATCCTACTCAAGTCTAAATTTTTTATGCGTGCTATGATTCGTTCGCGCCATTATTTTTAATTGCACTAACTCCGATAATATCCTTGATTATTCCATCTTAACTCAAGTTTTAATTCGTTTATTTTAACTCAAAGTCGCTCGTACAATCCTCTAAGTTTTCCCGACCATGATATCAATTTTAATTTTCCTAAATTCCTATTCGATGTAAGCCTTATCCCTTGTTCAACTTATTCTAACTCATTCGAACCAAATCTTGCATGCTTCATATGAGTTTGCTCACTTACTAGGCATTATTTATTTATACTAAGGCTTTACACAATCTCGTCGCTTGCTGTTAGACTTGCTTATTACTCCAAAATCTATGACTCCGTTCGAGCATTTCTACGCCGACTAATATACCATTCAAGGTTCGAGATATACTCTATGAATCTTTATAACTCATTATATCCTTAATTCGCATATTCGAACCTGGGACTATCGTATACACCACTCAAGAATCGAGTTATCCTATTAACTCCTGAATTGCGTTCGCATCCTTCACTCGTATATCCAATTTGTTCCATATAACTCCAACACGATCCCTATATGTCACCGTAACGATCTTAGGCTCATATGCACCTCTATCCATAGCCTTCATACAAACTATGTTTTGAATCATAACTTATCGCTATGAATAACCGTCCAAACTATATATAAAAATCCAACACATTTCTCATTATTCGCCTTAGCGGTACTCCGATAATGTCTCTATCGATTTCCATTCTAAGTTCGACTTTATTCTTATCCGAACGATACCCAAATCTCGCTGTAACTCACTAGCACTAAGGGTCTTGGAGCACGATACTCAACACAACTTGGCCAAAAGGCTGTGTGTATAGGCAACTGTCCGAACGATATTCTATCTCGCACACTAACCGCTTGGTATTTTCGTATAGGCATTCTGGCTAATAAATAACTTGCCAATTTTAACTTGAGTCCATTCCCACAAAGTCTGACACAGGTTGACACAAAGGCCCTCGCATCATAATCCTGGTCAAGCAATCTTATTATTCACAAGCACTTTTTAAAAATACTTAGACTTAATGTATGGAACATTCATCGAAGCATCGAGAGAGAGCATCTATCACTTTTTCAATATAGAAGTTCAAAATTAAGAGAATTGATATAAATTCCAAGGATATAAAGCCGTGCTCTGATACCAAAATATCACGCCCGATCTTCCACCGGAATCAGCTATCCCCGCTAGGCGTGAATTACCGCACCAGCTCTCCCGTAGGATGATTGTTTCCACCGGAACACCATATCGTGCAAACCTGTAGTTGCGCCCGTGCGAGGAAAATATCGAAACGGTCTTTGATAACTAGTTCGTAGAGTCATCATAGCGGAAACATAGAATAAACACAAGTATTTAATCCAAATCAAGCTATTTATTGATATGAAGTAAATATTACAAGCGACGCTAGGCCGAGATTATAAGTCGCTCATGCTCTCTCTCTATCTCTCTACAATAAATATGCCCTTTGGCTTAGAACCGATTCAAACGATCTGGATAATGATGTTCCCATACATTATGTCTCATATATGTGATCTCCAGGTTCGCGCGCCATACTCCAAGACGCCAAGTGCAGGCAGGCACCTCATTGCGTTAAGCGATCATGGTATGAGTGTCCCCTGCACCCTGCATGCAGACTGGTTAGGTATCAATACATTGAATACACTGGTGGGGAGGCCTCTCGCCCATGCCATAAAATAAGCACGTTTATTAGTTATGTGCACTACTGATTTTGTTGTCTTTTTAGTCTTTTCCCTTAGGATCAGTTACATGGCAATAAAATAAAAATAATATATGTGTCTGCTTAAGAGTGTCATAATAATGAACAACTGAGGTCGTCTTACCATTCTTACCATTTGGCCTTCCCTGTCACATGCAGCAATATAAACAATGATCTACTAAATAATAAAGAGCATCTATGAAATCCAAGTGTTATGTTGTGTCTCTGCCTCAACCCATTCTACTCAAACTATGTTTGTTACCATGCATCCATTCTAAATATGCAAAATGTCATGCAAATATACTCCTTCCCGTTACTCCTCTTCTGAATGCGGATAGCCACTATGCAAGTAAGACTTATCTATATGAAGGTCACTGGCTCTGTTAGCCATAGTGGACATGATCTGTGATAGACGACTGTCTTCCCATCTCGGTTACTAGCCTTGCTGGGCCTTCCGAACCGTCTGTCGAGTCAACACCTATCTAGGTCGATAGAAAGCCTTGCTGGATGTTCCGCTCTCACCCGCTAGTTATCAGCTAGCGTATTACCAGGACTACACTAGCACTGTCCTCCCGGGCTGACACGATTTGGATGCCTCAACAATTGTGTCGAGGACTCATCTCTACCTGGTGCACAACCAGTTATCCGTGACCATGCAACTATTCTCCCACTTCCAATTCTAGCCGAGAAATAACTTGGTTCAATCTTGCCGAGGACTACACTCGGATCTTTCTTCTTTACGCAGCTCCCTGATTAGAGACTGCCTCGGTGATCTGGATATCCCGAGTATTTTCTTTTCTTTCCTTCTCTCGATGACTCGAAATGACTACTTGATAGTCTTCCTTGTCTATGTATGCAATATAATTTTACTCTATCCCGTATCATGTTCCGTACGGTACAATGCCTCAGTATGAACTCAAACTACTTTTGTGGCATATATATATATATATAAGAAGCTACTAGATTTTAACTCAATAGCCCAATTATGCAAATAGCAAGTAAGATCTCCATATTCTATACAATAATAAGGCAGGATTATCCCCTTAGCTATGTGCGTTCATCTCTTTTATTAGCATGCAATTATTATCGCCTGAAAACTACATGTATCATTTATTTTCTTAGTGTGCAGCTAAATAGAGACAGGTTCACTAGGGCCACCCACCTTAGCGATGAATCGCATCGGTCGAGCGAGACTCTGAGCGTGCCTCTGAAAGTCTAAATTTGACTCTATTTGAAGATCCAAGTATGAATGCCTTTGCATCAAATGCGCCATCTCGCTGAGCTAGGTGGGTCGGTTCCCTACATTTGTGCCATTTTAATCGGTCCTCCGGGTTGAGCGGAGTGGGTCATTATAAAAGTCGCACAAATAGTCTCCAATACAGCAAAAATTTGAAATCGACATGAGTAAACGGCCGTTCGATAATTAGTTCACAAAGTCATTATAGCAAAAATATTGAATAAACACAAGTATGATAAAATAACCAGATTTTTATTGATAATGAAGAAATATTACAAGCAGCGTTAGGCCGAGATTATAAGTCGCTCAAGCTCTCTCTCTCGAAACAATAAGGGCGTGCCAAGCGGCTTACAACATAGAATAATATATAGGCGATGCTCCAACATTATATCCTATATATTTACTTTAGCTCCGAACGCAACACTCCAAGGCTCTAGAGTAAACTCTACGGCTTAGCGCACATGAGGGTATACTCCATACCGAACGAGATTCTTTCGCACTCTGTAAGCAATCTTGTGGATTATCAAAACATGAATTTACTAGTGGGGAGGCTTCTTGCCCGCTCACCAAATTCAAACATATTCAATTAGTTTCATACACAATCTATTAAGTTGTCTTTCTAGTCTTGCCATAGGATCAGTTTCATGGCATAAGATACAAAGTCTAACTCGTGTGGAAGTGCACTGTGCGATAGAAGGGTAATACGGAGAAACTTACCAACTTACCATTCGTCCTTCCCTGTCCAAACCATAATACTAAGTTAGCCAGCATATCATATATGAAATAAAATGAAGAGTGCACAAAAAAAGCTTAGTGTCCCGAGCGAGTCCTTGCCTCAAATATGTTACGCTTGCACTAAATAATGTATTATGCAACTATATCTCTAAGAACAAAGTAGCGTGGAACAAATTCTCTTATCACATGTATTAAATATTCTACTTAGATGTACTCGGATGTGTTCGAATGTACATGTTACTTATTTTAATACAAATAAACTCGGACACGAATTATCGCAATTGAGCCAAACTTAGTCTATATGAACAAAAGATTACTGGCATATCCATAAAGGACGAGTTATAGCCTCTGGAAGGATGGCTGTAACGTTAGAACCGGGGAGCCGGCTGCACCATCACGCCTAAAATGAACGTTTATCAAAATTGTTCCGTCCGGATCGGATTAGCCCCGGTGCCCCGGCGTACCATTTGTAGGAACAAAAAATACCCTGTGCACAGGTTGTCCGTAACAAAAAGAACTTAGTCTTCCAAATCAGATATCACAAACTTGCTCCAAATCATAAATCACATATCACAAACTTGCTCAAATCATATATCATGTCCTTGCTCAAATCACATATCATAAACTTACTCAAATCTCGTCCATGTTAGTAAATGAATTAGCTCCCAGAGCCGCCCGATCTAGTCCTGAACGAATGTCGCTCCCAAGCTATCTAATCATAACTCATACTTAACTTGTAGTGATGCAGTTTCCTAGTTCGAGAACTGCCTTGGTGACCTAACGGTCCCGAATACTTTCATGTTCAAAATTTTATGAAATGACTATTTGATAGTCTTCCGGCCAAATGAAGTAAATCATGTTCCGAGTCGTGTTCCAGGCCGTGGCACGAGTCTACGAGATAAGTATGACACATATTAAGGTGAAACACTATACTTGGTCATATAAAATTTTACTCGAAACATAAGCAATACGACTAGCACGACCGTGAAGATATCGTTGAATCACGACATAATTCCTAAGACGAGCAGTGTAAAGATGTGAAGCAGTGTACTACGAAGAGTATATAATGATATACTCGAAGTATTAACGGAGTCTACTTGCACGAAGCTAAGGTAGTATGCAAGGGTCCAACTATAAGCCAAGTTTCATTTCTATGTTCTAACATAAGCAATACAAGATGGGATTGTTCCCTTATCTAGGTGCATTGTATTCTTATTAGCATGCAAGACGTAATTTTCCTAGCGACTAGCATGTATCTTCCAAGTTATTAGGTGTGCAGGCTAAGAAAAGACAGGTTCATCGTAGCTACCCACCTTAGCGATGATTCACCTCGGTTGAGCGATACTCCGAGCGTGTCTTTGAAAGTCTAATTCTGAACTCCTGAAGGGCCAAGTCTGAATTATTTGCCTCAAGTGATTCTTCTCACTGAACAAGGCAGGACGGGTCATCGCACTTGTGACGTTTGAATCGACTATCTGCATTGATGCGGAATGGGTCATTACATTATATACCACTCAGAATAAGTCTCTTCCTCGAGACTTCCTGAGCAGAATATGCTCTATCGCATACTATCAAATCTAACTTAGGCATATAAAATACATGGCGATAGTCGAGGCATCCAAGGAGGCTATGTGGTTAAGGGGCCTAGTTAGTGAGTTTGGGTTTAATAAAAAACATGTTCCATTATATTGTGATAGTTAAAGCGTGACTCATCTAGCTTAGAGTTGTACACAGTCAAATAAAAAACATTAACATGAGGCAGAATGATCTATTGAAGATTAACACTATAGTGAACCCGACGAATATGTTAAAATAAGTAGGTCCCTATAGAGGAGTTAAATTATAACTTAATTTCTAGTTAATTAAGTACTTCTATTAGAAGAAGATTCTCGGTCTCGGTAGGAAGGGTGTGGCAATTTTATGATTCTCGAGCAAAGATCGTGCCAGTAACACCCGTATTCGGTTTGGGTAGGACTCAAGTGGTGGTTAGTTTCACATGTCTAGGAAAATCGTGATGGTTGGAGAGACACTAAAACTTGGAGCTAAGGATAAAGAAGCATGAAGTATCGAAACCCTTTTATAAGGTGGCTAGTAAAAATTTTGCCAAGGTGGAGATTGTTGGATATGGATCGTGTTCACTATGGAATCCTACAGATGCCAGAAATTGGAGAATCCTGGAAGGAGGCAAAAATATATGTATCAGTGCATATTTTAGCTGGGTGGCATATCGGGGACACACTACCGCTATACCATCGGCATGCCACAAAGTGTCAAAAAACTGGAAAGTTTTTTGGAAAATTTGGTGTTCACTCAAGTATACCGATGACATATCACTAGCATGTCATTGGTTCGGTAACTACTAATTTTGGTGAGCGGTTCAGATTTATGCTTCGTTTTTAATGGTTCAGATCGTTCCTGACTTATGTAAAGTTATTATACACTATTAAAACTCTCTACTATCCCGTTAAATGCAAAAAATTATTGCTTTAGGCTATTAGTGTGCTAAGAGATCAAGAAGGCATTTTCTTAGGATTTGTAAGAGATCATTAAAGGAGTCATCAAGATAGAGAAGAAGAGAGCTTGTCGGATTGTGCATCAAAGTTTTACACCCTTTTGTAAGATTTCTTTTGATTAATTTAATAAAGTATAACTTAGATTGTCCCATGGAATAGGTCTATCGTGACCGAACTATATTAATATTGTGTGTTCTTATCGTTGTTATTATTTCGGTAATATTTTTGACATGTTAGTTTCTTGTCGTTATTAAAGTTCTTGTCATGTCGCTTCTGTGTATGTATAACAACCTACGTCTAAATGGAGTGTCTGAATTTCTGGTTCTTGTGAATCCAAATCAAATATAATACGGGTATCCACAACAGTTTCTGAGTTGTAAACTTGAGCCTCGTGCAGATTATGTTTACTAGTAACGTGTACGTGTATTGTACGTGGGTAAAAAAAATTCTTGAAAAAAATTAAATATGTAAATTATATTAGATAGTTAAATAAGTAAATTATATTAAATAGTTAGAGTTAATGTTGAGTTAGAGTTAGAGTTGTTTAGTTATAAGTAAATTTTATTAGATAGTTAAATAATTAGTTTATTTTTAAAAATAATTAATAGAGTATTTACAAATAACTTAGACAGCTCAAATTTGTTCAGTTTCTAAACCACCTTATATCTCTATCTCTACTCTTATAATGGGGCTTGGAAACGGTTCAAAATTGAGACGTCTAAGCCATTTATAAATACTCTACTAACTATTTTTTTAAAAAACATCTAAGTATTTAACTACCTAATATTATTTATTTACAACTAAAAACTTCTAACTCAAGTGGTTAAGATGAGAGGTATTTTTCTTGGTTGCTTGAGTTTGATTCCTAGAAACGATAATATTTATAATAATTAATTTTTTTTATGAACGTGCATGTTATATATATATATATATATATATATATATATATATATATATATATATATATATATATAACATTCAACTTAACATGCATATATTCATGTTCTCTTTTCTGTGCTAGACGAGATTCTTATGCCATTCTTAGTTTTTCGATAATATATGCTCACATTTCTAAGCAAATAATGTTATTTCCGAGGCTAAATCAAAGATGGTAGAACCAGAAGTTGTAGTCGAGATCATGTGTTCATACAAAAGTTTTCTCTTTGATATACCTCGATTCTAACGAAGAACTATATCCAATAAAATTTCGATTACAACTTACAAATATCACAAATCAAAAAGGGATAAAGCTCTCATTCTTTCTTGCAATTTCAGTTGTACCATTGCTCAAAGAAAGATTCACCACACACGATCTTCTCCCAAGAATCAACAAGTTCACGTAGAACATCTGGAACGCTCGTTGTCACCTCTTTTCTGGACTCGCACGAACACCTTGGGCTCCAATGGTAATAATAGTAGAATCTCTCTTCGTCTCTTTATTTTTTGAAGTAAGTTATCAAAGATCCATGAAGAGAGTATTTATAGAGAAGGGTGGAAACCTTAGCCGCTAATATGTTACGAAAAGATAGGAACGATTTAAATTTAAATCCAACAAAAGTCGAATCTGAAAAACTGATCATATCCTTCCATAAACGTCAAATCCCACATTCAGTGGCATCATGCGCCAACTGCGCTATCTATATATATGCGCACAATAACCCAAATAAAATGCTCCTGTGTGAATAAGCCAGCAGCACGATGGCCCATGAGCCCATGCGCACAACAGCACATAGCCGCACAAGGCTGCTCACAATCGTATACTACCTGCTCATAGCCGCACACTTCCTGCGCATACGCCCACTCAGCACCTGCTCAACTCCCCCTCAGCACCCGCTCATGCACCCGCACATGCATCCGTGCATGCAATAGCGTATGCAACCTGCACATAAAATAAGCGCATCAAATATGCACAAGTGCCAACTTTGCGCCCTTGATCCCGAGCCCTAGCCCGAGTCCGAGTTCGAGTCGCCTAAGAAAATTTTCCCAAGAGAGTGACAAAAATCATAAATGCTTTCCTTGAGGAGTTAATCCATTTTTCTTCCATAAAAATACCACCACATGACACTCATGTGCCCCACCACACACCATGTGTACACCTTAATACATACAAAGTATTATATTTAGATACCCACTTGGTGGTGTAGCCAATATGGAACTATTTTCATTAGTCCAAAGAAAATAATAATAATAATCCCCCACATATCTTAATATATATGGGTTGAGCATTCCCCACAGTTACTGTCCATTATGCATTAGGATAGATGTTGCTTCGACTTGAATCTTTTCGCATGGGTTGAATATAATATGATACAATAATGGACTAAGCCTTGAATTTTGCACCATAGCTACAATTCTTCCCACTCACACAATGGCATCAGTTGTTCTTCCGGTTGCACATTAAATGCCTTGTACATTCCTGGTTTTGGTGTATGTATATTGTACGTCTACAAGCTTACCCTCAAGAGATGGCCTATATCTCTTCCAAACATTCTAGGTGAGTTCTTTTAAAGAATCCTTGGCATAAAGCCTTGCACTTCCTTGCGGAGCTACGCCACTATGACATGGCTAAAAGCCGAGGTTACACCTCATCATGGTGTCATACTATTGTAGCATAAGGTCCCAACCTCTTTGTAGTACTATACTACACTGCATGAAGCTGTGCGCTTCCTTGCGATGTTATGCTGCTGTGATATGGCTTGCATAGCTGAGGCTTTACATCTTTTACCTCTTGGTGGTGTCACACCACTGTAACATGAGGTAACTGACCTTTTTGTAATACTATCTACCACTCTTCATTCTACAGCATTAGGCTACCTTATGTGCGGTGCTATGTCGTTGTAGCATGGCTTGTGAAGCTGAGGCATTACCCTATCAAAAACCCTTATCGTGGTGTCACCCCACTGTATCATGGAGTCCTTACGCTCCTTTATAGTGCTGCACTACCGTGCTTCCTGTAAAGAACACCGGATATTCAAAATGCCAGAGAACTCATTAAGGCGTCAAAGCCATCATCCCACAGGACTTGTTCTATAAAATAGTAGACAACAGTGGTTCTAGGTCCGTAATCCCTCAATGTCTCAAAGGACTACCTACTGTTCCTGATATTCTCCCAGTCAATGATCCTTCTTTGAACCAAAAGTTAGATTCCTAGTAGATTTCTCTTTAAACTAATAGCATAAAAATTTATGGTAGAATTACAAAGACACAATATCATAATGTCGTCAAGTCCATTTTGATTATTGTGCCCTCAACCAGCTGGTCCTTGAGACCTTTGGTGAACGGTTCTACCAGATTCTTCTGGCTCCGAACATCAATCACGATAATGACTCCAATCTTTATCAGATCATTCACTGCCATGTGCCTTAGCTGCACAGTCCTCTTCTTACCATTGAAGATGTTATTTGATGCTACCGTTGCAGTCACCTGGTTGTCGCGATAAATTAGTACCACCCAAATCTGTGCACCAACCAATGGAAGATCATATATAAGCTCCTGAAGCCATTTTACTTCATCTGTTGCAGACGTCAGTAAATAGAACTCAGATTCCATCGAGGAATGAGATAGCATTGTCTGCTTCTTCGACTTCCACAAAATAGCAGCTCCATCCATTGAAAAGATGTATCTTCATGTGGACCTTTCGCTCTCTACTTCTGAACACCAGCTTACATCACTGAAGCCTTCTACTATTGTCGGATACTCGTTGTAGTATAGTGCATACTTCTGATTTCTCTTGAGATATCTCATCACTCTCTTCACAGATTTCCAGTGCTCCACATCTGGGTTACTCGTGAAATGACTCAGCATCCCCACGACGAAAGCTTATAGAAGCATAAAAAATTATGTGGGCCGCATAAAGGTCATGCCCGTCTAAAGAACAAAAATAGGCCACAGAGGAGCTACATGCGGCCCGATCAACCTTGTTATAGAGGAGTCACATACGGCCGGGTCAACCTAGCCGCAGAGGAGTCACATACGGCCTAAACGACCACAGAGCATGAAGCCGTACAAGACCCCCGTGACACAGTATTCGATGTTTGTCAGACTCTATAACATATCACTTATCACACTGAGATGCTTCGAGACTCGTGAAGACGATGACTTAAAAAAGATAAAAAGTCATATCAACTAATTGATGGCCTCGTTAGATATGCCACGCCAAGTGCTCACTCATATGCGGCTATGTACCCATGCGGCCTCATCATCATGCAAACAGAGTGTCCACCTGACCAAGGCTAAATGAGAGAACGTATGCGGCCACAATGCTATGCGGCCAGATTGTCCATCTAACCAAGGTGAAATGAGAGCACGTATGGGGCCACAATTTTATGCTGCCAGAGTGTCTATCTGACCAAGGCTAAACGAGGGCACATCTATGGCCACAATGCTATACGACCATGAAATTAGACGAATTTCGACTTACAATATCTTTTTGTTCCGACATAAGAAGATTTCTCGCTCGGTTAGTGCTGACTACGTGTCCAGCTGACCAAGTCATGCTCACAATGGGTTAAAAATAATCTCGACATCTCATCAACAACAAATCCCAACTGAAGCCGTATAGCAGCCTGCCTATGGCATGCAACTATAGTTGCAACTGTATTCAGTTAAATGAGCCCTTTGTGGCCACCAAACAAAAGCATATGCGGCACTTATAGCCTATCAGCATGATGGCTATAAATATGACCATCTTGTACATTCCAAAGGGCTAAATTTTTTTTTTTACTTCAGAGACCATACTCAGGCGAAGATACGTACGTACACACAAGCTCAGGAGAGAGATAAGAGAATAGAGTATCCTCATTCCCTCGTCAAACCGTCAACAGAGTAAAGGAGCCGATGCAACGCTCGATCTCTATTATCACACAACCCAGATTAAGTATTGTACTTAGATCTTCTGCTTAGGATTTCTTTGTATTTTTGTTTGTTATTAAACAAAAGTTTACCCAAACTCACTTGTAATAGCGAACAAGATATCGACTCTGTTGGAGACATCCTTCTCCTCTGATGAGAATATAGTGACATAGTCTGATGCTTCCAAACTGGGATCCACCCAGAGGATGCTGGTAGTGCGCTTCGACCAACAATCATTCAAGGAAATGATCTCTGGGGACAGCGCGAGTCCTTCTCCAAGTCTAACAAAGCCTAAGTAGACCCGTAGAACATGGGTAGCAAAGGCCGTTGTGCCTCACCCAACTATGGAGATGCGTTTCCCGCTTCTCTCTCTATTGTTGAAAATGCACATCATGCGTCCACTCGGACTGACCCGGTCCATGCGACAGTCGGGGCTGTGAAGAAAGGTGCTCAGGGCCAAAACTCTGGCAAAGAAAAATACTATGATGCCAGAAGTTTGAGTGCTGAGGCATATTCTATGCAGCCACAACAGAGGCAGCATAAGAAGAACTATGCGACACCAGTCGATAATCGCATACAAATAGCCATATGCGGCCAGGACAGCCACATAAGTTTTATCTTTAACCGAATTTTATGCAGTACTGACTCCATGCGCCTTGCTAAAAAAGGGGAAGTTGTGAACTTAGACTCTTCATACTAGATACCAGCGTGTGCAAGGACGAAGAATTCTAGGGCAATACGAGCTCGCCAAGTCAAGCAATTTCTTATTCGATTGAACGTCAGTAGGCGCCGCTTACTATGCATGTCCCTGATAAAAAGTTATACAAAACTGGCCCATGCGTCCAGCCCGCAGTGGCAATCGAAGATGGTCGATCTAAAGAGTCTTTCATTGGCAACTTGGGGCAAGTTAATGTATGAAACCCAGGCCAGGAAGCAAAATCAACACCTACGCGCCCATATACTCGGTCTACTCGGGCCCATAAGAAGGGTGCAAAGGTGAGTCAGCCCTCGCTTGACTTATGCAACATGATCAATCACAAGCACAAAGTAAGAGAAATAACTACGACATACGAAGTGTCCTCCCCAGGACATCAATGTGCCAACATTATCATAAACTGTTGCTGTAACAAATAGTAGTATCTAAAAAAGGTACTCTGTATTCCAGTGGTTGTAACCAAGGGCACCCACCCAACTGTAACCCGGAGAACAGGTGCAAGCACAAGAGAAAGAAGAGCTACCTTTGCCTCATGCTATTCTGCTCGGAAGGCCTCTACCATAAGGGGAAGTCAGAGGTCCAGCACCTCCAGTCTGTCGCTCTTGACCAACAGGTCAAGGAGACGGGCCCAAGGGGAGACAGGTAGCAGAATTTGTGGAAGGTATTTTCTTGGGCACCCGCTCAAAGAAGAAGTTGTCAGCCACTGGGGGTAGTTCATCCTCAGGACCCCAGGTAGCTATGCAAGCTAGGGGTTGTAATCCTCCGGACTTCTATGCCAATCCGACGTTCCGTGAAGACGGTGATTTCCAAGGAACAAATGATAATGTCCCTGGGGCTTCACCCTAGTCAAGTGGACGCAGCTTCCTAGGCTGGGTGTAGTATTCCCTCCGAGTCTGAAGATGATGCGACAATACCAACCTTCCCGGATACGTCAAGTGTCAGAGGTAAAAAGTGTGACATTCATTGTCTCATTTATTTCTTCCCATGTGAGAACAACATACATGGCAGGGGACAATCACGAGGGCTCCAACGATCGACAGTGCCTTAAAACTCTCGAGGCCATGATGCAGACCATAAGCACATCAATGCAAGCATTGACCTAGACAATGCTGGAAATCAAGGCAAATATGTCCCCATAACTAGCGAGGACCTCTGGTCAAGCAAGCCAGGACCCCGGAACCAACGAAAATTCTAATATAACTGCTCCACCTGCTGGCGATAACTATCCCCTACCTGTATCGTCTGCTTCTTCTAAATTCAATGAAGCTCGAAAAGCAATATGATAGGTACGAGAACTCTGGGCCCGCCTTGACTCTATAGGCAATCGGGACTCACTGTGCGAGCTTGGGATCCGACAATCGTATCCCCTCGAGTGGAGAGATGTACCGTATCCGCTTAAGTATAAGCCCTTCAACTTGACTTCATTTGATAGGAAGACATTATCTCATCAATTCATGAGTTACTTCGAGATGACAACGGAGCATCTGCCTCAAAATGATGTCCTTTTAACCAAGACCTTTGTTGGGGCATTATCTGAAATAACATTCGATTGGTTCTACGGTCTCTAGGATAACTATTTTTTATTATTTGAAGACCACAAAGTCCTTTTTCTTGCTCGGTTCTACGACGGAGGAAATGACATAACGATGTCCTCGTTAAGGGATATCGCACAAGGAAGAAAAAGACTGTAAGGGAATACATCGAGAGGTACAGGCAAGTGGTGCTGAAGTTACACCTCGATAACCCTGAGTCCACGCTGATGGACACTTGCCGAAGGAATCTCCTTCCCACAGTCAGGCTTTGGATGGGCAATTCTCAGTTTAAAGACTGGACGACGTTCATCATAAATATTGTCGGTATTGAGAAGAAGGTGAAGGACGCCCGCCTCTCAGGAATACAGATCCATGTCGCTGATTATCGGGAAAAGTGCCTTTACAACAACAATAACAACAATAGCAATAATACCAGGAGGGCAAGGAAAAGCAGGCTCTGGTCGCAAATATAGCCAAGAAGCCCGAGAAAAAGCCCTCAAAGGCTCCAAAATATAAGAAAATATATGCCTTCAAAGATGATGATGTCATGGCAATCTTTGATGTACTGATGCAGGAAAAAAGTTTTGGCTCCCCGGCATCAAACTTCTTGTTGAGGCAGCCAAGGTAAATAATCTAAAGTACCACCACTACCATCGTTACGTCCATCATGTGACATCCATCATGTGACGCAGGACTGCTACACACTGAAGCGGTACATCAATAGCTGCTTGACACCAAGATCCTCACTCTGGACTTCGATGATAAGACAGTTATCGTAAACATGGTATCTCTCAAGTTCGGCAACTTTCTGACATCAGAATCCCAAGACGGATTAATCCCAATCCCCCGGGCAATAATTTAGGTTGTCAATCTCTCGCCAGCTCATGACCAAATAGCCGGGATGGTACCTCTCACCATTTCATGGGGGAAGGTCATGTGGGTCCATCTCGTTCATTCTCCAGAATTGATGCAGCAGATAACACCTTCTGCCACCAAGTCCAAGGGCAAGAAGTCCACGTCCTGCTATACGGTTTCCATCCCTTCCGAAGAAGATATAACATAAACAATGAGGTCAAGACTGGCATACCAACGAGAGTATGACATCTCCGATGATGGTACGCTCCCAATCGCCATATTCATTTTGGGTCTATCCTAGCCTCCAGCAGCGAACAAGTCCAATAGAAAGAAACTCGCTTCGACAAACTGCTGTGCAAAGATACCGCTCAGGGGCTGGAGAAGCCTTACAACTTTGACATCTTGGCACAACTCGCCAATACTTTAGCGAAGTTGTTACTATTTGAGCTTCTTCAACTCTCCAACGATACTCGGTTGCTCTGAGTGAGGCATTACAGAATGCCGACACCTACTTAGCGCAAGTCAAGCCGCCAGTTGAGGATCATGCCACATTCTACCACTGCAATAATATGGTGGAGGCGATATCCGATATCATGTTCTCAGAAAAAGATATGTTGTTGAAAAACAATTGGCACGATCATCATCTGTATTACACAGGGTACATCAGCGTCATCAAGGTGGGCCAGATGCACATTGACCCTGGCTCGTCAATCAGCATTATCTCGCGAAGTCTGCTTCAGACTCTGGGCATCCCGATGCATCGCTTGGCAGAGACCAATACTGCCATCATTAGCTTCAATGCTGGGAGAAGCTACTATCTGGACAAGAGTTGCTTGAAATGTCAGATCGATGACTTAAAAATAGAGGTCACCTATAACGTCATAGACATAGACGTATCCTACAACGTCTTATTGGGACATCCATGGATACATTATTATATGATCGTACCGTAAACCTTGTACCAGTACTTGAAGTACATGGACGATCACGACATCGTCAAGACAAAATTTGCTAACATTAATCCATTTAAAGGGATCGAGGCTTACTACTCTGACTCGATCCTCTACAAGCAAGTACATCAAAATGAAGGTGGCAATGATGCCGACTATGAGGAAGATACTAGGACAATATCAAACGAGCCCTTGAGAGTCAATCTCAAAGCATGCACTCCCGATATAACTTTTTACCTCAGGGTAAAACTACACAGGAAAGTACCTGAGCCTTTGGTCGTTCGCCTACATATAACAAGTCAACCACCGAAGAAAGATCCAGCACCTACTACAACTTCTGAACCTCCAGTGGTAAAGCTGAACAGGAGACCTCCAAAGCCGTTGCTCGCACTGGGGTAGATCTCGCGAAGGATGAACGTGAGAAGTATGTAGCTGCTCATACTAACATCCCTTCTCTCCATGATATAATTTCGTAAAACGAGATAACTTATTTTATCAATAAAGGACTATCTTTGAACTACTCGGATATTGTACATCTCAATACGCTATATTTCTTTGAGCACGGTCTGGGCCTGTACTAGCATACAGAGGTGACTACCATCTATGTAGCAAACCAAATTCTTTCCAGTCAAAATATCTACTTTATAGTTCCAGTAAGGTAAAGGGGAGACAAACTCATCATCTTTGGCAGAGTAAAAAGTTTCCAATCCTCCGTCTCAGAGAAACTGGAGCCAGAACTCAATACTAGCAAAATACCACTTTACCGATACAGTTCCCAAACCAAGTTCCTTATCCAGAAGATGGGATACGAACTGAAAGCTGCTAGGGGCTTGAACCACGACAAAGGACGATGGCTTCCTCTGCGTCTGCAGGCTCCTACAAGTAAGTCCGAGGATTACTACCATAAGACCAAGCATGGCTTATGGTACGTCACTCCTCCCACAGCCCCTGAAGCCTCAGATGAAGAAGACGAGTCACACTCTCACTCTTTAGAATCATCTTCTTAGGACTCCGATGTCAGTATAAGAGAGATGTTCAAACAAACATTGTCTGCCAAGATGGTATCAGCTGACCCTGAGGGATACGATAAGGATCCACCTGAACTCTTTGAAGTAGAACCATAGGCTCAACTCCTAGATGCATAATAAAAGATACGGTTCGAACAGCGAGAACCTCCCACTGATGATAAAGTCGTACAAATTGATCTGGGTGATGAATCCTTCCATAAACCTATCTTCGTCAGCAGAAGTCTGTCCAATGAGGATCGAGAATCCCTGCTATAGCTCATTAGAAAATACATCGATATCTTTGCCTGGAGTTACGAAGATATGCTAGGACTGGACCCCCAAATTATAGTCCACAAACTCAAAATTTTGTCGAATGCTAAGCCAATCAAGCAACAACAATGACGGTTTCATCCGGACATTATGAATGCCATCGAAGCTGAAGTCAATAAACTGATAGCTAATGGCTTTATCCGTAAGGAACAACATCTAGATTGGGTAGCCAACATCGTGCTCATCATAAAAAAGAATGGAAAGATCCAGATTTGTATTGACTTTTGTGATCTAAATGCGGCCTACCCTAAGGACGTGTCTCCTCTTTAAAATAAACATAATGATCAACAACACTTGTGGATTCGAGCGCATGTCCTTCATGGACGGATTCCCAGGCTACAATCAAATCAAGATGTTTCCTAACGACCAGAAGCATACATCATTTCGAACGTCGATAGGAGTATACTACTACAAAGTTATGTCCTTCGATCTAAAGAAAGTATGTGCTACATATCAGCAAGCTATAAGCATCATCTTCCGTTAACATCTGCGCAAGACAGTAGAGTATTACGTTGTTGACATCGCTGTCAAGAGTTGATCTAAAGATAATCACCTCTGATACTTTGTCACGCCCCAGTCCCAAAATACCGAGGGACCAGATACGTGGCAATGGCCAGCAGCACACACTGATGGACAAACCCAATTTAATGGATCCATCAGAGCGTACTTAAGCTGTAAAATAAAGTCTACGACAACATGGCACAACTAATCTCATCCACACAAGATAAAATAGGATCCACAGATATAAGGAATGTAAATCATCAACCAGTCTCAACAAAGTGCTTCGGGGAACAACCCGATAAAAAACTGATACAATGGTTCAACAGACCAAAATATAAATGACTGAATAAAGTAAATACTGAGCATGAAACATAGATGCTCAGGGAAAGTCTTCAGCTAACACCTCGTCCTTGGGTGTCGGTACAGCTCCTGTATCTGCTCCTGCTGCTGTCCCGTATACCTCGGGATAGATCTCGTCTACAAATCCTGGGGACATAATCCGGATCCAGGTCCTCAGGGGACATAGCAAGGTACAAGATAATACAAGCCAAAATAAATGTAGTGCAGCAAATAATGAAATAAATAGGGTAAGTATGTAACCATCTATGTGAAATGCAAGTGAGAGCATCACTAGTACTCAGGCTGAGCCACTACAAGCTCTGTGTCGGGGAGCCGGTAGAAGTAATAATGAGTAATGGGCCAAGCTCGGGTTTAGAGTCTTGCGCCTCACAATAGTAGGGGTTTTATATATATGATCAGCCTGTAGCCTGTGTGTCTCTCCCCACCCAATGTAACCACACGTCTCATGTCCACAACATCTCATGTACATGTCACGTAAGATCATGGCTAATGCAGCAAGTCATATAGTATCCATGAATATAATGTCTATGTCATAAACCTGTATCCTATACAGAATCACCATGAATATCTCAGAAAGATTCTGTCTCATAAATAGTGTCAAGTGTCCTGGGTATAATGTACTTGATAAGGCAAGTACGAGAATGTAAGGGTCACGAATGTCCATCTCTAGGTGACGTTACACAACTCTGCGTACAGTGTTGGCACCCGACTAATAATCGGATGCCAAGTAAGTCACACGGTCCTAGGTCAATCATGCACAACAATATAAATGAATCAAGGAAAATATGTAACAAGACTACAAAGTTTGACAAGGTACACTTGCCTGGGGTTTGAATACCAACAGTTGTCCCTGTATCAGTGGATCCTGCAGGTACTCCTCTAAAAGCTGAAATGAACATCACCAACAGTCTCAGAAAATATCAAATAGCTAGAAATGCCTGTCCTTAAGTCCAATTTGGATACAGGGGCAAAAATGACAGTTTTTGGTCAAAGCGGGGTCCACATGTGGGCCGCTTTGCACCGAAGAACGTGTCAGGGTCAAGGGTCTCCAAATTCGTCAAACTTAGTGTCAACAAGTCAAGAACGATGATACAAACCCAACGGAACTTCCAGAATTGGATTCCGATGAGCCGATCACAAAATCGCCCGTCAAGTGGAGCCTATGGGGCCCACGATACGCGATTTTGTCAACGTTCTCAGAATCGAACCAAACTTGGGTCACAGGACCAGCGTATTGCTATGAGTCCAATGGCGCAAGTTTTTTTTCGATCCGACGTGCGTACACAAAGTTACGACGTGTTCCAAAACAGACGGATATAGGGCGTTGTCGGCGGATACGTGTTGATTCCGGTGTGCACGCACATCCAAATCAACTTCTGCAAAATTCCGCACGTCCGTATCAACGGCGCGCACGTTTCGGTGAAGATCGCGTGCGACCAAGTCATCCCGTTTGGCAGGGCGAACTCAGTTCCGGGGTGAAACAGGGTGTTAGTTTTCCTGTTTTTGGATCACGGTTTGCGATCACCACAGGACGCGACGCACCGAACGGGTTGCAAGGGCATCGAGGGGGTTACACATTCTACGCGACACAACTGATAGAACGGAAAATAGAATAACGAGGAGAGAGAACGGGTTACCTGAACAGGGCTTCGTGGAACGAGAATTTCTCGTGTCCGGGTGTCTGTTTCGCGTCCTGGTTTGAATCGGCCGTGTCCGGGGCTAAGGCGGCTGCTGTGTCCGTGTCCGCTGTGTCCGGGTCTCTGGTAGTGGCCGTTCGGGTCGGCGGAGGCCGTCGACGGCTAGGGCAGTGGTGAGGGGGTGTTCTGGTCGTGGGTGGTGGAGCTCGTCGGGGTCGTGGGCTTTGGGGATGGTCAATGGTGGTGGTGCTGGGCTGGTCTCAGGGCGGAGGTCGGCGAAGCGAGGGGGTCGAGCGGGCTGAAGGGCGGAGGTTAGGGCAGCTGTGCAGGTCATCGGGGCTGCGGGATGAGTTGGGGGAGGAGATGATGGTCGTCGATGGCGGAGCGGGGATGAAGTGGTGATCGAGCGGTGGAGGAGATGGTGGCTATGGGTGGTAGAGCTCGTCGGGACGGGATAGGGCGGAGGAGAGGGGTGTTCTGGGTGGAGATGGGTGAAGCAAGGAGGAAGAAGGCGGCGGGGAGACTAGGGTTCAGGCGAGGCGTTCGTCTGGGCTGGCTGCGGGCGACGGCGTAGATGAGAGAGGGTTTTGCGGCGGCGGCGGGCACAGAAGTCGAGGCTATATATAGGCCGGAACAGTGAATCCGGGGGGAATCCGATTTAGGGTTCGGTTAGGGTTTCGGGTCCGGGTCGGGTTTAATTCGGATCAGACCCGACCCGACCCGTTAAGGCTGGGTTTGGTTCGGTTCAGTTTGAGTCGGTTTGGTTTGGTTTAATTCCAATTAAACCAGGTTTAGTCAGGGTTTAAATCGGTTTAGTAATACATTGGTTTTTAGGGCTTTAAAAAATGTTTTTGGAGTCCAATAAATTCATAGAAAATTATCCTATGTCCGGTTTTCCATTTTACACCATAAAATATTATTTCCATAATATTTTACTATTAATTAACATCATTTAAAAATCATTTAGTCACAAAATACCTTAATTTTTATTCCAGAAAATTATCGAAAATTTTTGGAAAAATTGTTTTAATTTTTTTAGAAAAATCAGGGTGTTTACATACTTGAAGACTGTGTTCAACCAGATGTGTGTGAACCAACTCAAGATAAATCCTATTTAATCCTTCCTGGCAATCTCCAATGGCAAATTCCTAGGTTTTGTCATAACTTTGAAGGGTATCCATGTAGTCCCTGACAAGACTAAGGCAATCCTTGAAATGCTCCCACCGAAGAACCTTAGAGAACTTTATGGCCTTTAAGGAAGACTGGTATACATCAGGAGGTTCATATCAAACCTCTCTAGATGTTGTCAGCCATTCACTCAGCTTATGAAGAAGGGAGTCTCCTTTGTCTGGAATAAAGAATGCCAGTGCGCCTTCTACGATATCAAGGAGTATCTGATGAATCCCCAGTATTGGTGGCCCCTATTATGGGAAGACCCTTCTTACTGTATATGCGGGCAATGGATTATTCCTCGGGGCTCTACTAGCCCAGACAAACAAGGTAGGTCACGTATAGACCATCTATTATCTTAGTAGAATGATGGCAGGCACAAAGCACAGATAAAACCCAATTGAGAAGGAGTGCCTCACTCTGGTCTTCACCATTCAGAAGACTCGGCATTAAGTGGAAAGGCAAAACATCCATATGATCTCGTGAGTTAATCCACTCAGGGTCCTTATGACTAAACCCAGAGCTCTCAACTCTCGTCTAGCCACAAGGGCGATATTTCTGTCACCATACGATATGGTATTTGTCTAACAAAAGGCGGTCAAAGGCTAAGCATTGAAAGATTTTCTTACAGCACACCTTGTACCGAAAACCTCCAAGCTCTACAAGGATATCCCAGACAAAGTAGCCAACTCAAATATGACCACAAGCGCAAAAGTTGTTTGGCGAATGTTCATCGACGGTGCTTCAAGAATATGGCCCAAAGACGATATTGTCGCTGGCGTCGGGATAGTACTAATTTCCCTACACGACCCGATCATCAACTGCGCGTACTCTCTCACAGAGCCATGCTCCAATAATATGACAGAGTACGTCCTCATCATCGAGCTCCAACTCGTTAAACAAGTAGGAGTAGACAACCTGGAAGCCTATGGCAATTCTAAGCTGATAGTTAATCAAGTCTGAGGCGAGTACGAAGTCCGGAATGAAGACTTGATTCTCTACCACCAAGTCACGCTCAATATTATCTCCACCTTCGAGGGGTTCTTCATAGAGTACGTTCCTCGACTATATAATATCGAGGCTGACGTCCTGGCTGGCCTCGCAGCCTCTTTAGCTGTTTCAGCCAATACTCATGAACAGATCACCGTGGTCTGTCAGGAGCTGGTATACCTGAAGAATAACCTCTGTCTGCGCCTAAGCTACTCAGTAGAGACAAGCACCGACTCCCAAGACTGGAGACTCTCATTCATCAACTATGCAGTCTATGAAATTCTTCCCGAGAACCCGAAGGAAGCCACTTCTATCAGAAGATGTTTCCTCCGGTTCTATTATGATACAGCTACCAAAATGATGTATTGATATTCCTATGACGATCTTCTACTATGATGCCTATCAAATGCAGAAGTGAAGCAGGCCCTCCACGAGGCTCACGATGGGGTATGCAGTACCCATCAGTCCGGAGCCATGCTACAGAACCATCTTCAGAGAATGGGCTACTATTAGCCGACAATGGTAGCGAAGGCTGTTGACTATGCAAAGAAGTGTCGAGCGTGCCAAATTAATGCATACTTTATCTACCAGCCATCAGAGTTGCTATACCTGACCTTTGCGTCTTGGCCATTCGAAGCCTGGGGCATGGATATCATAGGACCAATCAGTCCACATTCGTCTAAGGGACATCTGTTTATCCTCGCTATTACCGACTACTTCTCCAAGTGGGCAAAAGCCGTACCACTCGCTGAAGTCAAAACATCAAACATAATCAGCTTCATCAAGTATCACATCATATACCGCTTTGGCTTGCCATGAAGCATCATCCATGACAATGGTCCATAATTCATAAGTCACGCTTTCTATCAATTTTGCGACAAAAGTCGAATTCAGAATATAGCCTCCATGCCCTATAACCCAGCAGCAAATGGTCTGGCGGAAGCATTCAACAAGACTATCATAAAGCTACTCAAGAAGTTTGTGTCATCCAATAAGTGCGACAGGAATAAGAAGCTGGGTGGATGTCTCTCGGCTTATCGAATAACAGTCTGGACACCAACAGGTAGCACGCCATTCTCATTGGTTTACAAGAGCAAAATGATCCTTTCCCTCGAGGTCCAAATTCCCTCACTCTGAGTGGCTCGCTCCAATCAGCTAACCGTCGACGATAATGTTCGCCGACGTCTACAAGTGTTAGAAGCACTCGACGAGAAGCGTCTCTTAGCTCAACAACGCATTGAGTTGTACCAAGCACATCTCTCAGGAGCCTTCAACAAACAGATAAAGAAGAGGACTTACCAAGTGGGTGACCACGTCCTGAAAGTAAGAAGGCCGATTGTTATGACCCACAAGACGGGCGATAATTTCTAACCCAAATGGGAAGGCCCATTTGTCGTAGACTCTGTATTCTCTAACGGTGCCTATCGACTGACGAAACCTAATGACGACTTGCTCATGATGTCCATCAATGACAAGCTCCTAAAAATATACTATCTCTAAGACTAGGCTTGTACTTATCCCCATCAAGACAAAAAAGATGTACGGGGTTCCTACCCTTTGTTGTTCATCCCCAGTGAGTGTTTACACACAACATTACCCTTCCTAAACAAGCCATTATCGGTATTCAGGAGTCGTGGATACGCAATAGATAATGGATCCCCAAAAGCTCCCCAGCGGAGCAGCCCTCAGGTCCACCTGTACACTCCCGTAGGGACCATTCAAAAAAACCAGTCTCGTTAGATGCTAGCCATGTCCAGATTAGCTCTGAGCTATCGTCCTAACGATCTCCCTAGCGGAGTAACCCTCAGGTCTATCTCCATTTCCAGATAGACCACACTCAGCAAACTGCACCTCAGTGAGTTTTTCAGATACTGGTTCACGTCCATATTATATCTGAACTACTGTCCTAATATTTCTCCCCAGACGAGTTTTCCATGTCCATATTACCTCTGAGAAAAACTTCAAGGTTTGGCTATCGATTATCACGTATATATTTCCTCTGATATCAGTTATCATCTCAACTTATCACTCGTACTTAACTCTAAGTATGCCAGCGGTGTTGAGTCCACAAAATCTGCCACGTCCATATTACCTCTGGCATGGCTTTTCTCAAACCTATTAATTGTACTCAGGTGCGCAAGAAGTAATAAGTCCACAAGACCTATCATGTCCATATTATCTCTGATAGGGTTTTATTTCAAACTTATTACTTGCACTCTCGTGCGCAAGAAGTAATAGGTCCACCAAAGTCCCCTAGTAGGACATCCTTAAATAAACTGTGATATTGTACTATGTCCATATTACTATTGGTTCGATATCCAAAGTTCACACAAACAATTATAATAAAAAGGAATAGATTTTATTTCTTTCGCCTAAGAGAAACTAAAAGTGAACTACATCCAAGGAAAACTAAAAGCCAAAACAAAAGGCACAAAAAGATATATTGAAAAAAAAGCAAAGAAAGAGCTACTGGTGTTGTTGGTCAGAGCATAACTCTGTTATTTGCTCATGGAGACGGGCTATATGGCCATCCAGGCCCACCTGGACCTGGCACTCAACCTCCCTGGCCATAACCTCGAGATCGTCTTAACGAGCATAGGACTCGTGTCTGTCCTCTAGCTTTTTTACCATAAACCTTGTTCTGCACTACTTGGCTTACTTCAGTTCGGATAGCATCCTCTTCCTGCTGGGCCTCCCGCAGTCTAATTCCCAGTGCATCAAGCTCGACCTGGAGCTTTATAATATCCTCAGTCAATCCCTTTTGCCGGGAGAGGAACTCTTCTGTGAGATCACCCAGCCGATCATGCCTCTCTTATAAATTCCGGAGATCACGCTGCAAACACTCCATAGATTAAGCAAAGAAGGCCTTCTTCGTCGCCACCTTCTTCAAGAACTCATTATATTCATAGGAAATCACCATTCCCTTATCTGCCTGCTGATAGTATCGTAACTCCATTAGGCATCACTCTACCTCCACCAATTTTTGGCCCAGGAGATCGGCCATCTATTCAAAACTGGGAGACCCCTCAGAGAATGGACCTCATCCTCGGCAAAGTGCTTTGCCTAAGCAAATATTTTTGTGCTCTAGAACGCCCTCGACCCCTTGCTTCAAGAATATATGGAAGCTCCGAATAGAGAGTCTGACATTTTCGTCAATCTCTTCCAGCATAGCTAGAGTCAGAGGTGGCTGGATGGAGAAAGAAACCACGGGGGCAATAGATTGTGCAATGATGCTCGATAACCTAGAAGGCCTTGAAAGATAAGTAGCAGCAGAGGAGCGATCGCCAGTCCTGATTGCAATCCAATTCTTTATGGACGCATGAAACGCTTAGATATCCAGTAGCTGAGCAACGAATAGTGGGATAGTACCAAAACTTGGGACAGGAGTACCGGAGCGTCCTGTTGCTTCGGGTCCTACCTGTGTATTAACCCAGACTGTATTACGGTAGGCTCGGACGATGACCCAACTTTTATGGTATCAGGAACATTGGGAATAGCCTTCCGCGACAGCTTACCACCCCGATATCCAAAGAGGCTTCAACCGCGGAGCCCCAAGCAGCAACGGTTGGGGGAGCAGCCATCGCATCAGAAGAACCGGAAACAGCAGGAACCTTGTCCACCACAGCCTCCGTAGGGGGCACTGCAGGGGGTCCTTCACCAGATATATGGAGAGACTTAGGCATCTTTCTAACAAGCTCACTGCCATCTTTTTCCATGACTCCCTCCTCGGTAGCCACATCCATGATCCTAAGGGGAGAGTCAGGGTCTGCAGAACTAGAACAACCGATAATTAACTTCACCCAGAGAATTGAAAGCTGAAAACAGAAAATTTTACCTATTGAGAAGTTGTGAAATAACATACCCGAGGGAGATAGCACATATTATGGCTCGTCCAGTGTTGTTATAGCATTTCCCATGGCATCTATATCATCTACGGATATGTGCTCCAAGGGGGTATAAGACTTCTCCGCTGAAGTTGCATCCGAGCGCTGAGCTCCCGAGGCCTCAGGACCTGGTTTTGAGGCACCCGTATTAGACTCCGGGGAGGTCTCCTCTCCCAGTTTGGCATAAAAAACTATCGAAGCAGCTGTTCGCTTGGGACGGTCCCATCTCTCATATGTCTACAAATTTTTAAACTGACCAAAAACAAGATATTTATATAGAGGACCAGGCAAAATCAAATTAAGAGAATTTACGGATACCTCCATAACATCTAAATTGTCTCTGCTTCGGAAACCACTAGTGCAAGGCGCCCTACCTCTTTGCTCACAGTCCCCTTCGCAAGGGACTTCAACTTCGTCGCAGGTTCCATCTCTAGACCACATCTGTCTTCGTCTTCTTAAAGTAGCGAGCATAATGGGTATCGACCTTTGACTTGCACTTAGAAGGCGGGTGATCATTAGAAGGAGACATGGCTTCCTCCCCGATCGATGGATTGAGCTCAACGATCAAAGGCCTGGCCACTCTCTTGCCCTTCCTTGGCGGCCTATGCGCTTTTGCATCCGGAGGCATCAGCATGGTGCCTTCAATATAACTCCTCTCCGGGTCAAAGTTAGCCGGTGGGGCATTCGTCGTGCAATAATACTTCATTGATGTATACAGTATTCTCGACACGACCCTGGCTGTTGGCAATTAAAACTGAATCTTGGTACCAGTAGCGTTATAGTGACTCCAGGCTCGGGCTCAGTCGAGCAAACTGCTACTATACCCAAGAGATGCACTCGGGTGACCCAGTAAGAGCTGAGTATAGCCGAACTGACGAGCGAATCGGCTGGGCAAGTAGGTTTCCATGAAAATGGTAGCTTTATTTTGGTACACTAGATGGGAGGGACGGATGGCTTAGAGCCAGCGAAAGATCTTATCAGGCAAGCTGTGGAGTTCCCCCCTATCATCTTAGTGAATGATGTTTCTTTCGTCATCAGTAACTCTGGCTCATACGTGATAAAAGTATAGCCCGTCATAAAGGATAGCTATCTCCTACTAGTAAGGGCGGTGTCACACTTCGACTTCATCCTACGATACCTACGGATCAGGGCGTTGACAGCCACCATATCCCGGTCGGTCCCAGGGCTCATCAAGGACCCGTGATATAGAAGAAGCACCCCATCAAGTAATGGTAAAGAAGCTTGACCCTGTTGAATATCCTTTACTTGGGAGGTCCTTCACCTTCTCGGCAAAGTTTCGGAGGCCACGGTGGATACAACAAATCATGGACAGTAAAAGGGCCAACTTGTGGCCAAAATCCAACCTCATAGTAGGTAGAATGAGGGTACGGCTGATCCTCTCTATCGTTCCAAACCTGCCCGGGACTAGTCGTTGCACAACCAAAGCATCAAGTATCCCGCCAGCACAGCCTTCAGGGATAACTTGTAAGTGTCCAAATAGAAGTAGCTGAGCTCCTCTTCAAGGCTACTCAGCTCGTCAAGGGGTTAGTCCTCTTCCCCCGAGGAGCCCTCAATTTTCTCACCCTCGACAGCCAGTTACTTCTATGCCTGGATGGAATTAGCCACTTCCTCTTTTGATTGTGGTGCCCGGACATGAACTCTAGCGGACTCCTTCGACTCCTGGAAGAGGTAGAGAGTCCAAGTCATGATATGAGGAGAAGAACCCTCAGTAGATTTCTTCTTCTTCGATGACCTCTAGCAGATGCCATGATGCCATAGAAGTTCCTGGTACACCTCCAAGATCTCTGGGTTCTCTGCTTCTAGTTCTCTAAGTTTTTCATTGCTCAGGGTATACTCCTCGTAGGGTTCCTCTCCCAAAGAAAATTTTGAGAAAGCATGCATCTCATGCAAGGCCAGTCCCATCTCGCCACCAGGTGTAAAAAAGGTCCCCGTACGGAGGTTGTACAACTCCATCAGGGCAACGAACAGGAGACGATTCATCTCCAAACCATAACATGTGCCCCTCACGGCAAAAAATAAATCTGCGGCTCTGATCCCCCTATCGTACTTCTTCAGAATCCAAAGGTTCAGGTGGCACCATGAGACGTTATAATATACCCAACTGAGAGCCTGCATCTATCTTGTGAGATAGGTCCCCTTCTTGTCAACCTGATGAAGGAATGTGCTTATAGCATATATACTGAGGTTCAATCCTCGGTCACTTTCGACGAGACCCGACTTTAGTCCCAGTAAGGAGTATGAGGGTGACTTCTTTGCACTATAAAACTTCCCCTTGTTCTTGCCGATACCACACCAGATATTGTCCAGGAGTGCCCCCTGTGGCTCAGGGGTCAAATTTCAGCCCATCTATCGTTGACCCATCATCACCGTCAAGTCTGATAAAGGCAGGTGACGTTCGAAGGCTGGAAATGTCATCTCAATTTCGAGGAATGTGAAGGACCAATTCTATATGGTCGTTCCTGTCCCGGGCTGAGAAGATTCCAGTGCATCACCAAACAGGAAGTATGACTTCTTGAAAAAGTGCATCTCTTCTTTAGCAGGGATCTCCCCCGAGTTGATCTGACTCAACAAGAAGGAAGGATTCTGCTTGGTGATCTTCTATTGGCGCTCAGGTAGAAGATCCTTGTCAACCTATTTCTGGAGATCCGCGGCCAGGTCCCCAAGATTCATGTTCAAGGATAGTGGTTTGTGCCCGAGGACCAGTTCGCCAGAAGGTATGGTGGGAAAAGATACTACAAAAAACTATAATGAAGTTAGATCATAACCATTGAGAACTATCAAATGAGGACCCATACGGCCGAGTCAGCCATGCGGCCTAGGCACCCTTGCGGCATAGACGTATCCATGCGGCTTAGGTACCTATGCGGCCGAGTCAGCCATACGGCAGAGCTCGTCCATGCAACATGGTTGCCCATGTGACAATGAGAAGTTGGCGCATAGACGTATCTATGCATCTAAACATGTGTTCCAGAACCCGACTTCGCCTCCACGGAACCTACCCTTGATCTGCAGTTGAACATCGACGGGGAACGAAGAAGGGTCTGCCACAATAGCGCGACCTTTTCTCTTGCTCTTCGCCTTGCCCTTTCCCTTGCCCTTAGGGGCTCTCTTGGTAGCAGCGGCGGCGGAGGAGGCAATCTTGGGTGTTATGGCAGAAGCAAAGAGGAAGAAGAAGAAGAAGAAGAAGAAGAAGAAGAAGAAGAAGAAGAAGAAAGTTTGGTAAAAAAGACTTTTTTCTCTCCTCAAAGCCCCTATATATAGGCCGACAACATGCGGCTGCAGATAATGAAGATGACTATTCGAATCCTGACCCACCTCGATCCAAGAGTGGCTAGAGATGATGGTGACTCCTCGTTCGTTGGGCTGATTTATCCCCTGATGGCTTAAAATCCCAAGAGATCCATTCAAGGATCAAAGCAAATCAAGGCATTAAATGATCTGACATCCTATCAGAGGCATCTATGCGGCAGCGTGTCTATGCGGCATGACCTTCATATGCGACCAAAAGTGCCTACCATGCTTCTTATTTAAAGTATTCTAAACTTGTCATTTTAAAAATTTGAAGGGGGTCCTGTAGAAGCATAAAAATTATGCAGGCCGCATAAAGGTCATGCCCCCTTAAAAGAACGAAAATAGGTCGCAAATGAGCTATATGCGGCCTGAACAATCTAGCCGCAGAGGATCTATATGCGGCCGGATCAACCTAGCCGCAGAGGAGTCACATGCGGCATGAATGACCACAGAGCATGGAGCAGCATAAGACCCCCTTGATAAAGCATTCGATGTTTTTCCGACTCTCTGACATATTACTCATCATACTGAGACGCTTTGAACCTTGTGAAGACGACGACTCAAAAAAAGATAAAAAGTCACATCAACTCATTGATGGCCTCCGCAAACATGTCATGCCACGTGCTCACTCATATGCGACTACGTACCTATACGGCCTCATAATCATGCGGCAAGAGTGTCCACCCGACCAAGGTCAAACAAGAGCATATATGCGGCCACAATGCCATGCGGTCAGAGTATCCATTCAACCAAGACCAAATGAGAGCATGTATGAGACCACAATGCCATATGGCCAGAGTGTCAATCTGACCAAGTCCAAACGAGGGCACATCTGCGGCCACAATACTATGCGGCTATGACGTTATGAGGCTCTTGACTTACAAGATATTTTCATTCCAACCGAAGAAGATTTCTCGCAAGATCTATGCTGACTACGTGTCTAGCTGACCAAATCACGCACACAACGGATAAAAATAGTCCTGAGATATCATCAACAACAGATCCAATCGAAGATGCATGGCAGCCTGCCCATAGTATACGACTATAGTTGCAATCATATTCTATTAAAGGATCCTCCTGCAGCCACCAAACAGAAGCATATGTGGCACCTCTAGTCCATCAGCATGATGGCTATATATAATAGCAACTTGGACTTTCCAAAGGGTTGGGTTTTATTTTTTGCTCAGAGACCATATGTCACGACCCAATTCCGTAGAATCAAATGAGGCGTCCCCCGAGTCGTGATCGCCGTGCGGGCCTGGGGTTGCGCCCGCACAAGGCTTTAATAATTTGCATAACAAGCACATATTCAGAGTACGCAGATAAATTGAAACACAGATTTGAAACATGGAAAAGTTTTCTTTATTGATAATGAACATCTATTACAAACTCCTGAACGAGTCAGCTAATATGCCGCACGGGCTTACAAAAGTATGGACTCAAAATGAGATAGCAGTCCTGTACATTACATCCCTTTATAAACTCAAAATGTATAGACCTCCAGGCTGGAGGACGGCTTTGCCACGAAGCTGCATTGTGTATGAAGAGTGCAAGCTCCTGGTTCAAGTGCTTCAAAATGCGGCGCGGTCAGGATGCGCCAACAGCTGGACTGGATCGGGAAGACGACTTCGGCTCCTCGCTCGGTTCGCCTTGGTACGGAGAACCTGTTTCAACGAGGGTCAGCATATCGAAACATGCTGGTGAAGGCGAGCTAACCGAACTATACCAATCAATACGTTGTTTAATGAAGCATGCATATTTTGTGGGTTTCTATCTTGCCTTAGTTCATTTATAAGTAAGCAGCATATAGAATTTACTGAAATAAACTTGCCACCGTTCGGTGGATTTTACCTGACCGTCTGAATGACCTGCATAATACTTACCTTGCCTTCATTGCCACGAAGACACAAGTTAGTATGCAACAGGTTTAAATATACAGGAGATCACTGGCGGGATGCCATAATGGACGGGGCATAGTACATGAATAAAATAACAAGTGACGGAAAGTTGAACAGGGCGTCACAAGTTATTTCATCCGATACAGGCGACTATTCAGGAGTTCCGTCCGGATCGGATCGGTGTCAGTGCCCCAGCGACCGTCCGCAGGAACTAAGACCTTGTGCACAAGTTGTCCATGATCAACGTTATATACTAAGTTAGCAGTCGAGGCAATTCGGGCAATAGCAGGCACAGGACAGTAACAGGGGGAGATCTACTTTAGCATAGTCTTCGTATTCAGATTATTGCATTCAGGATGAGTTATGTTCATAGCATAATTTAAAGAAGAGTATGCATTCTAACTTGTATTATGCATATTATGAACATTCCGAGCGAACTAGCATGCAAGTAAGTAACCTTCACAAGTTTGATTGACAAGCAGTATTTACCAAGTCTATTCTCTTTTTATCTTGGTATCTTTTATTATTTGCTACTTGGTATCGTTTGATCGGGGCAAGGAGAATGCAAGCATTTTAGGGTGTGAGCTTTGAAGCAAGGCTAGCTAATCGGGATGGTAGCCACTCACTTGGATTTTGGAAGGAAGAAGGAAAGAGGCCCTTCACGACTCCGCTCGCAAGCCGCCTACTGCTCGTTCACCTGCATTACGAACAGCTCGATCAATACCTCTTCCACTTTTCCAATCTCGCAGTTGAAGTGTAGTTCAATGAACGAAAACAATGAAAACCATCGAAACCGTTCAAGGAAAACAAGCAAATCCCAAAACCAACTCAAAGCACGAAAGCAACAAGCGACATCGAAAACCGAGGCAATAAAAGATAGCAGCGGAGAGGTCCCTCCTGACTCTGCCGCTAAGTCGATCCCGGGGGCACGGTCCACTGAATATGGGAATCGATTCCGAAGAAACAAATCCATAACGAGGACGAGTTCTTAATTCAATATATCCCGATCGAACGATACCGTCTTATGTTTCTTAGCCGCGCTCCCCGCACCGGGGGAACGGGGCGCTACATCCTACCCAACCAATTGGAAGTTTCGTCCCGAAACTTAAGAATAGGGCCTACCGTTAGGGAGCATTATGCTGAGTACAACGATCTGGGAGGGGGCAAACATCGACCCGATGGTTGCGATCACCGCAATGGAGGCAAGATCCTAGCTTGCGACGGCAAATGTCGGCAGTATGCCCCGGCTGGTTGCAGTAATGGCAAATTGGCCTACGATTCCCTTTTTGTGAACCGCCATCATTGTGGCACTTTGCAGCGGTGTTTCCTCTCTCGTTGCCTTGGCATTTGTGATTGTAGGTATGCACAGCGCCTGTGGAAACGTGAGGATACTGCGGTTCTAGGGATAGGGCATGATTCATAACTTCACGCATTGTTCCATACTGATTGTTGACCACGTGCGCATGGATGGCAGGCCGCAATCCACCTTCAAACCTTCTAGCTCGACTCGCTATATCAGGTAAATAGGCCCTAGCGAATTTGGAGAGTCGGTTGAATTCGGCGGAGTATTGCTTAACTGTCATACTGCCCTGCCTCAGCTGCACGAACTCGTTTTCCATTTGTCGTTGTACTGGAGGGGGTACAAACTCCTCTTCGAACGCGGCACGAAAAGTCGTCCACGAGATCGCCTCCTCTCCGTGATCAAATTGGAGAGATCGTCGATGCACGTTCCACCAATCGTGTGCGTTGAGGCGGAGCTGTAGTTGCGCGCAGGCGACGCACTTTTCTTCGGGGACCTCTAGCAGAGCGAAGTGATCTTCAAGCTCGGCTAGCCAATCCAGAGCCACCACTGCGTCCTCAGTCCCGTTGAATGGGGTATTGCAGACTTTCTTGAAGTGGCCCAAGTTGAAGGCAGTCACGTCCCTCGGCCTTGGGATTTGTGGCGTCTCTACTTCAAGCACGGGCTGTTCCACCGGAGTCGTTGTTGTTGCGGTGGAATGGTTGGCAGCCAAAGTCTGAATGATCTGTTGCAGGGTATCTACCTGCTTCTGTTGGACTGAGAATCGGGTCTCTAGATTGCTTTCGAACTTGGCTTGGCGAGCATCATCTCTTTGTCGTTGCTCTTCTAGCATTTTCATTACCCGCTCAAGCGGGTCGACTTGAGATATGTCTCGCTGGCTCCGAGAGCTTCCCGAAGTGCCCGAACTACTTTCTTGCGTTTCGTTCGGTGCTTGCGCTGCAGATTGTGCTGGTACCATTCCTTCAAAAGAAGGTAAATTACATTAGAATCATAATGTATTATGGACTTATTGCATGAATCTATCTCATTTTGGCCTAGCGAGTTCAAGAGTTCGCACAGGAATTTGATCGATAAAGGAACTTTTCCAGCACGAGTCTAAGGAACTTGAATCTGTGCTCTGATACCACTATGTCACGACCCAATTCCGTAGAATCAAATGAGGCGTCCCCCGAGTCGTGATCGTCGTGCGGGCCTGTGGTTGCGCCCGCACAAGGCTTTAATAATTTGCATAACAAGCACATATTCAGAGTACGCTGATAAATTGAAACACAGATTTGAAACATGGAAAAGTTTTCTTTATTGATAATGAACATCTATTACAAACTCCTGAACGAGTCAGCTAATATGCCGCACGGGCTTACAAAAGTATGGACTCAAAATGTGATAGCAGTCCTGTACATTACATCCCTTTATAAACTCAAAATGTATAGACCTCCAGGCTGGAGGACGGCTTTGCCACGAAGTTGCATTGTGTATGAAGAGTGCAAGCTCCTGGTTCAAGTGCTTCAAAATGCGGCGCGGTCAGGATGCGCCAACAGCTGGACTGGATCGGGAAGACGACTTCGGCTCCTCGCTCGGTTCGCCTTGGTGCGGAGAACATGTTTCAACGAGGGTCAGCATATCGAAACATGCTGGTGAAGGCGAGCTAACCGAACTATACCAATCAACACGTTGTTAAATGAAGCATGCATATTTTGTGGGTTTCTATCTTGCCTTAGTTCATTTATAAGTAAGCAGCATATAGAATTTACTGAAATGAACTTGCCACCGTTCGGTGGATTTTACCTGACCGTCTGAATGACCTGCACAATACTTACCTTGCCTTCCCTGCCACGAAGACACAAGTTAGTATGCAACAGGTTTAAATATACAGGGGATTACTGGCGGGATGCCATAATGGACGGGGCATAGTACATGAATGAAATAACAAGTAACAGAAAGTTGAACAGGGCGTCACAAGTTATTTCATCCGATACAGGCGACTATTCAGGAGTTTCGTCCGGATCGGATCGGTGCCAATGCCCCAGCGACCGTCCGCAGGAACTAAGACCTTGTGCACAAGTTGTCCGTGATCAACGTTATACACTAAGTTAGCAGTCGAGGCAATTCGGGCAATAGCAGGCACAGGACAGTAACAGGGGGAGATCTACTTTAGCATAGTCTCCGTATTCAGATTATTGCATTCAGGATGAGTTATGTTCATAGCATAATTTAAAGAAGAGTATGCATTCTAACTTGTATTATGCATATTATGAACATTCCGAGCGAACTAGCATGCAAGTAAGTAACCGTTCACAAGTTTGATTGACAAGCAGTATTTACCAAGTCTATTCTCTTTTTATCTTGGTATCTTTTATTATTTGCTACTTGGTATCGTTTGATCGGGGCAAGGAGAATGCAAGCATTTTAGGGTGTGAGCTTTGAAGCAAGGCTAGCTAATCGGGATGGTAGCCACTCACTTGGATTTTGGAAGGAAGAAGAAAAGAGGCGCTTCACGACTCCGCTCGCAAGCCGCCTACTGCTCGTTCACCTGCATTACGAACAGCTCGATCAATACCTCTTCCACTTTTCCAATCTCGGAGTTGAAGTGCAGTTCAATGAACGAAAACAATGAAAACCATCGAAACCGTTCAAGGAAAACAAGCAAATCCCAAAACCAACTCAAAGCACGAAAGCAACAAGCGACATCGAAAACCGAGGCAATAAAAGATAGCAGCGGAGAGGTCCCTCCTGACTCTGCCGCTAAGTCGATCCCGGGGGCACGGTCCACTGAATATGGGAATCGATTCCGAAGAAACAAATCCATAACGAGGACGAGTTCTTAATTCAATCTATCCCGATCGAACGATACCGTCTTGTGTTTCTTAGCCGCGCTCCCCGCACCGGGGGAACGGGGCGCTACACCATACCCAGGCGGAGCTATGTACGTGCACACAAGCTCAGGAGAGAGAAGAGAAAAGAGCATCCCTATTCCCTCGTCAGATCGTCAACAAAGTAAATGAGCTGTTGCAGCGCTCGATCTCCATCGTCATACTACCCTGATTAAATATTATACTTAAATTTTCTACTTAGGATTTCTTTGTACGTTTGTTTTTTATTAAACGAAAGTGTACCCAAACTCACTTATAATGGTGAACAAAGCTATGTCAGACCTTGTGGCAGTTATTTCATACATCAAACACCCGATGACGCTTGAGTACACCAACTGTCTGACTCTTTCCCTAGGATTTGGTTCTAATTTTTTGTCACACATGTATGGAGTATCGATCCCGGGATGATCTTGATATCCTTAGTGTGTGAGCATCTTCTCAATATAATTAGAATATGGCAGCGCCACTCTAGTGTCCGTCCGGATTAACATCCCCTAAGTCTTTCATACTTAACTTGGATGAGAGAAACTTCTTTGTCTTAGTGACACGTGCAAGTTCCATACCCAGAATCAGCATGTCGTCCATGTATTGACAAACGATGACTCCTCTCCCGTTATCAAACTTTGTATAAACACACTTGGCTATCTTACTGACCCTGTAGCTGTTTGATCTTATAAATTTATCAAACTTCTCATGCCACATCTTAGGAGCTTGCTTTAGACCATATAATGATTTTACTAACTTGCAGACTTTGTCTTCAAGCCCTTTGACGACAAATCCTTCTGGCTGCTGCTTGTAAATCTCTTCGATCAACTCTCCATTCAGGAATATTATTTTAACATCCATCTGATGAACAACTAGCTTATGAATTGCACTCAGAGCAATCAATATTATATTGGTCATCATCCGCACTACTGGAGCATATGTGTCAAAATAGTCGATCCCCTGCTTATGAAAAAATTTCTTTGTTACCAGCCTTGTCTTGAACTTGTCAACAGTTCCATCGGCCTTCATCTTCTTATTGAAGATCTACTTACATCCGATTGGTTTAGCTCCTTCAGGTAGATTGACTAATACCCAAGTATTATTGGAGGTTATTGAGTCATACTCATCATTGATAGCCTTCCTCCGGAAGACAACATCTCTGGTCTTCATTGTCTCATCATAGGTAAGCGGATCTGCTTCCATATGATAAGTAAAAAAATTATCTCTGAAGTCCTTCTGTCTCCTCACTCGCTTAGATACCAGTTCTGCGAGTTTTGGTTCGATCGTTGTTTCTAGAATGTTAACTTCTGTTTGGACTACATCTTTATTGGAAACGTTAGCCTCCTGTGCACACACACTATTCTCCGGAATATCCGTGATAACAATATTTTTGTGCCTTGTGAATTTATATTCAAAAAATTCTACGTCACGAGATTCGATGATATAATTTGATTCAATATCAAGAAACCTTCGAGCATCACTCTTCTCAGCATAACACAGAAAGATTATCTTTGTAGTCCTCGTACCCAGCTTCTGAATTTTCAAGTCCAGAAGCTTCACATACACCAGACACCTCCACACTCGAATGATATTATAGTTGGGTCTGACTTTGAACCAAAGTTTATGAGGAGTGACATTAGAAGTTGCGTACGGTACTCTGTTTAGTATGAACATAGCCGTTAGTGCAGCTTCTCCACAGAAATAGTTTGGAAGATCCGCAGTCAACAGCATTGAGTTCATCATCTTTGTCAATATCTTGTTCTTTCTTTCATCTACTCTATTTGATTGAGGAGAATACGGAGCAGTCATCTCATTGACTATTCTATGTTCCTTGCAGAATAATGTGAATTCAATAGACCTATACTCTCCTCCTTGATCACTTCTGATTCTCTTGAGTTGTTGTCCAGTTTGACATTTAGCCTCAGTCCTAAACTCCTTGAACTTCTCGAATGCTTCATCTTTTAACTTGAGCAGGTAGACGAACGCGTACTTTGAGTAGTCATTGATGAATGTAATAAAATACTTTATCTTGGCCTTTGTGGAGAAATGTTTGAAGTAACAGATATCTGAGTGCACCAACTCCAGAATATTTGTGCTTCGGTTTACCCATTTGAACGATTTTTTGTGATCTTTTTCTGTGCACAGACCTCACACTTCTCTACCTCCTTACCCCTATATTTGAAGATAAGTCCTAGACTAGACATCTTGTTTATTCTTTTATAATGAACATGTCATAGTCTATTATGCCATAACTCAAGAGAGTAATCAAAAGAAGAGACTGCATTAATATTATTTGCAGGAGTTACAACCTGAAGTTTGATCATCCCTTCGGTACAAAAGACTTTTTCTAAGTATGTTCCTTTATACGAAATTACCATATGTCCAGCATTAATGTCCATCCTCAAATCTGCATTACAGAGCAGACTTTCCGAGACCAGGTTCTTGGCTATCACCGGTACGTGCTTCACATCCTGAAGTCTCAGTGACTTCCCTGAAGTCAGATTCAGTACCACCGTTCCGATCATAAGTACTTCAGCTTATGCTTGGTTTTCCATCATGACCTTCTCAGATATAGGCTTGTAGGTGGTAAACAACTCCTTTTTCGAGCAAACATGATAGGATATACTAGTGTCCACCCACCAGTCAGTGTCGACACAAGCCGTTACAACCTGCACAATCATAGCAACCTTGTTAAGTTCACCTTGCTTTGTCTGTTTGAGCTTGGATCTGTAGTCTTTTTGTTAGTGGCCCTTCTTGCCACAGTTAAAACAAGTCACATCTGACTTAGGCTTCGGCTTGAACGAAGCTGACTTCACCTTCATATGGTTGAAGTCATTTTTGTTGTTGTGAGAAGCCTTATGCTTCCCCTTGGAATCAGCAATATGCACCAAGTTATCCTTTGCCAACTGCTTGGACAACGTGTCCACTTTATTTTGAGCCCGCAACTCATCTTCAACGTGAATGTTGTGCAGTAGTTGATCAAGGCTGATCTACATCTTCTTTCGATGCATGTCCGAGATGAAGTTGCTCCATCCAGGTAGGAGCTTGGCAACGATACCTCCTACGACGAAAGGTTCGACCATGGGCATGCGATCATCCTCAAGTTTTTGACGAAGCTTGAGAAATTTCTTGACTTGAGGCAACATCGTCTTGTCATCCTCAAATCTCATATTTCAGACATTTTCGATCATATGGATCTTGTTACGGTTCTCATCCTCCTTGCAATATTTTTTTTACTGACTCCCAGACGACCTTAGCATGGTCCATCTTGCTATATGACTCCGCCAGAGTATCCTCCATGGAGTTCAGAATCAGCAGCTTGCAGAGGCTATAGTCTCTCCTCCACTTGTTCTACTTAGCAGTTGCATTAGCAACCGTCCGAACAGTAGCATTATCACCCTCTGGAACAATAGGCTCCAGGTCTTTCAACACGTAGTCCACCTCTGCGAGTTAAAGATTAAGGCTGACATTTCTCTTCCAGATGTTGTAATGCTCCCCGTCAAACTTCGCAAGTTTGTTAAAACTCGTGTTGAGAAGTTTCGCAGGGTTGTCCTCCATCTTACTCGGATCTTGCTTTGAGATTGTTAGTCCTGAGGCTAAATCAAGGATGGTAGAACCAGAAGTTGTAGTCGAGATCAGGAGTTCACACAATTTTTTTTCTCTGATATACCTCGATTCCAACGAAGAACTATATCCAATAAAATCTCGATTACAACTTACAAATATCACAAATCAAAAAGGGATCAACCTCTCGTTCTTCCTTACAATCGCAGTTGCAAAGAGGACAGAACAAATTACAACTTATAGGAGAGAAGAGGAAGGAGAAGAAGGAGATTGATCTCTGCTTGCTGGGGTGATGAAGATCACCGTTGTTCAAAGCAAGATTCGTTCCACACGATTTTCTCCCAGGAACCAACAAGTTCACGTAGAACTTCTGGAACCTTTTTCCTGGACTCGCACGAACACCTTGGACTTCAATGGCGGCAACAGCAGAATCTCACTTCGTCTCTTTATTTTTTGAAGTAAGTTCTCAAAGAGGCACGAAGAGAGTATTTATAGATAATGGTGGAAACCCTAGTCGCCAATCAGTTACGAAAAGATAGGAACGATTTAAATTAAAATCCCACAAAAATCGTATCTGAATAACTGATCATATCTTTCCATAACCGGCAGCGCATGCAACTCGTGCATTAGTGCATCAAATGCCAACAAGCGCCGATGCTAAGTGCAAAGTGCGCCAACCCGAGTCCTAGTCGCAAACTTAGTTTCTAAGAAAAATTTTCCAAGAGAGTGACAAAAAAACTAAATGCTTTCTTTGAGGAATCCTTTTTTTCCTCCTATGAAAACATCACACATGACACACATGTGTCCCACTACATTCCATGTGCACACCTCAACATATACAAAGTATTATATTGAGATATCAAGTTGATGGTGCAGTCAACGTAGGACTATTTTTACTAGTCCAAAGAAAACAAAACCAACAAATAATACTCGCTCATACTATAGTTTCAAACCATTTTCTTCTCTCCTGCAATTTCTAGTACCAGGCATCTTGCAATTCCTTGGGACGGTGCCACAATTATTTTCTAGTTGATGACGAGGAAAGTAGAGATATAAAATTTATACAAAGAAGAGAAAAACTCGTTAAGGACAAGGAAAACTGTTGATTGCACTTCAAAATATTTCACTGGCATATGCATATGATAAAATTGATTCTAGAAGTCAACTAGGAAACTTGAAATTGAAATTGAAAGGGAACCGAAACTTGCTTGCAGATTAACAAGCCCATGTGATATTTTCAGGTGGTAACTTGTGCGGGTGCTCTAAAATTATCAAAGTGTCTTGCCTTGATATTTTCAGGTGATAAATGGTGCGGGTGCTATAAAATTTTCAAGTGTCTTGCCTTAAAATGAAGGTGACTAAGGTTTCCACTAAGAACCTCTAGCATTTTGCATTTCAAGTAATAATCAAGATGTTAAAGTAATTGTATATCTAAAATGGTTGTTCGTAGGATCGTGATATCTTGGTTAATATGGAAGGCTTTTATGGTGATAGACACAATTTTAATTTTTCTTGAAACTTAGTTTCTAATCAGATAAAAATAACATATAAAAAATAAAATAAAAAACAGCTAAAATGCTCCACATACAGCCAACAAACAGCACCTAGATTCTGGCCATTTGCTGTCAGCAGCAGTTTTTATGTGCATATATATACTCTACTCTGATTATGCTTCTATGATTCAAGGAAATGTTTGCTATAAGGAAAAAGAAGAGAAGGGTGTATGATAGGGAATGCTGCTTAATTTCCAGTCTCATGGCACAGTACGTTCCTACAAATTAAGCAACATTTCCCTCAAAACTAAACAACGTTTCTACGTGTTAAAATTAATTAGGTTTAGGATTAGATATTAATTAGATTTATAATTAGATTTTTTTTCTCATATATTGATACATATTTTTTTCCTACTTCTATATAGATATATGGATCAATTCTCTCTCTATATATATTTATGATTGTATAACTTTTTACATTATCTATTAATAAAATTAATATTGTTGATTTGTTTTATTGTATCAGAGTGAAGAAATTTTTTTCAATCCTAAGAATTTTTTTTTTCAAATAATTAATATTGTTGATTATCTTCATAAGTCTTTACATTTCCATCCCATCGAGCAGTCCAGAGCTACTCCGGCTAAAGGATTTTTTTTCGGCCGTCCTTCTTTCCGTGGGTATATCAGGAGAGTCAATTTGTTCATCTCCTTTAAGGGTCTGCTTGGCAATTGTGATAGTAGCGGTTATGAGGTGTATTGAGAGTACCGGTTATGAACGGTTATGAGTGATCCGATTTTAAGTGGTTTTAAGTTGCGGCTTTTAACCAATCCAATTCATGCTTGATAACGAACGGTTCTGAAAGTTTTATAAAATAATAAATGAACTAAAATAATAAAAATTTCTCAAAACCCATCGATTTAGGGTGTTTATAAAGCCACCCAAAATTATATTACACCAGTTTTTTGAAATTTTTTGAGCCAACCAAAATCAGTACCTCATAAAAATTATCAAACAGAGATTTTCATAAACGGTCGATTCAAAAATACTCCAAAACCGATGAAAATACCGTTACCAAGCATACCCTAAAAGATGTCGCATGGACCCAACACTACAACTTGAAATAGTTGTGAGGACTATTTGCATGAGTTCTTTTCTTCATGGAGTCTTCTGTTTGCGAACGGCTAGGGGACGACAGCTCCGGCGTTTGCGCGCTCCTGGAAGTCTTTGTTGAAGACGACGCTGAAGCAGCTAAAAACCCCTTTAATCCCTCTCGTTAGCAAAAGAAGCAGCTCTGTAACGCTTGCTAAAAAGTGGTCTTTGCAAAAAAAAAAAAAAACAAACAAAAACTTTAAACTTTGGTTAGTTACAATATTTTCTGCTTCTAAGCAGCAGTATTAAAAAGTGATCTCGGCTAAAAAAAAAAATCCCTCAGGTTTAGTGAATTACAATGTCTTCTCAGCGACAGTAATTCTTCAAAAACAAATAATAAAGAAAATGTCCTCTATGTATGCAAAAAGCACGGTCATTTCTGACATTTTGAATCTTCATTTTATTTTATATGCGACTTGTCTTACTTTACACATTATATAAATTAGTAGTTTTTGTGAGAGTGAGAATGAATTTATTGTACTTTTAATTCTGTCACATGTTATGTGAAAGATTCTCGTACCGACCAGCTGGGCCGGTCCTGGCCCAGGACAGGCAGGGCGACCGCCCAGAGCCCTATGGACCAGAAGGACCCAATTTTTTTTTTTAAAATATATAAATAATTTTGTACCAAAAATAGAACTAGTATTTACCGTTGACCATTCTTATCACAAAGCAATTGTGGTGTAGTGGTTATTACATTAGACTTGCACACAAGAGGTTCCTAGTTCAAATTTTGGTGGAGGCATATTTTTTCTTTTACTTTTGTTTCATTTTTTTTACATTATGTATGGGACCTCATTTTGAAAGTTCGTCCCGGACCCCTGTAAGCTCAGGACCGGCCCTGCCGACCAGACGATTGGTCGTGCTCGTAGGAAGGAACTTTCTCCAAATATTTTTCAGATACTTGCAATAGGAAAAGCTAGAGTATAGATCTGCAGGACCTTGCCAAACTTCAAACTTACAGATTGTGCTCTTCTCAACCTGAGAAGAGCTCCCAAGATATCCAAAGGACTTTCTTCGAGCCTGAACAAGAGCAAACGGTAATTGATATGTTCCCACTGTATTCATTGGTAAAGACTGCATCATTTGAAGTGAAATAGCTTCTTCTATGTTGTTCCTGGGTACATGTGCAGCCAAACTGAGTGAACCAGTCTCAATTCCTCCTTATTATGGTAATGGTAATGTAATGCTGGTAAATGTAAGAACCAAAAGAATAGGTATACCTGGATTTCATACCACCATCTTGGTTTTCTTTAACTTTTTAGTCTCGTCCCCTATGCCGTCAGGGGTTGCAGGCATAATTGTGTCCCTTTGAGTTTCAGTAAGTGTCTCCTTCCTGAGCCATTCAAAGAGACCGTGTTCCACCTTTGTAACAGAGACACCATGTTTTTCGACATTTCCACTTTGACTGTCAATTTTAACAGTTTCCCTGAGAACTTCATTTGCTAAGTTGTTATCAAGCTTAACTGTGATATGGATTTCCGATTCTGCATGCTGCACAATTGCAAAAGCTTGTTCATCTGAAAGAGAGATGGCATCACTGACAGATGCAGAGTGCTGGATTCTATCTATAATCTCCGGTTCATCTTCACCTTTCACTCTAATCATCACTATAGATGAATCAGTTCTCGTAGCAAATAATCTTCTAAAAATTTGAAGACAGTAATGCAGCCTTCACATTACACAGTTTCCAATTTTAATCAACAGACTGACCCTTTGATGCTTGCACTTCTTTCTCCTTCTTGGACTCGGCAGCTTGTGTAGACCATGCTCCACTCTGATTACTGGTCTCATTGAGAAGCTCGGGTTGAGCAGAAGGAAACACCTCCGTCGATCCCTTTGTCTGGCTCTCAGTTTTGCTCTCATCGCTCTCTGTTCTGCTTCCTTCTCTGGCAACTTATCTGCAATCTCCTATGATTTTGTTCATGTTCTATTGATAGGTTCTATCAGTTCCGTGTTTTCCTGCAGTTTATTTGAAATTTCCAGCGTATTGTCCATGCTCTCTGCAGCTTGTACACATAGCATGTTCTTCTGCAGCTTATCTTGTTGTAGTGTGTGGAGTTTCCAACCCATATGAAAAATACTTCGGAATAGGATTAGGTATTTCTACATATAATAATAAGAATACCTCAATTTATTTGGATTGGATATTCCTAAATATAATAGGAATATTCCAATGGATTTGGATTGAATATTCCTACATATAATAGGAATATGTCAATGGATTTGGATTGGATATTCCTATTTATAATAGGAATATTAGTTGTGGGTTTGAGGCTATATATATGTCTCCTGGCCCAAAATGCATCTCTCTTTCTAAAAAAAAAAATAGCAATAAGGAGAGAAAATGAGGCAATAGTGTCATTGCAACTTTGGGAAGAAGAAAAAAGGATTGGAGGCCGTTTCGGAGGAGGAGATCAACCTTGGGTAATTTTTCATTGTCTTCTATCTTCGTGTTGTGATCTATTTTCTATTCCTAAGTGTTGTGGTGACCCGTGTTGGATCGGGAGGAGCTTGTAGAGGGTGTATTCTCTTTATACCATTAGTGGAGGTTCTTCAGGGTTGGACTCCGATCGTCCCTTAGTTTTTTCCGCAAGGATTTTCCAAGTGAAAAATCTTTGTTCCTGGAATTTGTGTTTGGCATTTTTTGTTTGTGCGTTTTGCTCGGTTCTCTCGCAGGTACTCTCTGGTTTGGATAACGGTTTTCGAACTTTCGTTCCCAACAAAGTGGCCCGGAGTAGGATTGAGTATTTCTACATATAATAGGAATACCTCAATTTATTTGGATTAGATATTCCTAAATATAGTAGGAATATCTCAATAGATTTGGATTGGATATTCCTACATATAATAGAAATATGTCAATGGATTTGGATTTGGATTAAATATTCCTATCTATAATATGAATGCTAGTTGTGGGTTTGAGGCTATATATAGGTGTCTCCTGGCCCTAAAATATATTTCTCTCTCTCTAAAAAAAAATAGCAATAAGGAGAGAAAATGAGGCAAGAGTGTCATTGCAACTTTGGGAAGAAGAAAGAATGATTGGAGGCCGTTTCGGAGGAGGAGATCAACTTTGAGTAATTTTTTATTGTCTTTTATCTTCGTGGTGTGATCTATTTTCTATTCCTAAGTGTTGTGGTGATCCGTGTTGGATCGGGAGGAGCTTGTTGAGGGTGTATTCTTTTTATTCCATTAGTGGAGGTTCTTCAAGGTTGGACTCCGATCGTCCCGTTGTTTTTTCCACAAGGATTTTCTACGTCAAAAATCTCTGTGTCTGTGATTTGTGTTTGACGCTTTTGATTTGTGCGTTTTGCTCGGTTCTCTCACAGGTACTCTCTGGTTTGGGGAACGATTTTCGTACTTTCGTTCCCAACAAAGTGGCCCAGAGTAGGATTGAGTATTTCTATATATAATAGGAATACCTCAATTTGTTTGAATTGGATATTCCTAAATATAATAAGAATATCTCAATGGATTTGGCTTTGATATTCCTACATATAAT
This sequence comes from Iris macrosiphon, assembly GCA_036927795.1. Taxonomy (NCBI): domain Eukaryota; kingdom Viridiplantae; phylum Streptophyta; class Magnoliopsida; order Asparagales; family Iridaceae; genus Iris; species Iris macrosiphon. Next base: position 150,873,671 of record JAYESA010000002.1, on the reverse strand, counting down.
AAAAATATGTCAATGAATTTGGATTTGGATTGGATATTCTTATTTATAATATGAATGCTAGTTGTGGGTTTGAGGCTATATATAGGTGTCTCCTGGCCCTAAAATATATTTCTCTCTCTAAAAAAAATATAGCAACAAGGAGAAAAAATGAGGCAAGAGTGCTATTGCAACTTTGGGAAGAAGAAAGAATGATTGGAGGCCGTTTCGAAGGAGGAGATCAACTTTGAGTAATTTTTCATTGTCTTCTATCTTCGTGGTGTGATCTATTTTCTATTCCTAAGTGTTGTGGTGATCCGTGTTGGATCGGGAGGAGCTTGTAGAGGGTGTATTCTCTTTATTCCATTAGTGTAGGTTCTTCAGGGTTGGACTCCGATCGTCCCGTGGTTTTTTCCGCAAGGATTTTCTACGTCAAAAATTTCTGTGTCTACGATTTGTGTTTGGCATTTTTGGTTTGTGCGTTTTGCTCGGTTCTTTGGCAGATACTCTCTGGTTTGGGAAACAGTTTTCGCACTTTCGTTCCCAACAAAGTGGCCCGGAGTAGGATTGAGTATTTCTACATATAATAGGAATACCTCAATTTATTTGGATTGAATATTTCTAAATATAATAGGAATATCTCAATGGATTTGGATTGGATATTCCTACATATAATGTCAATGGTTTTGGATTTGGATTGGATATTCCTATCTATAATAGGAATGCTAGTTGTGGGTTTGAGGCTATATATAGGTGTCTCCTGGCCCTAACATACATATATCTCTCTCTCTAAAAAAAGGCATAGAAACAAGGAGAGAAAATGAGGCAAGAGTTCCATTGCAACATTAGAGAGGAGAAAGAAGGATTCGAGGCCGTTTCGAAGAAGGAGATCAGTTTCAGATATTTCTCATTGTCTTTCTTCTTCGTGGTTATAATCTATTTTCTGTTCCAAAAGAGTTGTGGTGATCCGTTTGGATCGGTAAAAATTTTGTAAGGAGTCGGTGTATTTCTTATTCCATTAGTTGAGGCTTTTCATGGTTGGACTCTGATCGTCCCGTAGTTTTTTCCGCAAGGGTTTTTCATGTCAAAAATCTGTGTCTGCGATTTGTGTTTGACATTTTTGGTTTGTGTGTTTTGCTTTGTTCTCTCGCAGGTACTCTCTGGTTTGGGGAACGGTTTTCGCACTTTCGTTCCCAACAAACTGGTATCAGTGCCAGGTTCTGGAATTTCAGATGAATGTCAGGAGTTGACAAGCAAACCAGGAAGGAAAGATGGACGCGAAGCCGGTGCGTATGGTAAACCTGAACTGTACCAACTATCACTACTGGAGGAGCAAGATGAAGGATTTGCTATTTGTCAAAAAGTTGCATCTGCCGGTATTTATTTCCGAGAGGTCCAGTGACAAATTTGAAGAGGACTGAAATTTTGAGCATATACAGGTGTGTGGGTACATCAAGCAGTTCGTTGACAAGAACGTGTACAACCACGTTGCCAGTATTGAGCACACGAGGACACTGTGGGATAAGCTAAAATCTTTGTATACGAAGAAGACCGGAGTAAATAAATTATTCCTGATCCGGATAATGATGGGTCTGCGGTACAAAGATGGGACATCTATTACGGATCACTTGAGTGAGTTTCAGGGCGTGGTTGACCAGCTATCCTCGATGAGAGTCAAGTTTGACGACAAGGTTCAGGGACTATGGCTGATGTGTACATTGCCAGACTCGTGGAAGACTGTACTAGTGTCTACGATCGCTACTGCTCCAGAAGGCATGGTCAGTCTGGAGTTTGCCAAGAGCGGGGTACTGAATGAAGAGATGCGGAGACGTTCTCAGGGAACTTCATCCATATCCTACTTAGAGGCACTTATTTCAGAGGGCTACGGAAGGGGTAAAAGCAGGGGCCATAGCGGTGGCAGAGACAAAAGCAAGAAAAAGGTCCAAGGATCGGTACGAGGACTCGGAGTGTTACTATTATGGCAATAAGGGCCATATCAAACGAAACTATTTCGCTTGGAAGAGAGAGAAGAAGGGTAACAAGGGAAAGCAAAGTGAGAACACTACAGTGGCGGCCTCGACACATGGAGGCGACGTGATCATTGTAGGTGATGAGGTAGTTATGAACCTCGCCTGCGATGACATTTGTTTGGTCGATCATTACGCTGGCATCTCGCATTCACGCCCCTGTTTGACTGTCGCTCGGGGATGTAGTTGTCTCACTCTCTTTATTAGCCGCTAGCTTGGAGCTAGCTACACTCATATCCCCCCGCCCACCCCTCTCACTCGGCGAGGCCTCGATGTCACCCCGGCCTACTAAAGAAAAAAAGCAACGAGACTTTCTTGGCTGGTGGACTCAGGTGCTTCAGCGCACGTATCTCACAACAGGGCACTATTTGCTACATAGACAACAGGCGACTGTGGAGTGTTGAAGATGGGCAATGGAGATGTGTCGAAGGTGGTTGCCATTGGAGATATGCATTTGAGGACAAAGACAGGTGCAGTTCTTGTTCTCAAAGATGTCCGTCATGTACCTGATATTTGTTTCAACCTAGTGTCGGTTGGAAGGTTGGATGACGAGGGTTTCTTCTGTCTCTTCGAGAATAATCAGTGGAAGCTTTCTAGAGGTTCGATAGTGATTTTCAGAGGAAGCAAGAGGTCCGGACTCTACTATATGGAAGGGAACGCATAGGGGGCACATAAGGTTAACGCGGCTACTGATGCGTCTACTGATTTGTGGCACAGGCGGCTCAGCCATATCAGCGAGAAGGGGATGAACTACTTGGTGAACATGAAGGTGATTCTAGGGCTAAAGTCTACAAAGTTGGAGAAGTGCACGCACTATTTGGCGAGAGAGCAAAATATGGTGTCTTTCCATAGTCACCCAAGTTCAAAGAAGCCGGCGTTGCTCGAGTTGATTCACTCGGATGTCTGTGGTCCTATGAAGGTAAAATCCATTGATGGTGCTTCTTATTTTGTAACATTTATTTATGACTGTTCCAGGAAGGTTTGGGTCTATACCTTAAAGACCAAGGATCTGGTGCTGCCCACTTTCAAGGAGTTTCAGGCCTCTGTTGAAAGGGAGACGGGTAAGAAGCTGCTTTGTGTTCGGTCGGACAATAGCAACGAGTATATCGGTCCCTTTGATGCTTATTGCAGAGAGAAAGGGATACGACACCAGAATACTCCACCAAAGATACCGCAGCTCAATGGTGTAGCAGAGTGGATGAACAGGACGCTAATAGAGGGGATGTGGTATTTGTTGTCAGAAGCAAACTTGCTAGGCAGCTATTGGGGTGAGGCACTTTACACAGCTGCTTATGTTATTAATTTATCTCCTAGTACTCCTTTGTAGGGTGATGTGCCTGACAAAGTATGGTACGGCAAAGAGCCATCATACAATCACCTACAAGTGTTTGGTTGTAAGGCCTTCGTGTATGTATCGAAGGACGAAAGATTCAAACTTGAGCCAAAGACGAGGCGATGCGTCTTTGTCTGCTACGTTCGGGATGAGTTTGGCTATAGACTCTACGATCCAGTAGAAAAAAAGCTCTACATAAACAGAGACGTGGTATTCGTCGAGGATCAGACCATGACCAACACTCAGGATTCCAAGATGCCTTATGAGGCTGAGGAATTGCCTGAGTTAGAGTTATTTTGCTTTGAGCAGTTTCCAGAGGATATCGCAGAGGATCCAGTTATGGGAGAGCCAGTACATGGAGGTTCTTCCAACCTTGATCATCAGCCTGCTGATGGTGGTCAGGGTGACCCTCAGGAGGATAAGCATGCCGAGGAGGAGGTTCCTGGAGGGAAGGAGGCTGTAGATATATATCCAGCACCAGTAGTTCAATTGAGGAGGAGCGATAGAGAGTGTCGACCATCTACGAGATACTCACTGGATGAGTATGTGCTACTGATTGATGGGGGATAACCCGAAAGTTTTACAGAGGCTATGGAAGACGAACACAGACAAGAGTGGATGGAGGCCAAGCAGGAGGAGATGAGTTCCTTGGAGGGCAACTCTACTTATGATCTTGTGCGGTTGCCAAAGGGCAAGAAGGCTTTAAAGAATCGATGGGTATTCAGAGTGAAGCAAACAGATGATGCTACTCGCCCTCGATACAAAGCAAGGTTGGTAGTTAAAGGCTACGGTCAGCGAAAAGACGTAGAATATGATGAGATCTTTTTGCCAGTCGTCAAGCAGTCGTCTATACGGGTGGTGCTAACATTGGCAGCCAGTTTTGACTTGGAAGTCGAGCAAATGGACGTGAAGGATGAATTCCACCACGGTTATCTTGAGGAGGAGTTTTACATGGAACAGCCAGAGGGATTCTGTGAGAAGGAAAAGTCATATTTAGTCTGCCGGTTGAGGAAGAGCTTGTATGGTCTGAAACAGGCTCCGAGACAGTGGTACAGGAAGTTCGAGTCATTTATGGGGGAGCATGGTTATGCACGGACGATATCGAACCACTGTGTATTTGTGAGATAATTTGTCGAGGATGATTTCATTATTTTACTGATCTATGTTGATGATATGCTATTGGTGGGTCGGAATACCACTAGGATAGCGGAGTTGAAGTGCCAACTGGGCGCAGCCTTCTCTATGAAGGATTTGGGCACAGTGAAGACTATTCTTGGAATGGAGATCAGCCGAGAGAGAGAGTCTATACTGCTACACTTGTCCCAAAAGAAGTACATTCATCGGGTACTTCAGCATTTCGGGATGGACGGATCGAAGAAAGTGAGTAACCCCCTTGCGGCTCACTTTAAGTTCACTGAGGGGCAGTGTCCATCTACCGAGGACGAGAAGGAAGATATAGAGTGAGTTCTATATGCCTCAGCCATTAGGAGTCTTATGTATGCTATGGTATGTACGAGGCCCGATATTGCTCACGCAGTCGGCATAGTTAGCAGGTACACTTCAAATCCTGGAAGGGTACATTGGAGTGGGGTCAAGTGGATTCTACGATATCTTCAGGGTACTACCGATTGGAGACTTTTATTTGGTGGTGATGAGCCAAAGCTGGATGGATATACCGACGCTGATATGGCTGAAGATGTAGAGACAAGGCGATAGACTTCGGGCTATGTGATAATATTTGCTGGTAGAGGAGTATCGTGGCAGTCGCGTTTACAGAAGTGTGTTGTCTTGTCGACGATAGAGGCAGAATACATTGCGATGACAGAGGCTTGCAAGGAGTTGTTGTGGATGAAGAAGTTGCTGCAGGAAATTGGGCTAAAGCATAAGAAGTATCTTTTGCTTTGCGAGTCAAAGTGCTATTCACCTTGTGAAGAACCAGATATTTTATAGCCGGTCCAAGCACAATGATACCCGGTATCATTGGATACGGGATATGGTTGACAAGAAGGAAGCGGCGCTTGAGAAGGTTCATACAGATGACAACGAAGAATATATGTTCACAAAGGTTCTACCAAGGAGAAATTTTGAGTACTGCAGGCGGATCGTCGAGATTTTGACCCCCTCCACATAGTTGTAAAGGAGGAGATATGTTAGAGTGGATGGGGTTCCCAACCCATATGGAAAATATCCTGGAGTAGGATTGAGTATTTCTACATTTAATAGGAATACCTCAATTTATTTGGATTGAATATTTCTAAATATAATAGAAATATCTTAATGGATTTGGATTGGATATTCCTACATATAATAGGAATATGTTAATGGATTTGGATTTGGATTTGGATTTGGATTTAGATTGGATATTCCTATCTATAATAGGAATGCTATTTGTGGGTTTGAGGCTATATATAGGTGTCTCCTGGCCCTAAAATACATATCTCTCTCTCTAAAAAAAAGGCATAACAATAAGGAGAGAAAAGAAGGCAAAAGTGCCATTGCAACATTGGAGAGGAAAAAGAAGGATTGGAGGCCGTTTCGAAAAAGGAGATCAGTTTTGGGTATTTCTCGTTGTCTTTCTTCTTCGTGGTTATAATCTATTTGATGTTCCAAAAGAGTTATGGTGATCCGTTTGGATCGGTAAGAAATTTATAAGGAGTCGATGTATTTCTTATTCCATTAGTGGAGGCTTTTCAGGGTTGGACTCCGATCGTCCCGTGGTTTTTTTTACAAGGGTTTTCCACGTCAAAAATTACTGTGTCTGCGATTTGTGTTTGATATTTTTGGTTTGTGCGTTTTGCTCGGTTCTTTTGCAGGTACTCTCTGGTTTGGGAAACGGTTTCCGTACTTTCGTTCCCAACATATCTGTCATCTCTAGTGTATTATCAATGCTCTTGGTAACATGTATCTATTCATCATTCTCCCGTAGTTTTTTTAGAATCTCTTGTGCATGTCTTTGCTCTTGATAGCATATATCTTCTTCGCAGTCTTCTGCTACTTATTTGTCATCTCGAATGCACTCTCGATGCTCTCTATAACACATATTTTCACTGCATTCTCCTGCAGATTATTTGCAATATGTAATGCATTATTCATCTTCTTGATAGCTTGGTTCTGCTCTGGGTTACCTTGGTTCTCCTCTGTCTTCCCCGCTATCTGGTCTTGCTTCTGCTCGAAATCATTGAGCTGAACATACGCGAAAGGGGAAAAATATTCCTCCTCCTTGGGAGTCTCCAGATACAACTGATCACCATCAAGCACAGATGTATCTTCCTCCTAGAGTAATGCTTGTTGATGGACAAACTATATCCGTGATCTTATTCCTCTCACATGCATTTCATTAAACACATACGGGGCAGATTGGTACTACTCCTACAGATACATTAGCGGAGAGATCTGCGACAGCTGATGGTACCATGACAACGATTGGACTATATATTGCTGATAGTTCCCCATCGACGGCAACGACTGGGTCGCACACTATGGATACTGGACTGGTAATGGCAGGGAATAACCATATAGTTAAGGCACCACGGTGTACTATGATGGTGGAGGAGAGTACGACGATGGTTGCTGGCTCCACGTCAACAGCGACAACGAGTTCACGTAAGGGTGCGGGTGCGAAACGGGGTATAATGATGTCGACATCTGCGGCAAATAGCAACCATACGGATTTGGCGGTGGCTGCGGCGGTGGCTCCATGGCCAAAAAATAGGAAGGAAGAACTTCCCTCCTAGATCTCATCCACTCTTCCAATATATCTAGTTTGTGATATAGGTCTATAAGCATATCTTCGAGAGATTGGAGTCTCTCCTCAATGGTTCGGCAACGAGGTTCTTCTGGCGACCCTTGTTGAGATCTCCAGCCGCTCGAGATCGGTGGCTCTGATACCAATTGATGCATTCCCATCCTCCTAAGACTAGCAACGGCGGAGATTGAACTGTACTCCAGAGGAATTTTTTTAGAGCATTAATAGAATTCAAGAAGAAGATCTGGATTGGAAATTTAGGACTTCTTATTGAAATAGAAATTGAGAGAAAAGAAGAGTACAATGTTGTTGAGTTATGGGGGACTTATTTAGTCCCACATCGGATAAAAAATAAGGAGTAGGTTAGCCTCCTCCTATATATATGTACCCCCTCTCTTGGAAGTAAATTAATTATTTTTTCTCTACATGGTATCAAAGCCAAAGCTTTGAATCATTTTTCAAAAAAAAATCCAAAAAATAATGAGAATTCTCTCTCACCCGATCCTCCCCCCGCCTTCCTCTACCCGGGTGGAAGCCCCCCCAGTCCTCTGTGAGTTGAAGCCCCCCCCCACCCTCTGGTGTCATCAATGTTTTATGTGGGAGGACTCTTGTGTGATCCTCTGATTTCGATCTCAACGTGGGTTCTGAGATTAAAAATCATACTTACTGGGAAGTTTTGCACAAATCTCTATTTTTAGCCCTTGTTCCGGCAAGTTCTATCCATCATGCATTTCTCATGCTGTATGAGTTTAGGGGTGTACTGATAGATAGAGAAATTCGTAATCGCATGTAGGCGCACAAAACATATTTGAGTTACGTTTGACCTTGTCCCTGTGTGCAACTGTGAAGATGGGAACACCTGTAACTAGTCAGGAGTTAAAAGAGATACTGGAGGGGGTGGCCAGGGTATTTCAGGCCAAATTAGAGGAGACCTCATCCAGTAGGGCAGTCGTGCCCATACCAGAACCATCGCAAGTGATAAAGAAGATAGAGTTGCTGCCCAATGATATCAAACTGAGGGGACGAGAAACTACCTAAGTTGGTCTAGGAGGGCGTTGCTGAACCTTCGGACCAAGGAGCTTAAAAAATACTTGAATGGAGAGTGCACTGAGCCAAATGATAAGATGAGTGCTGAGTGGAGCACATGGAGTCAACTTAATTCTTTGGTGGTTTCTTGGCTGCTGACTTCTGTGTCTTCATCCATAGCTGGGATGGTGGAGTCGATCTGCAGTGCATCTGATGTCTAGACAATATTGGATGGGATGTAATCTGGAGCTGGGAGTGTCATGATTATGATAGAAGTTAAGGAGAATATTGATGCTACCACACATGAGGAGAAGACAGTACTCCAGTATACAACGGAGCTACTACGCATATGGGCGGACTTGGACTACTATGATCCGATATCATTACAAATTCGGCAGATGTTCTCCTTGGAAAAAAGTACTTGAGCGTAGGCGTGTGGCTCATTTTCTAAAGGGTCTGAACCAATAATTTGAGGCTAGAAGGGCAACAATGTGTTATCTGCCATCTTTTTTGTCCCTGGATGAGGCTGTTGTATCGATGGAGTAAGAGAAGATCCGACATAAGGTGATAAAAGGTGAGACCTCACCAGCTGTCCATTCTGTATTGGTGGTTCCTAGTGCTCCCAACAGAGATGACAGGGAGTGCTATAATTTTGAAAAGAAAGGGCACCTCAGCTATAACTGCCCTCAACCCCATAATTTTGGTCGTGGTCGAGGAGGAAGAGGATGGAGAGGTAAACGTACAGGTCAAGGAGGCCAGGGAGTTGCTCACCTAGCTGTGAAGGAGGAGACCACTACCGAAATGACTGGAGATGAGATGATAGAGCTGGAGGAACTATGTCAGTTCAAGCTTCAGGTTGAGAGTTCTAAGGGTAAGGGACTGGCTACTCAGGATCTGGATAACACTACCTATCTTGGTAACTTTCCTGGTTACGCTGCTCATATGGACAAAGGTATTCCGGTTCAGGCACTTGCATCCACTAAATCTCATACTGGTTGGATCATAGACTCAGGTGCATCTAGACATATCACAGGTGCATCTAGTGATTTTGCATTATATTATCTGAGCAAGCATATACAGCCCGAGATGGTTCAGACTACTGATGGGATATTCCAATCCATCAGGGATACTAGCTCGGTCCATTGTACTTTATCTGCTATCCTGTCATCTATATTGTATGTTCCTTCAATTTTGGTCAACTTACTTTCTGTTAGCTATCTCACTGATCAATTGAATTGTACTATTCTTTTTTGTTGGGATATGTGTTCTTTCCAGAAGAAGGCCATGGGGAAGAGACTTAGGACTGGCATCAGGCGTGATAATCTTTGGTACCTGGACCGGGAGGCTACAATGCTTGCTGCTACTACTAATGGAGGTCCAGAACCGACGCAATGCTCTAACACTGCAAATTGGGGCATTTATCTTTTGATAGTTTGAATAAGTTAGAACATGAGATAATGAATAAAGTAGACAATTTTTTATTTTATTTTGTAATGCTTGTGAACTTGGAAAGCATACATATTCTACTTATCAAATGGTTGGCCTTCGAAGTTTTGAGCCATTTGTACTTGTTCATTCTGATGTTTGGGGACCGTGTTCTACTACTTCTATCAGTAGATTCAGATAGTTTGTTACCTTCATTGATTGATACTCACGTATGACCTGGATCTACATGATAACGCAGAAATCTGAGGTGTACAAATATTTTTAAGCTTTTTGGCATATGTGAAGACCCGGTTTGGAGTATATGTGAAGATTCTTCGAACAGATAATGGGGCCGAGTACACCAACAAGGAGTTTGCTAATTTCATCTCTAGTCAGGGAATTCTTCATCAAACTACTTGCCCAGACACTCCAGCTCAGAATGGGATGGCTGAACGCAAGAACGGGCATCTACTAGAAGTGACACATTCTTTGATGCTGACAATAAATGTGCCAAAATTCTTGTGGAGTGAGGCTATTATGACATCCGCTTATCTAATCAATAGGATACCGTCAAGAGTATTAGGGATGAAGACACCATATGAGATGCTCTTAGGCTCTAATATTTTTATTGTTCCTTCCAGAGTGTTTGACTGTATATGTTTTGTGCGAGATCACAGAATGATTGTGAGCAGGCTAGATCCACAAGCAGTTAAATATATCTTTGTGGGCTACTCACTAAGTCAGAAATGATACAAATATTGGTGTCCTACTGAAAGAAGTTTGTTTGTCAGTATGGACGTGACCTTCCGGGAGATTAAACCATTTTATGGGGAGAAGACGGAGTTAAGTTCCTTGTTCGATGATGGCTCTACTGATGCTGGTAGAGAGGGGGAGAATGAGAGTGGCATCGTTGTTGGTATGATTCCATGTCCTTTTGAGTCACCGATGAGTGATGGTGTCTCAAGGGGAGCCGACAGTCAGGGGGAGCTAAGAGTATATAGGGAGCATAAGCAGCAAAATAGGAGCAGCAGGAGTAGCATGAGCAGTAGGAGCAGCAGGAGTTTCCTCCTGATGTCCCTTTGCTAGTACCCACAAATGCTGATGTCCCAAGTCCCACTTCTCTATAACCTTTTTTCGGCCCTTCCATCTGAGTCACCTAGTAACAATTCCTCCCCTGATACTTCTAATCCTCTTGTCTTACTTCGTAGAACTACTAGAGTCAATGCTGGAAAAGATCCAGCTAAGTTTGGCAGTTAGGATACTGATATTGCATATTATATTTCATATGCAACCACTCCATCTACATATAAGTCCTTTTCTGCAACATTAGATTCAGTGCTTGTACCTAACAACTGGCAGGTAGCTAAGCAAGATCCTAGGTAGTTGAGTGCCATACAGGAGAAACTTCAGGGCTTGAAGAAGAATGACACATGGAAGTTGGTACCACTGCCAGCTGGAAAGCATGTTGTTGGATATAAATAGGTTTATACTGTTAAGCAGACTCCAAAGGGCAAGATTGACAGGTACAAGGCCAGATTGGTTGCTAAAGGCTATAGCCAAACTTATGGTATCGACTATGACGAGACCTTTGCTCCAGTATCAAAGATGAGCATTGTGCGAGTGTTGGTGTCATGTGCTGCCAACTTCAATTGGCAACTACATCAGCTAGATGTCAAGAACGTCTTTTTATACGGGATCTCCAGGAGGAGGTATATATGGAGATTCCACCAGGCTTTGCTAATTCACAAGCAACGGGGAAGGTATACAAATTGAAAAAGTCTTTGTATATGCTAAAGCAGTCTCTGAGAGCATGGTTTGATAGATTCAGGCTTGCAGTCTGTGGTATGGGGTATAGGTAGTACAATAGAGATTATACTGTATTTTACAGGCACTCCAAGACTCGTATCACTGTTCTTGCAGTCTATGTTGATGATATTGTAATTACTGGAGACGATACTAAAGAGATCCTAGGCTGAAGAAGAGGCTTTGAGAAGAATTGAAGTTAAGGATCTGGGGCAGTTGAAGTACTTCCTCAGAATTGAAATTACAAGGTCACGAAAGGGTATAGTACTTTCTCAACGAAAGTACGCTCTGGACCTACTTTCAGAGACAGGAATGCTGAGTTGCAGGGTTGCTTCTACTCCTATCGAGCAGAATCATAAGTTGTATGCTAAGGGTGGTGATCCGGTGAATAAGGAGCAATATCAAAGATTAGTTGTTCGGCTTATATATCTATGTCATACGAGACCTGCTATTACTAATGTCGTGAGTGTGGTGAATAGAAATATGCATGATCCCAAAGAGAAGCATATGGAGGCAATTTGCAGAATTCTCAGGTATATTAAAGGAAGCCCAAAAAAAGGGTTATGGTTCAGAAGTTCTGGATATCTGAGAGTTGAAGGCTACTGTGATACTGATTGGGCGGGTTGTATGGATGATCGTAGGTCCACTACAGGTTACTATATTTTTATTGGAGGCAATCTTGTATCTTGGTGCAGCAAGAAGCAAGATGAGGCCGAGTACAGGGCAATGGAAGTTAGCCTATATAGTGCTCCGCTCCTAGCGATGCACTATATAAGGCTTGTGGCTCGATTGACTCAGTCGAAATTGAGTATGGAGAAACTTTACGACAGAATTGATCACGGATAACGCAATGAACCTTTCCAATTGATGTATCAGCTTTTGTTGGAATGAGTCCAATAACTTTCGTTGGATTTTTGGTTGGCTTTCTAGGATTTTCGCTGCTTGGTTTTAATAAATGCATTTTCGTGATTGGTTTTTGATGATTGATTATTTAGTCCATTTTTATTGATTGCATGCATTTATTCTAGAGAACTCTGAGAGAAATAAAGACGGTAGTCTAACCAAATATTTGTGCCAATGCAGATAGACGCGTGACCGAAGTTTGAGCGAGCAAGCGTCCTTTTCTCTTGGCATTCTCTATTTGGTTAGCGGTTGTGTCCCTTCTTCTCTACTCCTTCGTGCCAATAGTCAATAATATTCTCTTGTAACCTTGTTAAGTCCAATGATCGATAAAGTCACTAATATCACAAGTTTTATACCACTATTATAAATCAATATAATTATATTGATAATAAGAAAGTTCAATTATGTAACACAGGGAAGGATATAATCATTGTGTCATAGTTTGGTGCCATGACTTAGCGATAAATTTGAGTCTACATACTACCAATCGAATCAAATGAATAAGTATGCAAAAAAAAGAATAGGAAATTATGCTTTGTTGCTTTAAATGTTTCAATACCATACACTGCTATTTATGCTTATCATATAGTCGTAGTTGTATTGTATGGTCATGGACAACTTGTGCACAAGGTAGTAAATTTTCTCGAACGGAACTTGGGACATTGGGGACCGTTTTGCCCGTGAGAAATAGTACCACTTTGGTAGCACCACGTATAAGCGAGACATTCATTGAGGCTTGCTACCTACTTTGAATGGCACATCGCACGTCCATTGAAGTCCTATATGGCATGTCATACGTGGTGCTACACCACAAATGACCCAGTGAGAGTGAGTTTCATACTAATGATGTCTTATGTAGGGGCGGTAAGAACAATCCTATAAATTTTACAGGAACAGTCATTGGTCGGGGTAAGGATTCCATATGTGCAAATCTTATATATATTTTACTACATGAACTGTTGCTTATAAACTGTTGCCTATTGAAATATTGCATTTATAATGTTGCCTTTTAACTGATGCCTTAATCAAGAAGTGTCGGTTTAGGTGAGTGGGCCAGTTCTGCTCACCAGTACAAGTTAAGTACCGACCCACGTCTCTGTGGGAAACCAGGTGACCGAGATACCGGGGGCGCTCAAGGAAATTAAAGCTTTCGTTGCAGTCTTTTCAAGCTTCTTCCTATTTCTAAAGTATTTCAAAGATTTCTAGTAGCTATTTTTAAGTTTCCAAGAAGTAATAAAGGGGCATAATGTATAGGATAAGAATATTATGTCATGTCAGCCTATCAGTCTTTCTTTTATGCAAAGCTATGTAAGCCGTTCAGACATTTCCATTTCGGTGCTGAGAAAATTGTACTTTATTACAATGAATCAATAAAAGAATTATCTTCTTCCTATACAAATGTGTGATTTATAATCTGTTGCTATATTGTGAAACTGTTTACAAAAAATATTTGACACAATGTGCATGTTCTTGTCTTGTACAAGTACAACCTCAGACTTGTACGACATCATGCCCAACAAGGACGAACGGTTCTGCAGAACCGAATGCGAGGATGAAACGGTTCTGCAAAACTGGGGCGTGACAATATATCAGAGCACAGTTTAAAGTTTTTTGGATTTCAAAAATTAGTTTTCATGTGAAAGTTTTCAAACAATAATAATTTTCTCAGATGATTTGCTTTTCGATAGTGCTGCATGAAATAATGTTCCATACAATAAGCCCATAAATATTTTATGAGTGCTAATAAAAGTTATTTCTTTTGCAGATGACTAAGGGTGATGGCGCCAAGGCGACATCGTCGTCTGACCCATTAGAAAAAGTAATAAAAATGTTAGAGGCATAAAGAAAGCAGAGCGATGCACAACATAAGATAATTGAAGCACAGCATCGTGAGCTCCAGGCACAGCTAAAAACCAGTTTCAAGTGCGATTTGATGCACAACAGTAATAAGTTGATAACTTGTCTCAATTGGTGGCTACATTAATTGAGAATAATAACGAGACCGAAGTGGTTGTCGCAAAAGAGACAGTGCTAGTAGAAGCAGAGAAGACGGAACAACCTCCAAAAAGGCGACCGATATTTAAGTTTTCTGAATTCAAAAGCTGTAATCCGCCTGAGTTCAATGGCAAGGCAGAACCAGAGGAAGTAATGGGCTTCCTAAAGACGTTGGAGGGTATCTTCCGTATGTTAGATGTGCAAGGCACCAAAAGAGTTGATTGTGTAGCTGTGCAACTAAGTCTCAAAGCAGAAGACTGGTGGGAGTCGAAAAGACAAGCATTATGCGGTACCAACCAAGAAGCCAAAGTCTCTTGGGAGACATTTAAGCAGGCATTCATCACACAGTTCATTCTACCAGCTATCCGTCACAGGAAGGAAAAAGAGTTTGTAGCGCTCGAGCAGGAAAATATGTCCTTCAGCGACTAGAAAGCAGAGTTCTTAAAGTGATCCAAGTTCGGTGGCTACATGATACCGAACGATGAGGCAAAATGACTGTGATTCATTGAGGTTCTGGATGAGGGATTACAGCATGATGTTGTCAACCGAATATGTACGACATACCGAGAAGCCTATGAAGCAGCTCTCGAGTTAGAAATTTTTTATCCTCGAGGGACGACATAGTACAATCGTGGGAACAGCTACAAAGAACCCATGGCAGCAAGCGGGTCTGATGCTTCCAAGCGTCAAAACATAAATGACAATAGGGGACCCTATCAGCGACCGTACTGTAACAGGTGCAAGCGGATTGGACACCGTTAAGACGAGTGTTGGGCTGGATGTTTTAAGTGTGGCAGTTTAGATTATAAAGCTACGTGGTGCAACAATGGGGGAAGAAATCAGAATCATGATCAATATCTTAATCAGAATAGTGATCAATAGTACAATCAGAATCGTGGACAAGTGCCACGAGCTCCACAGGCGGCAATTGTGAATGCTCAGAACCCACGACCAGGAGGACAGGGTAGAGTGTTCGCACTGACTCAAGAAGAAGTGCTTGTCTCAAATACTGTCATAACAGGTATATTTCTTTACAAAAAAATACCTGCTCGTGTACTATTTAATTCTGGTTCTACACATAGCTTCATATCATCTATATTTGCTAAAGAACATAAATTTTGTACGATACCATTAGATATGAATCTTAGTGTCAACACTTTATCTGGAATAGATTTTCCTATAAGTTCAATTTGCAGGGATGGTTATCTTTGCATTGGAGGAAAGTACGTGTCCTTGGATTCAATAGTCTTGGACATCGCCGATTATGACATCTTCTTAGGCATGGATTGGCTCGGAGAGTGTAATACGATAATTGACTGTGCAGAGAAGAGAGTTATGTTTCGCATTCCTGGCGAGGCAGAGTTCTCTTATTCTTGTATTCCGATGGCTAAAATAGTGATGGTGGTATCGGCAATAACGGCAAGACGTATGCTATATTCGCGGTGTGAAGGGTACCTTGCTTCTGTACGGGATACTTAGATGAAGGGTGCAGACTTGGGAGAGACCAAAGTCGTAGCAGAATTTCTCGACATGTTTCCAGAGGAGATACTTGGAATGCCTCCAGACCGAGAAATTGAGTTTAATATTGAAACCTTTTTAGATACTCGGCCGATATCAAAAGATCCATATCGGATGGCACCTGCCGAATTGAAGGAACTGAAGTCACAACTATAAGAGTTACTAGATCGTGGCTACATTTGTCCCAGTATTTCACCTTGGGGAGCTCCAGTTCTGTTTGTGAAGAAGAAAGATGGCACAATGTGTCTTTGCATAGATTATCGGGAATTAAACAAAGCGACAGTTCGGAACAAGTCTCCGTTGCCAAGAATTGATGATTTGTTTGACCAACTTCAGGGCACAACAGTATTTTCAAAAATTGATCTTCGTTCAGGGTATCACCAGTTGAAGATCAAACCAAAGAATATTCCAAAGTTGGCTTTTCGTACAATATATGGACACTACGAGTTTTTGGTTATGCCTTTTGGTTTGACCAATACTCCTGCGGCTTTCATGGATATAATGAATCGAGTATTCCAATCCTTCTTAGACAAGTTCGTTGTCGTGTTCATCGATGATATCTTAATCTACTCGAGATACGGAGAAACTCACGTTGAACATTTAAGGACCGTACTGCAGACACTTTGTGAACATCAGTTATATGCGAAGTTAAGCAAGTGCGAGTTCTGGATGCGCAGTATAGCTTTTCTTAGGCATATAATTTTAGCAAATAGTGTATCAGTTGACCCAAAGAAGATAGAGGCAGTGGTGGACTGGAAACAGCCTACATCGGCTAGTGAGATCAGAAGTTTTCTCGACTTAGCTGGCTACTATCGGAGATTCGTAAAGAACTTCGCGAAGATTGCATCACCTCTGACTCGCCTCACCCAAAAGGGAGTAGTATTCAAATGGACAAACGAATGTGAGAGTAGTTTTCAGGAACTGAAGCAGCGGCTCGTCTTGACTCAAATTCTTATTCTTCCAGATGGACCTGAGGGATTTTAGATCTATAATGATGCATCTCGACTCGGATTGGGATGTGTTCTTATGCAGCATAGAAAACTAATTGTGTATGACTCAAGACAGCTGATACAACATTAAAAGAACTACCCGACGCATGATTTGGAACTTGTGACAATTGTGTTTGCGTTAAAATTATGGTGACACTATCTCTATGGAGTGTACTGCGAGATCTTCACATATCACAAAAGCCTTAAGTACATATTCACGCAAAAGGAATTAAACTTGAGACAACGACGATGGCTGGAATTGATAAAGGATAATGACTTGTCGATTGCTTATATGCCGGGAAAAGCAAAAATTGTGGCAGATGCATTGAGTCAAAAATTTGTCAGATCATTATATGTGTCAAG
This sequence comes from Iris macrosiphon, assembly GCA_036927795.1. Classification (NCBI taxonomy): domain Eukaryota; kingdom Viridiplantae; phylum Streptophyta; class Magnoliopsida; order Asparagales; family Iridaceae; genus Iris; species Iris macrosiphon. The sequence goes on along the minus strand of JAYESA010000002.1, from coordinate 150,856,568 downwards.
CAGGTTACTTCGAGAGTTGGAAGAAATGGACATCAAATACAAAGTTCATACACAGGAAGTGCAGTTGGCTCAATTGCAGTTAGAAGAAAACTTGCTCGAAAAGATCAAATTTGCGCAAAAGGATGACCTATTCCTGCAGAAGATACGTGAATTAATTTCAGCAGAAAAAGAAACTAATTTTGTGGAACGCGAGAATAGAACATTGTGGCTTAAGGGCAGATTATGTGTACCTAAGGATGATGAACTAAGGAAGGAAATACTGACTGAGGCTCATTATGCTAAGTACACCTTGCATCCAGGAAGCACCAAAATATACAAGGTTCTGCGCACATTATTTTGGTGGCATGGCATAAAGAAATATATGGCATTGTTCGTGTCACGGTGTCTGAATTATCAACATATGAAGGCAGAACACAAACGACCCGGCGGAGAGTTGCAGAACCTCGCCATTCTGGAATGGAAGTGGGAGGACATCTCAGTTGATTTCATAGTGGGCTTACCAAGGACGCCAAAGGAAAATAATGTGATTTGGGTCATCATGGATAGACTGACCAAGTCGGCTCATTTCATAGCAATCCAAAATACATGGAGCGTTGAACGTTTGGCTCAAATTTACTTAGATCAGATTATCCAGTTACATAGAGTACCAGTCTTAATTATGTCGGATAGGGATAGACGATTTTTGTCTCAATTCTGGAAAAGCCTTCAAGCGACAATGGGCACCAAGTTATATTTCAGCTCGACATACCATCCGCAGACTGATGGACAGACCGAGAGAGTAAACCAAATACTAGAAGACATGTTGTGACTGTGTGTACTAGATTTAAAGGCAAGTTGGGATACCTATTTATCGCTGGCAGAGTTCTCTTATAACAACAGTTATCAAAGCGAGTATTCTGATGGCCCCGTATGAAGCAATGTATGGACTCAAGTGTCAATCACCGATATATTGGGAGTAAGTTGGTGAACGACAATTACTCGGACCGGAACTCAGTGAACAAGCCATCGAAAAAGTTTGCATGGTTTGAAAAAATCTTCGAGTTGCTCAAAGTCGTAAGAAAAGCTACACGGATGTACATAGAATACCTTTGAAATTCATGGAGGGTGATCATGTGTTCCTAAAGGTGACACCTATGCGAGGTGTGATGCTATTTGGCGTCAAAGGAAAGCTGAGTCCACGGTTTGTTGGACCTTTCGAGATTCTAGATAGGGTGGCACCAGTGGCTTATCGACTTGCACTACCTCTTGCTTTCGCGAAAGTGCACGATGTCTTCCATGTTTTCCAACTTAGGAGATATGTGCATGACCCGAGTCACGTAGTGAACTTCGATCAGCTTGAGCTGAGTGCCGACCTATCTTACACGGAAGAACCTATTCAAATACTAGATAGGAAAGAGAAGACCCTACGGAATCGATCAGTGGCTTTGGTTTGTGTGTAGTGGCAGAATCATGCAGTTGAGAAATCGACATGGGAGCTTGAGGAAGAGATGCGGAAGCAGTACCCTTCCTTATTCGATAACCTAGAGGTAGAACCTTTGTTTGAAGTTTTAAGGACAAAATTTCTTCTTAGTGGTATATTATGTAGTGCCCTGCTCCTAGCGGTGCACTATATCAGACTTTTGGCTCGATTGACTCAGTCAGAGTTAAGTATGGAAAAACTTTGCGACAAAATCGATCACGGACAACGCAATGAACCTTTCCAATTGATGGATCGACTTCTGTTAGAATGAGTCCAATAGCTTTTGTTGGATTTTTGGTTGGCTTTCTTCGATTTTTGCTACTTGGTTTTGATGAATATATTTTTATGATTGGTTTTTGATGATTGATTGTTTAGCCCATTTTTATCGATTGCATGCATTCATTCTAGAGAACTCTGAAAGAAATGAAGATGGTAGTCTAACCAAATGTTGGTGCCAATTCAGATAGACGCTTGACTGGAGCCTGAGCGAGCAAGTTTCATTTTTTCTCGACATTCTTTATTTGGTGAGAAGTTATGTCCCTTCTTCTCTACTCCTTAAGGCCAATAATCAATAATGTTCTCTTGTAACCTTGCTAAGTCCAATGATCGATAAAGCCACTAATGCCACAAGTTTTATACCACAATTATAAATCAATGGAATTGCATTAATAGGAAGAAAGTTCAATTATGTAACACAGGGAAGGATATAATCATTGTGTCGTAGTTTGGTACTATGACATAACGGTAAATTGAAGTCTACGGACTACCAATCGAATCAAATAAATAAGTATGCTGAAATGAGAATAGGGAAATGTGCTTTATTATTCTGAATGTTTCAATACCTTATACTGCTATTTATGCTTATCATATAGTCGTAGATGCATTGTATGGTCATGGACAACTTGTGCACAATGTAGTAAATTTTCTCGAACGGAACCTGGGGCACTGGGGACCGTTCGGCCCGGAAGAAATAGTAGCGATTTGGTAGCACCGTGTATAAGCGAGACATTCATTGAGGCTTGCTACATGCTTTGAATGGCGCATCGAACGTCCATCGAAGTCCTATATGGCATGTCTATCGTGGTGCTACCACAAATGACCAAGTGAGAATGAGTTTCATACTAATAATATCTTATGCAGGGGCGGTAAGAACAATCCTTTAAATTATACGGGAACGACCATTGGCCGGGATATGTAAGGATTCCATATGTACAATGCTTATATATATTTCACTGCATGAACTATTGCTTATAAATTGTTGCCTATTGAAATATTGCATTTATAATGTTGCCTTTTTAACGGATGCCTTAACATTTTTCAAATGATTATATCTATATATTCATGAATTTAATTTTTGTTGTATAGATATCGTCCCTCGACGGTACAGAGAGCACTGGGGCATTTTCTGAGGCAGAACTATGGTGGGCCTTGGATCAACTACTCAGATGCTCCTGAAGATGGGAAGACATTTTGGTTTGCCCACTTCAAGGTAAAAATATATTTACTTTTAATATTAATAATTATTTATGCATATTATGTAACTCTCTATTTTATTTCTTGTAGAAAACCTATTTCTATCCACCACACCGGGCTGAGAAGATCGAGGAGCAGTTACCTGCTGTCGCCGCCAAGCTGATCCGTGATGCAATCAATGACTAGAAGGTCCGTGATTGCGACGGAGAACCGATCCACGGTTGGATCACGCCTGAGCAGTAGACTGCGATGAAGGCGATATTAGATGAACCCAAGTACAAGGAACATTCGGAGAAGGCAAAGGCACTAAGTTGAAGGCAGAAAAGTAGTGTGGTGGCTCGATTCCCATGACAGAATATTTTAATCGTCTGGTATGTATTCTATTAAATATATATTATTTTAATGCAAGTAGGATAAGATATTTAATTTTAATAACAAATAATATAATTTTTAACAGGTACAGAGGGGTGAGGACAGCAACATGGTGACAGTCTTCCTGGCCACCCATCGGAAGGGCGAAAAGATCATCGATAAGAATGCCACGCAGACCTATGTATGTTTTACTACCCTGTGTTAGTTTTAATGTAACTTAAAAAATATGCAAATAGATATCTATATAGTTAGTAATAAGTAACTTAGACGTTAGCAACCACTTTTCTAGGACGAGTATCTTAAACTACGTCAGTGGGTGACTACTAGTGCACCTGCAGAGGGAGGGGCTGGTACTTTCTCACAGCCCTCTACAGCTTCGTCGGCGGACGAGCTCTGGATGACCTTCGTTGGTGGTCTTCAGAGGGGTACGTACTAGGGTACGGGATCCTACGGTGCCTATGTTGCGACGCAGTCATCCAGGGTCCCCTCTGTCAGTGTGCATTCCTTACAGCCTTCGCAAGCGTCGGCACGAGCCTAGGAGAGTGTTGACCGTCAGATTGCTGACCTGTGTGACGAGTTGCTATGGAGGATTACGGAGCGGCCACAGTCTGTGCCGCAGATGGGTGATGCGACAATCATCGCACATTTTAGTTCGCCCGAGCATAGCTTTATGGAGCTCAGGACTCTTTGCCATACGATAGAGCACAACCTTATGGAGCTCAGGACTATGGGCCAGATGACAGAGTACATCTTGGCAACTCTGGCCGTGTCTACCGAGCGCAGACAGACAGAGCTGGAGGGCTCGCATACGGCCATGAGCGACTCACTTGCGAGGATCTATGCGGCACAAAATTTGTTGAGCTGGTCGGTGGCGGAGAACACTTCGAGGGTGGTATCTGCCATGGATTCATGCAATGCTCGACTGCTAGCATTGGAGCAGATACGTCCTCCTGGTCCGCCAGCATCGATACCGCCTCCATCACTGCCTCCTCCATCGGCATCGGTAACGCTTTCACAGGAGCAGTATGCGTTCCTTATATCCCAGATGTGCGGCGGTGCTCCTCCTGATCAGTAGTAGTCCTTGTTTGGACAGATTTTAGGGTGTTTGTGTGTATTGGCCCATTCTTGGGTCTTTGGTGTATTTATTTTATACTTTTCATTATATTCTGAGACGCATGTGACACTTATTTTAAATTCATTTATCTACTTCTTGGGACATATTTAGTGTAATATAACTTTGTATATTTCTTTCTATGTGGGTTTAGTTTATTATTCATATTAACTGTACACCAAAATTTTTCGGTGTTGAGTGTTCTACCGAAGAGGTCGGCGAACCCAGAGAATTCAACGGAGGGTTGCTCCGGGTATATTTATATAAATTGTGATTTTATAACTGCAGGTAGAGTTTTGTTGAAAAATATTTTACAAACTGCAGCCTATTTTTTTTTCAATTTTGCGACGTTAATCGACGTACTGTTACGTCGCTAAAAAGTATCGGAACGTCGCTACCTGGTACCATGGACGTCGCTAGTACGTCGCTACACGTCGCTAACATGCTGACATGACAAAACTTGCCATGTCAGCATTGTTGTAGCAAAACGCCGCTCATAATGTCGCTAATATAGCGACGTGTTGCGACCAAAGCTTACGTCGCCAATTTAATGACGACACGTTGCTAACCGTCGTATATTATGCGACATCTTCTCGTCGCAAATATACGTCGCTACACCGACGACTAGCGATATTTTTGTTGTCAGCGACCATGTAATACGCGACGACGTAAAAATGTCGCTAATTACGTCGCCAAATTATTTTAGCGACATCAGTTTACATATTATAAACGTTTTTGGATGTCGCTAATATGTGTTATTCTGGTAGTGGATAGCCACCATAGCTTAGAAAAACCCAACTAGAAGCAGTTCTTTTAGAAATACATGATGTAGTATGATCATGGCCTGCTACTCAGAAGAAATTCGACACCTACATCAACTGAACAATCATCTTCCCTTTAGGACGATATCCTACTTACTGGGTACCCATTCAGCTTCCAACAAGTTTTCTGGACATTGCCAAGTCCATTAAAGTAGGAACAATGATGAGGTTTATTGGGAAAAAAAAATACATGGTGGGGTACTTGTTGGTGCAGTGGGTATGAGTTTTGTTGTTGAGAATGTGTAATAGCCTTAGGTTGAATAGCTAAGCATGAAACTTATGTTTGTAACTTCTGTAGACTCTTGTTGAGACTCATCCTTGCGGATGTATGTGAAAGTAAGTTGTAGTCAAGCTAGGAGGATATGTCATTCTAAGTAGCTTTCTATTTATAGGGTGTGGGAGAGAAGAAAGATAAGTTTGACTTGAAAAAAATCAATTAAAACCACATAACCTCTCAAACAAAACATCATTATCCTTGAGATAGTTGCAACTTCTTGATTTGAGGAACATCCAAAACTGAATGAGTCAATCCAACAGAAAGATAAACACGATAGGATACTAGTAGTCTCCTATGTTGCAAGAATACTGGTACCGGTACGGAGATGATACAGATACACTATTTTGTTGTGTCCGCGAAACATAGATTAGACCATTAACAGCTAGGAAATAAGAAGCTTACTCAATGCGCCAACCTAACTATAGATGTCACTCCAAAACTCTCATAAGCTAATAAATGACTGTGAAGAAACAACATAACGAAATGAAGATGTTCAAATAAGACATACATGAGTGCAAACTAGCAAGTAAATCCGCAAATACACCAACAACATTTGCTTATAGGAATACAAATCATAACAAATTAACCATTTCAAAAGCATTTGTTCTATTACTATTAGGCTCATCGGGATGAAACATCGACATATACAGTTAAATCTGAGAAGTTACTGACTCATGACAAAGTGAAGGTAATAATCTTTTACTTGTGAAGACATACTTGTGAAGACATTGGTTCACAAAAGGACTACATCGGAAAAGAAGACAAAGTTCACTAGATCAGAGGGTCCTTTGGACCAGTCATTAATCGAAGGCCAAAATGAGAGTAGCTTGAGAATAGGTCAACCAAAAAATGATAACATGCTGCTGCGATGATATCAACCTAGGGCAGAACCAGGAAATTATAACTGAACTCACTCAGTTTCAAACTTTTCACAGCTCAAGTCCTAACTTTTACTGCTGCTAGTATCCTAAGTCTCCCTCCTAGACTTCCTAGGCCGTGGTGCCGCTGCGTCTTCTTTTTTAGTCATCTCCTCCTCGCTGCTAATTCCTGGTTTCTCTGTCTCTGCAGTTTCTGATTTCTTGGCTTTGGCAGAAACTCTAGCTGGGGGCTGCAATGAAGACCATTACTATGTGAACAAGGTTTCCAGAGTTGCAAAACTCTAATGTTAACTAATATTCTAACAAATACAAAAAAACCCACTGCAGGTTTTTTCCCGCCAAAAAGAATCTTGAAGATGATCGTAGCAATAACCACCACAACAGATACCAAGATGCCAATTGTCAAGTTTGGCTGTTGCTCACCCTTCTCAATAATATCCTGCAATACCAGAAATATAATTAACCTAGGTAAACACAATGAAGGTGAGATAAAAAGTGATATTAGGCATTGTTTTTTTATCTGCTAAATTGGAAGGAACTGTACGAAACTCGGGAGAAATTTTCAATTAACAACTTACTTACCATTCACTTTATAAGACAATCTCAGGCTACTGTATAGTATTTAGTTAAAAGGGAAAAAAAAACGACTGCCGAAATATTTAACAGCAATTGACACAAACTGTGTAGATTTATTTCTTAGAAGTTGCTTCGGTGTGTCTAGAATCTCTAGGTTCATATAAGAATTTACTGCATAGTACAGGGGAGAAAAGTGCATGTACTACTTACTATGATCTTCATCTTGTATGCTTCCAAGATAGGCAAGTCTGCCACTTTGTACAGAAGATCAAATAACTTCTTCTGAAATCATCAAAAAAAATTTGTTAGGAAGAAATGAAATAAGCTGTCTCAAGAATTGGGGAATTCATTTATAGACAAGCAAACGAAGACAACCTGGAAAGTAGCAAGACCGTTCGGAAGACTGTTAGCTCCTTCTTCAGCCTTTTGATTCGCCTTTTCCACCTCGTACTTCGCTTTCCATGTCTTCTCCCTGTATGACTCGGCAACCTTCTCGTCACTGGCTATCAAAATGTTATCAAACAAAATTCCCTCCTGCATTGTCCAGATCTCAATACCAATAGCAGCAATAGGCTCAAAGTCAGGTCTGTCAAGCTCAAAATAGTTGGGGTTTGGTATCTGCTGTGGCTTCCAAATACCCTTGTAGCTGGGGTTGTCAATCAAAGGAGCGTGCCATTTTCCTTTGTAAGCTGGATTCCTCTTTGTCGGTCTAATCCACTCACCACAGCCAGATGCCTCCTCCACACACTTGGGGTTAGGCATCTTCGGTGGTTCCCATTCCCCATCCTCCTCGTCATCCCAATCTTCTGGTTTAGTGGCTCCGGGCTCATCAATTTCTTCAGGCTCGTCATCTAACCAGTCCTCCGGCTTAACAGCCTCCTCATCTTCAATTTCTGTAGGAGCATCCTCATCCCAGTCGTCTGGCTTCACTGCATCCGGGTCTGGGATTTTGGCCCTCTCATCCCAGTCCTCCGGCTTCTTATCATCTGGATCTGCGATCGTCTTGGATGGTATGAGTGCCGGCTCAAAGTCATCTCCAGATAGAAAGTTCGCTTGCTTCTTTTCTTCCCCATCAATCAAAATCCGCACTTCATTATCAGGTTTCAGAATGGCAGTGTAGACATGAGAGAGTTTGTCGGATGGGACAGTTGGTGGGGACTTGAGGTGATGTTCAACATAAGCTCCAGATTTGGGATTCTTGTGCTTAAGGATGAAGTGTACTTTGTTTGTAGACCCACATTTGTCAGGTCCAAACATGATAGAGTAGGGGGAGTCATTGTCGAACTCCTTAGAGACCCAACCGGCATCTTGAGGTCGGAGATACTTAAGATAAGCACCTCCGCATTGAAGTCCATTTTGGAATCGTGTCTCAAACTGTAAAACGATAGTTCCATCCTTAAGGTTGACTGGTGCATCAAGTTCTTTCACGATTGCATATTTCCTCGCCTGCTCGCTCACAAGGAGCCCATAATCCTCATGCCCCTCACTTTTTGAATATGTCCATATACCTGACAACCGGAATTTCCAGATATGTAATAAAGCACATATATGTAATAGGCCAAAACATCTACTAAAGAATAAATGGTGCTAAGGTTCAATAGAAAGAATGGAACAGAACTATATAAGGATGGCTATTACATTGTGCCATAGCTCCTAAGCACACAAGGTATTGTATATGATGGCAACATGTTTTACAATATGGTACCGTATATAATTGTAAAAGTAACTGCAGTTTACTAGTATGACTGTTGTGTGGCTTGGAATGTTGATAGAGGGAAGATGATGATGAGTAAAATAGAAACATTTCCAACTAAAGGAAACAAGAGATGCTGTCACAGACTCACAAGCATGGTTTTCTAGAGAAAGTTACGGAACGAGGAATTGAAACGGGAACAAAGTACGCCACTTGGTATGAAATGGGGAAAGCAATGGATAGGCTTCTTCGGAATGCTTAGGCGAAATAGTGTGACTAGGAGTATTTTACCTTGATGAACAGTTGGGTAGACTCTTGATTGCTGCAAATGCACGATGAAGTTTTCCTTCAGTAATGGTGTTGAATCGTGTGCCTTTTCCAAACATAACAATTAAAAATGTGCAACTACGATAATTTTGATGGGCTTGTATATTGATTTTGGGAACGCAAATTTCTTAGGGTTGAGCGATTATCATAACTCTGGTCACAAGTATAGAAATCGTATGAAAATAGGAAGCTGTTGCAATTTCATGATGGTTTGTACAACTGACATGTAATAATTGATTTAAGGGTTATAATACATCCAATAAATAACAGTATTATTTCAGCCATTCTCAAGTTACAGCCAAAGGTTCCATGGTTGGAAGAAAGCACCTTGATGTTTGGATAAGTGAACTCTGATGTCCATCCCTAATTATATGAATTATATTTAGTTTACAATAGAAGACGCCAATGTTGTACCATCAACATTGTCACTTAGGACCAAACCAGCTACATCAGAATATATAGAAAGTGGAATACCAATTATAATTTGTTCTGTGCAACTGCAACCTCTCTTCCTAGTTTTGTAAGCACTCCTAATATAAGCAAGTTACTGGATAAAGGACATATTGGTTTGAAATAAGAATTTGACAAGAAATGGTATCAAATTTTCTTTTTTCTCTTTCTATTTCTCTTTAACGAAGAGATGGTGTCAAAAGTAAAAGAATCGTGTAGGTTGACCCCAAACAATTTGGATTCTTGGCTGTATGCTTGTGGGCATGTCACATAGGTAAATATTTGGGTTTATTACAGAACTACAATATCTCCATCTTCCCATCTCTTTCCAGTGAGTCTGACATGTCCTCTGCCGCCACCAGTCACCAACTTGACGGCTACAGTCTACTCACGCATCCTCCACCATTCGAAGCATCCAAACTCTTCACCCCTATTCCTAACCACGAAACTCTGTCCACTTCTTCCGTGTTTCCATCATTATAATAGTTCTCTCTAAGATCTTCATGGTGGTCCAATGGAAGATCTAATAACATTCACCATTTCTTCTGTTTAATTTCATTGGGACCGTAGGCTAAATATTTATCGAATTATCTCAATATATATATATATATATATATATATATATATATATACATATATATATATATATATAGGCCGGTTGGGATTTGGAGTCTTTGTTGATGTTGGTTGATATAGACTTAAATGAATTTCAATTTTACTTGTAATAACTTGTTCATCAGATACTAGTAGTAGTTAGATTGTTATTAAAAAAATTTGATATTGAAAGGCTCTATTAATATTCTTTGTAAATTTTCTTGAAATGTGATCCGGAATGGATCCAATGAAATCATAGAAATCGTTATAGGCACAGCATTGACTTTTGCGTGTCATATAGTGTTTTAGAGTGTCAGTTTCGTGTCCGATACATATCGGACATGACGTGACACCTACACGACACAGATTTTCCATGCTTACTATAACACGACACAAATTCCAACAAATTAATATATATGGACCATACAGATTCTAAGGGAATAAATATAGATTATCAATTGATAATTCATGCTACATTATCTACTTCATCTAAAAAAATATTTATGTACACGATGATTATATGTGTGTTATGACCACTCAACTAACATTCAATTCAAAAAAAAAAAAAATCAATAATTACATGAGTAATCACATTACTTCTCTGAGAATACCTTTGTAATCTTCTTTCTCGGAGACGATCCATTTTCCTTCGAACGACTCCTCGAACGACTCGTAGAAAATCTACAGCATCTATCAAAAATCAATCAAATCGAACAAAAATGGAGATTGGGGAAAGAGAGAGAGAGAGAGACAAAAGTACCGGATCCGAAGCGTGGATCTGGATCGCGAAGCACGCGAGCACCATCGCCAGAAGAAAGTTCATCGCCATTCTTCTTCTCCTCTGCATCCTAGAGAAATCATAGATCAAACGAACTCGATTCTTTTCATTTTAAACTGGAGAGAGAGTTGAATCCGTCCGTGCTGGTTTGGCGGAGTGTGGCTGGGTTTTTGGACCGTCTGGTTCGGTTTTGAATCCGTCCGTGCTGGTTTGGCGGAGTGTGTATTGAACCGGCTTTGTGCAGTGTGTATTGGGTTGCCATTTGTCAAGGGATTGGTAGAGGTATTAACCTCACTTGCTTTAACTTATTCTGCATGGGAATGTTAGATGGAAAAAACCTTTCAATAAGAATTTACAATAAGTCTTGATTTCTTGGGAATTGTCGCCCCAAATTCAAACTTTTTCGGTAAAATTATGTCATACCTAACAAAAGCTCAAGGTATGTATTGGACCGACCATCCGAAACCCGAGTCTGGCGGCCTAGTAGGCACGAGTTTAATACAGTTAGATCAGGACTGGGTCAGTCCGGGCACGATCAATAGGTCGACACGACCTGGCCCACATAGAGCCTGTGTCTGTGTTGGTTTGATGTTCACAGCCCATAGGCCCAGTTCAGACCACCCGACCCAAAATTCGAACAGAACCGGGACTGCCTCCCCAACCCGATCAACCCGGCCTGGATCAACCCGGATGGCTATCCGGTCATAGGCCCAGTTCGAGGCCCTGTCACCCGGAACAAATCTCACCCGGAGACCAACATCTTTAATAATTTGGGAGACATTTTACCAAAATATCCTCCTTTATTATCGTTAGTATAATGTTAAAACACTACAAAAATACTGGAATTTAGTAATGGAATACCGACGGAATAGCGACTAATATATTTATATAAGAAACATATATTAATTTTCGTCGCTAGTCCATCGTTGTGGTGTCGATTTTTTCTCAACGACAGACTAGCGACGAAGAGACTCCGTCGCTGCCAAACGTTAAAATTTAATATTCTAGTTTCATTTTTATTTTGTCACAACCCGCACCCGGTGTAGGAATGCAAGTCGGGAACAACGTCCAGTCTACACCGCAGCATCGGCGGTAGAATGTTGTTTGGGTAATCTATCTAACAATATAATTAGCCACCAACAATATCAATATACTCAATCACAGATCTAAGATAAAAATACGCACGAATATGATAAAAGAATAGAATAGTCACAATACAACTCATGAGACAAAATAATATCAAATGAGTCCGAGAAACTAATAAAAGTAAGCTGGAGACAAATCCAGTACAAAAAGAATAACTAAGATGCTACAAGTCCCAGGTCGTCTGTCTAAGTCGGGATGAGACCCTCCTGAACCAGTGTCTCTGACTCTAAGCCCACAACATCCTGAGGTCCGTAATGAGTAGGGTACCACTCCTCAGTGTCATTTGGAAAAAAATATATCCACTCAGGAAAGGAGCAGAGTACATCTCTAACAACAGTTCTAATCAATGATATAAACTACATAATAGTAAATATATGTGAATATACAAGATACAATAATAGATACAAGAGATATACAATAAAAATACTGGAAATAAATACAAGAATGAACAATATGGCAATGAACAAGAATATTAATGACTAAGTGAGTGAGTACTAGCTTTAACATGTGATTGGCTTGGAAACTTGATACAAGATTAATGGCCTGGCTAATTATACGTGCAGTGTATGATTAACACTATTCAATGAACAAGACTTTATACAATGAGGATATGATCACATATCTATACTACATACTCTCTGCCCTCGACAGGTATAGTGGATCCAACCATGGATTGGGATTCTCTAGGAAGGTAGCAAGTCTCCCCGAGAATTAGTGTCTGTACATGTACAAGAAGAAAAAGGAAACAAGGCTTGCACAAGATACACCATATATACCAAGGAATAACATCTCATGACGAGATCCGGATATACCAATCCGTGTAACCATCGTGTCAAGAAATTAAGGATATCTACACTAGATACAAGGAACATAGAGGATATCATAAATGAGAAACTATCAGAGAATGTACTCACCTGAAACCCTGTGCACAGTATCACAGATGTTCGGTACGGTGCCTCGAAGACCGAGATAGGGAATATAATATCAATACAAGGTTTCAGAATAAAAATAAGTTAAACTAGTCAACATATAGGTCAAAGAGCCATTTCTAAGTCAAACAGTCAAACTAGGTCAACTCTAAGTCAAACCGGTCAAACTTGGTCAAACTACTTGTTTCTAGGTTGCATGAGACTATCTCTATGATATTGGGTTCAACACTATGAAACTAGACCACACTAGCTAAGCTAAGATACTAAGATACACCCAAAATACCGTATCACAAGATATGCAAGTTTTTAATATGAAAATAGTAATTTATATACATATACAAGACAATACATATAATATCTTAGCTAATTAATGCAAATCGGATACCTTGGATTTGAACCAATGCATATCTCATTACCTACATACCCATCTCGATACTAAAATCCAATACCTTGAGTATCGACCCATTACCTTGACATTACCTTGGTATCCCAAGGTAATTCAAATCCTCATTTATAGCTAATATATAGATAACCCCAAAATCAACAAGTATCACCAAAATATTGGGATACGGCCTACACGTATCCAATTATTGACACGATACTAGCCACAAATAATCAAACACATGTCAATTTGGTTTAATTTCTAATTGGCCAACACAACATGTGTTAATCTCGGAATTCTCCCAAAATTGACACAAAATACACATAACTTCCTCCATAGGCCTCCTATGAACCTAATTCCAATTCCTATGGGTAGCCTCATCATATAGGATAGTTTCTAATAATTAAAACATATATTTATAACCTATTTAAAGGAAAAAAAACTGAATTATACCTATTGGGAGATGGTTTTCCAATAAAATCTCCAAATTTGATGAAATGAGCCTCCAACTTGTAGATCCTTACTCCTCTTTGTAGATCCTTGCTTCCTTCTTTTAGATTCTTGCTCTACTAGCCTCCAATATTAATTTAGGAAGGAATTAGAAAAAAATTTGGTAGAAAATTAATGTGGGAATGAAAGAATTTGGTTGAGGGAAATTCTAGATCTAGATTTGAAATAAAAAAAAGGAGAGAGAAAATTTCTCCTCTCTTTTAATAGGCCGACCACCCTACTCCTTCCCCAAGTTACTATACAATGACCAATATACCCCTTGGGGCCTATCATGAAGAAATAATTAAGGAGGAAAGGTTCTAGTCTAATGGGTTTAAGTTAATTAATCATCCTCCTAATGAATGGGCTTCTAATTGGGCTCAATTCTAACTAATAGCAAATATTGGTCCATAGATCTAATCTAAACTAGTTAGATGCACTAACACATATCCAAAACAATAAAATAACATCTAACAATAATTAAATAATATAATAAATAATTATTCAACATGTACAATATTTAATTAATTATGAAATGATCAAAATACCCTCTCCTAAAAAATGTGGTAGTGACAAGTCTACCCCCTTTAAAATAATTTTGTCCTCGAAATTCAAACACAAAAACTACCCCCAGAAAATAACAGAACAGAACAAAAAAGAACATAATATAACTAAGAAAGAACAGATTATACCTCAAGGCACAAACAAATATGTGTAACGCTCTCGCATTTCATCTTCTCTCTCCCAGGTAGACTCTCCCGGAGAGTGATGCCTCCATGCGACGCGTACCAAGAAAATAGTCTGATTCCTCAGCACCTTCTCTCTCTGATCCAGAATCTCAACTGGCTGCTTTTGATAACTAAGAGTAGGGCCCACCTCTATCTCCGAGTGATCCAATACATGACTAGGATTCGCCACGTACCATCTCAACTGCGACACGTGAAACACGTTGTGCACTCCCTCCAATACAGGTGGTAAGTCTAGTCTATAAGCAACTGTACCAACCCTCTCTAGAATAGTAAAAGGTCCGATGAATCGCGGACTAAGCTTTCTGTCTCCACCGAAGCGAATCGTACCTCGTGTCGAAGAAATCCTCAGAAACACCAAACCACCAACCTAGAATAAACACAACCTTAAGAACTTAATCTATAACAAATAACAAATAACCAATAACAAGCACAAAATAAGAATCTAAAACTATACCTCAAACTCCAAAGGTCTCCGTTGGCTATCGGCCCAATGCCGTTGTCTATCCTGCGCCACTCGAAGTTTATCTCTGATCAGCTTAACCTTCTCCGCTGCATCCACAACCATCTCTGGCCCTAGAAAAGCTCTCTCTCCAACATTATCCCATGACAAGGGAGTATGATATCTTCGACCGTACAGAGCCTCAAATGGTAACATCTCAATACTAACCTGGTAGTTGTTGCTATAAGCAAACTCTACCAAATGGAGATGGTCCACCCAAGATCCCCCAAAATCTAGTAAACAAGTGCGCAACATATCCTCGAGAGTCTGAATAGTCCTCTCTGACTGTCCATCTGTTTGGGGTGATATGCAGTACTGAACTTGAGCTGGGTGCCCAAACTCGCCTACAAACTCCTCCAAAAATGAGAAGTAAAACGACTATCCTGATTCTAGACTATGCTGATGGAAACTCAATGTATCCTGACAATCTAACTCACATATATCTCTGCCAGCTTCTCCGTAGACAAGCCCACCTTGAAATGCAAAAAGTGCGCCGACTTGGCCAACCTGTCAACGATGAACAAATCGCATCTTTTCCTCTTGGAGATCGTGGAAGTTCGGACACAAAATCTATAGTAATGTGCTCCCACTTTCACTTTGGAATGGTTAATGGCTGAAGTAAACCGCCTGGACTCTGCCTCTCGGCTTTCATTTGCTGGCACACTAAGCATCTGGATACAAACTGTGCCACTTCCCTCTTCATGCCATACCACCACATACTCTCTCGCATATCCCGATACAACTTGTTGGCATACTGAGAGCGATGCACTTCCTGTAATACCTTCTTACGCAGCTTTCTACTAGGCACATATAATCTAACACCATGCCGCAAAGATCTATCCTTAACAATGGTGATCAATCATCCTCCAATCCTGCTCTCACCTGAGCTCTGATGCTCCTTAGAGATACATCCTCATACTGGGCTGCCTTGATCCTGTCCATCAACTCTGAGTGTATCTGCAAACCCCACATCTGAATAGCAAAACCAGGAACTATCACCTCAATGCCTAAGCTCTCCAAGTCCTCCAATAAATATCGATCCTATGTCAACAACATAGCTACCGGATACCTGCTCAAGGCATCGACAACTACATTAGCTTTTCCAGGATGATACTGCAAAGATATGTCAAAAAATTTCATCAGTTCCAACCACCGACACTGCCTCATGTTCAATTTCTTATGTGTGAAAACATACTTCAAGCTCTTGTGGTCTATGAAGATCTCCACACGCTCTCCGTACAAATAGTGTTTCCACAACTTCAGGGTGAAGATGACTGCTACCAACTCCAAATCATGGGTAGGATAGTTCTTCTCATGAGGACGCAATTGCTTGGATGCATAGGCAATCACTTTTCCATTCTGCTGAAGAACACAACCCAAACCTATGACCACCCTGATTTTTAGAATTTAAATTTATTAATATTGGTATTCTGAAATTATTGTGATTAAGGAAAATTTTTTATTTATTTTTAGCTAATTATAATATATAATATTCATGAATTTATAATTTTGTGTATTTAATTAATTATTAATATTATGCAAAAAATATTTTTTTTTGTGTACAACTATTATTAGTGTATTGTATAATTTTTCTGAAATTTATTGAGGTCTAAAACTATTTTTAATGGCCATACACACACATATATATATATATATATATATATATATATATATATATAAAGAAAAAGAATAAAAGATTTAAACCTAAACTCCTAAACCCAATACCTAAACTTAAACCCATTAACCCAAACCCTACCCAAATCAAAACCCATTAAACTAATTCCTAACAAAAACCTAACTAAAACTACCCTCCCCACGTACACAGGAACCACCCTCCCCCTCCTATATATATACATACATATATATATATATATACAAAACCAAAACCCTAACCCAAATCCCACACCACCTCTATCATCACCCATGCCTTCACCCCGACGACCGCCCGTAGCCCCGCCGCCCGCACCGCCTAGCCGCCGGGTCGGAGCAGCGCCGTCGTCCGCCCCCGAGCACAGCCGTGCGACCCCTCCTTCGCGCGCAACCTTCGCCCTCCTCTCTGGTCCGATTTATGTTCCGTCTTCACTAGTATGTTCACAACCTAACCTTCTAGGATTTCCTTCAAGTGGAACGAATTTAGGCACCCGGGTTTGATCGAAAAATAGACCGAAATTTTTTCGAAAAATTGTTCGAAAATAATTCAAAATTTAGTCCAAGTACCCCTGTTCATGCCCAATTTTCCACCAACCCGTTTAATATTTTCAAAATATAATTGAAGGGACTTCTTCATAATATAACCAAGATTTTTACTGTTCTTTTAGTTTTTATTAGTTTGCTTTAATGGTAAAATTATTCTTGTTCCAAAACGACCGAAAAACTTATTTTTAAAATACCCAAAATTTTGCGATACAGAGTACGTTCTGCTAAAAGATGCGACTTCATCGTATGCAAGTTGCATCGAAATGCGCGTATCGTCAACACTGATATATGAGCTTTCGCAGAACTTGATTTGGATATGTGTGCACACCGGAATCAACGCGTATCCGTCGAAAAGTACCGTATCGGCCTGTTCTGACACTCGCCATAACTTCGTGTGTGCTTGTCATTTCGTAACAAAACTTATGCCATCAGATTCATAGCATTATGCTAGTCCTGTGACCCAAGTTTGGTTCAATTCTGAGAACGTTGACGAAACATTATTTTGTGGGCCCTACGGTTCCACATAACGGGCTATTTCGTGACCGGCTCACCAGAATTCAATTTTGGATATTCCGTTGAGTTTGTGCCATCATTTTGGAATCGTAGACACTGAGTGGGACAAATTTGGAGAACTTTATCTTTGGAATATTTTACGGTGCGAAGTGGGCCACATGTGGACCCCGCTTTGACCCAAAACTGTCAATTTTGCCATGTGTCCAAATTGGACTTATGGGTAGTCAATCCTAGCTATTTTAGGTATTCTAAAAATATTGGTGATATTTATTTCCGCATCCGGAGGTGTATATGCAGATTCCATTTTCCCAGGAGCAGTTGACAAAGTTCAGAACCCAGGCAAGTGTACCTTGCCATGATGTATCACAGTTTCTTGCCTTTATCTTATTTAGTTATTATAGTTATTTAATATGTGTGATGTGTGTGTTTACACTAGGACCGTGAGACGTTGCTTAGCGTCCAAACAAGATTCGGGTGTCGACGCCGTACGCGGAGTCGAGTAACGTCACTTAGAGAGTTGATTCCACGCTCATATTTTTACATGCTTGCTTTACCAAGTGCACCATACCCTAGGACACTTGACACTATTTATGTGATAGAATCTTTCTTGAGTTATTCATGGTGATTCAGTATAGGATTACAGGATTCGAGACATAAGACTTGCATATTATATGGATATTATTATGACTCGTTGCACTAGCTAGAGGTCATGATCTTGCGTATTATGGATATGAGACGTCGTGAACATGAGACATGAGGTTACATTGGGTGGGGGAGAGTCTTCATCATGCTCTGGGCATATTTTACTTATTACTATTTATGTGTATTAGGCTTTAGGTTCCCTATACGGAATCTAAGGTATTATATTTATATATACAGCTTCATCTTGGTTCCCCCACACGGAGCCTCGAGGGTACTGTCTAGCATACGGATGAGTCCGTGAGTACCAGCCCGGGGTACGATACCATACTCTCACGTGCATATCACTTAGATGGTTACAGTAGTTTACCCTTGAGTATGTGGCATTATACTATTTTACTTTTGGCATGCTGTTTCTTGTACTTTATTACGTCCCTCTGAGGACCTGGTCCCTTGCCAGTTTTTCCAGCTTAGACGATTATGGAGCCTTTGGAGTTGCTGATGGAGTTGCTTGTCTTACAGGCATTGGTACCAGGTACTTATATCATTTCTACCAGAGTTATGGTTATTTATTCATATTGTTTATTCTTCTGCTGATGTAGCCTAGTTTTAAAGACTCATGTTTCTTTCTTGAGTCTATTCGAGTTTGTTTGTTGCGGCCAATTTTAGCACATGTAGCTCATTCTTGTGTATTCTGTTCATTATGGATTGAGGCACAGATATTTATATTTACTTAAATATCTGTGATTCATTATGGATTGAGTCTATTCGAGTTTGTTTGTTGCGGCCAATTTTAGCACATGTAGCTCATTCTTGTGTATTCTGTTCATTATGGATTGAGGCACAGATATTTATATTTACTTGATTATTTAGATAGTAACAATTATAATACAGCTTATACGTATTTGAGTCGGACTAGAGTCTGGTCGAATGCGTAGCTGGCATGTCACGTATTCCTAGTCCTACATATTTTAGGACTGGTCGAATGCGTAGCTGGCATGTTCAACTCATTCTGCGTGAAAACGTACTTCAAGCCCTTATGGTCTGTAAAGATCTCCACATGCTCTTCGTATAAATAGTGATTCCACAACTTCAGGACGAAGATGACTGCTGCCAACTCCAAATCTTGGGTAGAATAGTTCTTCTCATGAGGACGCAATTGCCTGGATGCATAGGCAATTACTTTCCCATTCTGCTGAAGAACTGTCACATCCCAGTCCTAAAATATGTAGGACTAGGACACGTGAGCATGCCAGCCGCATGTATATGACAACTCCAATATATGGAAACTATAACACATGCGTACGATGTAATATGAATAACAATTCACAAGTGGTAAAAACTATCACAAGTCACAGGGTACAATCTAAATCTCATCCACAGAAATCAATATAAATAAATAACTAATAACTATGTAACTAATCTCAATGTGAAGTATCAAAAGAGGATAGTCGGATGAAAACAAATCTACTGTCGAACTAGGATATAAAAGCAAACATAATATAAGTACATTAACTAACAATTATGAGGCTCGAAGAGAAGACCTCATCGAAAATATAAGTAACCAATCCAGATCCGTGCTCCTGCGAATACTCATGAACATCTACACCTGGAAAGGGACCAGGTCCTCAAAGGGACGTAACAAGATACATATAAACATGCCAATAAAGTACCAAAAATAAACATCCAATGGGTCGCCTAACCGTCTATGTGAATGCATGTTGAGAACAACTTTCCAACAAGTAGGCTATCTAGCTAAAATGGGATTGGCATGATTCTCTTGGAGATTCAGGGGCCTACAAAGCATGTCGTCTTTTGAACGGCAGAGGCCGCCTGATAATATATAATATATAGGGTCATCACCGCCAGTATCTCCGGCGGAGCGTCCGGGTTACAAAAAGGAAAGTACAAAGGAGCCCAAATGCCTTACTTGTTGTTCTTTCCACCCCATGCTCTAAGCATGTCACATCCATGACACGATAATACCTCTAAATAACTGCCAGGTCTACTAGCATGCAAAGTTTCTATCGACAGTTATCCCTATCCGTCATACGACCTATACGTACCAGTGGCCAACCGAGTACGCAAGTCCGTGTCCTACATGTGACTCACACTCGTGTAAGAACAGTGTCATGGCCAATGAAACATAAGAATGCCTCATGATAATGGAGTGGTCTCATAAAGTAGGTCCAGATGCATATACATAATAAAAACATAATACGACGACACCGTCATTGCACCCAAGTTTCCTTGGACGCGCAGTTTATATAACAGTTAAAATATATGAATTTAAATGATAGAAATAAAATATGCATGCATCATATGGAATGTAATCACAGTACAATGGCAAGGTATACTTGCCTGGCAAGAAGGCTGCGTAGTACCAATAACCTGCTCCTGAAGTCGTGCAGAACAATCCAATGGGTCCTATGTACATATAATATAATACAATACAATATCAGTCATTACACTAGCATATACACAACCATATATACACTGGACTCGGGGGGTACGCTAGGGGTGACACTGGTCGACTAACAGGGTCAAATGCGCGTCTACTTATGCGGGTGTCACATCTTTAAGTGCTGTACACAATCAGACAGTCAACTAACATGTGTCTAAGCCAGTACATTAATGTACACAAGGCAGTCAATTCACAAGTTCTTAGGGTCAACATGATCAAGGTAAATACGGGACAATCCACAGTGTCCTAGGGTTGTATAGTATAAATATATATAGTCCTAATTATTATTTAGCATTTACTTAATTATAAAATACATATATATACCAAATTGAATAATATACATATACGCGTACGTATACGTATACGAGTTGGATTCACCGACTCAGGGTCTGATGTCAACTAACTATGGTAACAAAATACTGATATCTTACTGGCATACAAACAAGCACACATAAAAAGGAGAAGAGGGACAAGTTCGAACCTCGGGGTACGCGCACGGGGACGACGATGACGACGATGACGATGTTGATAATGATGACGAGGGTAATGGTGAGGATGACGATGGTGATGATGATGATGAAGATGATTGGAGATGATGATGATGATAATGATGATGATAGTGATGATGGAGTGATGATGATGATGATGATGATGATGATTGTGGTTATGAAGGCTGCCGGAGTCCGGCCAGGGGGAGGTCCGACGAGTCGAGGGAAAAGTCGACGAGGGATGAACGGTGGTGGTGGCTGCCGTTCAGGGAAGGAGGTGGTGAACAGGTCGACGAGGGGGCTGACAGGGAAGAGGAGGAGGTCATTGATGGAGGCTGGGCGGTTGTGGAGGAGAGCCGGGCTGGTCTGGCCGGAGTTGGCCTGCTGTGGAAGTCTGAGGTAGGAGGAGATCAGGGAGAGGTGGAGGTCAGGCGTTGGTCAGCAGGAGGTCGGGATGTGCTGCTCCGTCGAGGAGGAGGGGAGATGGTGATGCGGGGTGAGGGAGATAGTGGTGATGGGTGGTGTTAATGGCGGTAAACAGCGTCAGAGACGACGGTGGTGGCGGCGAGTCGTGTCGAGGGTGGAAGAGGGTGGCTGACTGGAAATGGTGATAGGGTCGGTGGTGTCGCAGAGGGGTCCGGCGGGTCAGTGGACAGTCGAGGGAAGAACCTGGGACGGGAGGAGATGGATGGTGGTTGGCAGCGGGCTTGGCGGGGACTTTGTGGTGTGGAACGGAGGAGAGGAGGGTGGACTCGATAGTCAGGGTGTTGTGCAGTGGCATACAGTCGAAGGTCAGGCGAGGTGCTCCGGCGAGGTTGGTCGGCTCAGCGGTGATGGTGGTGTCCGCGGGTGGTGGTGTAGATGTAGGTGATGTTGAATAGGAAAAGAGAGGGGATCAGCTAGGTATAGGTTTTGGTGGTGAATGAAAAATAAAGGAAAAAGTGATATATATATATATATATATATATATATATATATATATATATATATATATATATATATATATATATATATATATATATATATATATATATATATATATATGTAGAATTTAGGTTTGGGGTTGACCTAGGTAGGTAGGCTTGGTCAACATCCTCTTGGGGTTGGGCCTTGGCCTCACATGGTGTGTTTGGAGGGCTATAATTTGCATTGTTAAAATGCAAGGCTAGGGTTAAATGAGGGTGCGATGTTGTGCGTTGCACATTGCAAAAATTATGAGAAAATTTTATATAAAGGGAAAATAGGTTTCTTCATGTATTGTGTCCAATGGTGTGGACACCTCAATGCACTTTTGCATAAAAGTTCCCAACAATTAGAAAATTGCACAAAGATAGAAATTTGGTTAAATTAATTAAAATTAATGCGCAAGGTGTTCTTGAATTAATTAGAAGCACATGGAGATAAAATTAGGTGGGACACAAGTGTCATGGACATAGGGAACTCAGAATATAATATTGTCATATATTGGGTTGCACAAAATGGATCAAGATTGTGTCTCCAATTTTGATTGGAACGCACAACGATACAAAGTTGGAATTATTTAGAATTTAATATAAATGTCTGTGACGAATATTGTGCGACTAAAATTTAGCACAAGAGAGCATAATTATAAGTTACACAAAGGTCAGAATAGATGACTGGCATGTTTAGGACAAGGATATGAAATTTATAGGAAGGCAATGGCTAGTGTAGTGCTCCAATTATCGAAGCAACGGTAAGGTGCACTGTAAACCCCCTCACCCAAAATTAGACTTACTTTGCTTAGATAGTAAAACTAAGGCTAGTTTGAACCTAATTGGAAATAAAATAAAATATTTTATTTAAATTTGCAATATTTATGCCACTTAGCGTACCTTACCGTTGCTTCGATAATTATAGCATTACACTAGCCATTACCTACCTACAAACTTCACACTCTTGCCCTAGACATGACCGCCTTCTATTCTGACCTTGGTGTAACTTATAATTATACTCTCTTGTGCTACATTTTAGTCGCACAACATTCGTCACAGACGTTTATATTTAATTCTAAATAAAATCAACTTTGTGTCCTTGTGCATTCCAATCAAAATTGGAGACACAATTTTGACCCGTTTCGTGCAACCCAAATTAATGATAATATTCTACTCTGAGCTCCCTACGTCTATGATACTTGTGTCCCACCTAATTTTTTCCCCATGTACTTCTAATTAATTTCAGAACACCTTGCGCATTAATTTAATTAAATTTACATCGTTGTGCAATTTTGTAATTGTTGGGCGCTTTTATGCAAAAATGCATTAAGGTGTCCACACCATTGAACAATACATGAAGAAACTCATTTTTCTCTTCACATGAATTTTTCCCATAATTTTCGGAATGTGCAACGCAACATCGCCCCCTCATTTAAACCTAGCCTTGTATTTTAAACAATATAATTATAGCCCTCCAAACATCCCCTTGTGAGGCCAAGGCCCAACCCCAAGAGGATGTTGACCAAGCCCACCTACCCAGGTCAACCCCAAACATAAATTCTACATGTATATATAATATAATTTTTCCCTTTACTTTTTCAACACAACCCCCAAAATAATACCTAGCCGAAATAACCATCTCCCTTTACTATTCACCTCCTCATTCCTCACGACCGCTGGAGCAGTTCCCTCCTCCAGCCAGTCCACCTGAGCAACTACCATCCGCCCCCACCTGAGAATGCTTGCACGCCGTACCGCCTCTTCTCTCCTCCCTAATCTCTCATTCCTCAACCTCCTCTTCGCCGGACTTCTCCAACACCACCACTATTAACACCGGCCTCCACCACTGCTCACCGTCTCCTCTCCACCTCCCTCGACTCTCCTCGACGTCCACCCTCGTTGAACCCCGCTGCATACCGCCAGCAGCCACCGCCTCCGTCCACCATCACCTGAACCGTAAACCGCCATCACCACCCCTGAGCTTCTCCTCTCCTCCCTGTCATCGACTCCTCCTCCCTGCTCCCTGTCATTCTCCTCTCGTCGAGCCCCAGTCAAACCACGCCAGAGCCGATCGTCCCTGAGTCCCCCTCTCCCTCGTCGTCTTCTTCATCTCCTTAACCTCCTCCATTCTCCTCCACACGACACCCCCACTCTCCATCTCTGCCTGCGCCGGAGTCGAACCGCCTGCTGCCATATTCACCCAGCCCGACTGCACGAGTGACCCCGAGCCGATGTGCTCCGCCATCCTCGACCTCCATCTCCGCTCACCACCATCACCATTAACAGAACCATCCCCGTTCCCTCTTCCTCCTCCTCAGCCTGACCTCCGCTGCTGCTCACCGCCGGTAGCACCAACACCACCACACCACCAGCACAACCACCACCATTCCCTGTCCTCTCCTTCCCTCCTTCGCCTGAGCACCGAACAGCCTCGCCGGAGCTTCGACTCGACTCCTCCTCCTTCCTGAACTCCTCCTTCTCGACCACTGTCCTCCTCCTCCTTGGCCGAACCTCCCCCTGGCCTGAGCAGTGACTATCATCACCATCATCCATTATCATCACCACCACCATTTCCATTATCATCATCATCCCCATTAACATCATCATCTCCATCATCATCCTCGTTATCACCATCATCCCAATCACCCTCCATATCATCAGCATTATCCCCATCATCATCCTCGTCATCACTATTATCCCAATTATCTCATCCTCGTCATCACCATCACCCCTATCATCACCCTCATCATCATCCTCAACATCGATATCGTTATTGTCATCGTAGACCCGTCACCCTCGCCGAAGACAACCTGCAGCAGTCACCCCTGATTCCCGTGCCTGTGCACGTTAACCTCGAGGACATTAGAATTTTCTACGCGACTTCTGGAGTAGGATATTGGGACTACATAGCTTCTTGCCAGGCAAGTATACCTTGCCAAATTATTTATAGTACTTTGCATACTATTTATATTTCTGTATATTTATTACATGTGTAGTTTCGTTCGGTCATTACTATATATTAGATATGTTGACACATACTTGACACCTAGTATCATGAGAGGACAATCATTAGGCGTATGGGCTTTAACCACTCTGGTAAACTATAGTATCTAGCTCGCACTACAGTAGTGTGTCGCGCTGGTCGCTACCCCCGTGGTATATCAATTTCTGGAGTCTCGCTGGTCGCTACCCCAGCGGTATATCGATTTCTAATGTCCCCTGACATGTGTGTGAGTTGTGAGATTTAGATCGAGTAGCCTACCCTTGCCCATACGTCAAAAAGTTGTCCTTATTTGCATTCATATAGATTGTCTTGTACAGTGTACTTATATATTTTCAAACATTATGCATGTTTACTGTATTCAATTGGCGTGCTTCTATGTATCTTGTTATGTCCCTTTGAGGACCTGGTCCCTTGCCAGGTATAGACGACCAGGAGTAACCGCAGGAGTACGGACCCGGACCTGACGCATTACTTTCTGCCGAGGAGACCGTACCCACTGAGAATCATTGATTATCTCTAGCGATGGATACTTTAGCTGATACTCTTATATCATTACCTTATTCTATATTAGAGATTCTACCCTGCTCTCTCTCATTTTAGTTTTGATATAGTCATTAGTAGTGGATTTGTCTCCACCGACTATCATTTATGGATTATTCAGACTCTTTATTCTAGTTTAGTTATATTCTTTTCTGTGACTTGTTGTGTGGATGAGATTAGTATTTTTGTGACTTGTGATAATATAGATACCACATGTGAGTTTTATTCATATTACAGCGCATACGTGTGTATTATGGTATCCATATATTGGAGTTGCATATACATACGGCTGGCATGCTCACGTGTTCCTAGTCCTATATATTTTGGAACTGGGGCGTGACATATTTTTGTGGTGGCCCATGCAGACCGAGAGCATATTGTCTCGATTACGTTACTGTACTGAGAAAGCCTGCAATTAGGATTAGAGTATAGGATCTCATCTACAATTGACTATGACTCATCTTCCTTCCAATCTGTTCTATCCAAATAATCATATCCTGCTTGATTCCTGTACTTCCCTAATAGTTCCTTGAGTACAGCCTTCTCCTAGAGTATAGGAATCCTTGTTACTAGGATAATAATTAGGGTAACACACCTACTGAGAATGCAACTAGAGTATAGACACAACACTAAGTTTAGGACACCAAATGAACCCTAGCACCCATACCTATAAATTAGATGACCATTATCCCTTGAGATATTTATGAAGGACTTGAGAGTGGTGTAGACACTACTAGAGTTAATTAGAAATTTAACCATATTGTTTGACCCTAGTATTGAGGGACCAATAGAAATCCAAGGTAGAATATTAGGACCAAACCTAACTTTTATAGTGAGATAGTATTATAGAACTATACATTTAGATTCTTGTCTTGATATTAGCAGACAGTACCCTAGGAAGCCAAGAGGAATAAAATAACACTTCCCTAGACCATACCTCGAACACAGAGATTAGCAAACCACCTTTCCCTTAGAAAACTATGATATTATCTAGAGCCTTTCTATTTAAATTCAAATCTTGTTCCTCTGAAAACCTAGCGCTCGCTATTTGTGTGACGACTAATTATGTTCTTTTTTTCTTTCAACTCGTGCCACCTAACCCTTCTATTCTTAATATTAACCCTTTTTGTTCTATGAGCACTATGATTAAGACCTAAGATGACCATTACCTATGGAGTTTTATAATATGATACCCTAATAATTACCAATATCTTTTCTCGTATACCCTAATAGGAGTTTCTACTGTGTCCTTAAGGCAGCACAATATTAGTTAATTCTTTTAAGTTGGGTAGTATGCCTCACAACATAGTATCACATAGTCCTCTTAACCCATTGATAAAGTATAACCGAATGACAGCAACTTTAGACTTGCATAAGAAGATAGTATTTATTCAAACTGTAGAACTTAGAAGCCCATACCCCTAGTTGGTCGACTAGCAACTTAGACAAGGAGTTAGTATGACAACTGTAGAGACTGTAGAGTCTTACCTTCTTGTGAACTTGAATTATTATGTACCTTCTTTCATCATAATCCAACGTATTTATATTTTCTGTACTACCTTGACTTATGCCACTGTTACAGCCTAGTTTTACAAGCTTATTCTTTATCGAGCTTGTTCATGACAATATGTTATTGGGGCCTGATCAACCACACTAATACATTGCCTAAATCAGAATCAGTGTATTAAGGTCTAGCTAACCATAGTGTGCTTGATTCATCCCTCACATGACTACTTACGTGGATTGAGATAAATTGAATTAGCTTTTTAGACGAATGTACTTGCCCTCTAGACATGTCTAAGCGTGTCGTATTGGTTACATAACTGTACTGATACGAGCATGCGAATAAGAAATTACCAAATAGGATTTCAATCCACACCTGACTTGACAATTCCCTTTTGAATTCTTTAAATGCCTTGATCCCCATACTTCTATGCTATTACCTCCCCCTCGAACTCTTTATTATTGTTTTCCGTCTTCCCTTATTTCAGAAAGAGAAAATCTCGTGCTTGGTATAAGTTGATATACTGATAGTACTAGATATATCCCATAGGCTAATCACATGACTTGGTGACTCTCTTTTATAATTGATTAAGGGCATATCATAGGTAATATATTTGGTATTAAAAACTTTGAGGATTGAATAACATGATTAAATAATTTGAGAAATATTTTCTTAGATATATAGCCTTAGGTGATATATGGGTAATTTCTAAGTTGGGTAGAAACCACATTATTAAAACTTGAGGTAAACTCTTTTAAATTGTGATCAAGTGAGATTAGATGGAGAGAAACCATGCCTTATTTTAATATCGAGAACGAAATTATTTTAAGTTGGGCAGATTGTAAATCCGCTCACCCAAAATTAGACCTACTTTGCTTAGATAGTAAAACTAGAGCTAGTTTGAACCCAATTGGAAATAGAATATTTTATTTTATTTAAATTTGTAATATTTATGTCACTTAGAACACCTTACCATTGCTTAGATAATTGGAGCACTACACTAGCTATTACCTACCTACAAACTTCACACTCTTGCCCTAGACATGACTGCCTTCTATTTTGACCTCGGTGTAACTTATAATTATACTCTCTTGTGCTATATTTTAGTCGCATAATGTTCATCGTAGACGTTTATATTTAATTCTAAATAAAATCAACTTTGTGTCCTTGTGCGTTCCAATCAAAATTGGAGACACAATTTTGACCCGTTTCGTGCAAACCAAATTAATGATAATATTCTACTCTGAGCCCCCTACGTCCATGATACTTGTGTCCCACCTAATTTTATCCCCATGTACTTCTAATTAATTCCAGAACACCTTGCGCATTAATTTAATTAAATTTCCATCTTTGTGTAATTTTCTAATTGTTGGGCGCTTTTATGTAAAAATGCATTAAGGTGTCCACACCATTGAACAATACATGAAGAAACCCATTTTTTCCTTCACATAAATTTTTCCCATAATTTTCGGAATGTGCAACGCAATATCGCCCCCTCATTTAAACCTAGCCTTGCATTTTAAATAATGCAATTATAGCCCTCCAAACATCCCCTTGTGAGGCCAAGGCCCAACCCCAAGAGGATGTTGACCAAGCCCACCTACCTAGGTCAACCCCAAACCTAAATTCTACATGTATATATAATACAATTTTCCCTTTACTTTTTCAACAAAACCCCCAAAACAATACCTAGCCGAAATACCCATCTCCCTTTACTGTTCACCTCCTCTTTCCTCACGACCGCCGGAGCAGTTCCCTCCTCCGACCAGTCCACCTGAGCAACTGCCATCCGCCTCCGCCTGAGAACTTCTGCACGCCGCACCGCCTCTTCTCTCCTCCCTGATCTCTCCTTCCTCAACCTCCTCCTCGTCGGACTTTTCCATCACCACCACCATTAACACCGGCCTCCACCACTGCCCATCGTCTCCTCTCCACTTCCCTCGAATCTTCTCGACGTCTACCCTTGCTGAACCCCACTGCATACCACCAGCAGCCACCGCCTCCGTCCATCATCACCTGAACCATAAACCGCCATCACTACCCCTGAGCTTCTCCACTCCTCCCTGTCATCGACTCCTCCTCCCTGCTCCCTTTCATCCTCCTCTCGTCGAGCCCCGGTCAGACTATGCCGGAGCCGATCATCCTGAGTCCCCCTCTCCCTCGTCTTCTTCTTCATCTCCCTGACCTCCTCCATTCTCCTCCATACGACACCCCCACTCGCCATCTCCGCCTGCGCCGGAGTTGAACCGCCTGCTGCCATCTTCAACCAGCCCGACTGTACGAGCGACCCCAAGCCGCTGTGCTCCGTCGGCCTCGACTCCATCTCCACTCACCACCATCACCATTAACAGCACCATCCCCGTTCCCTCTTCCTTCTCCTCAGCCTGAACTCCGCTGCTGCTCACCGTCGGCAGCACCAACACCACCACACCACCAGCACAACCACCACCATTCCCTGTCCTCTCCTTCCATCCTTCGCATGAGCGCCGAGCATCCTCGCCGGAGCTTCGACTCGACTCCTCCTCCTTCCTGAACTCCTTCTCAACCACTGTCCTCCTCCTCCTTGGCCGAACCTCCCCCTGGCCGAAGAAGTGACTATCATCACCATCATCCATTATCATCACTACCACCATTGACATTATCATCATCATCCCCATTAACATCATCATCTCCATCATCATCCTCGTCATCATCATCATCCCAATCACCCTCCACATCATCACCATTATCCCCATCATCATCCTCGTCATCACCATCATCCCAATCATCTCATCCTCGTCATCACCATCACCCCTATCATCACCCTCGTCATCATCCTCAACATCGATATCCTTGTCGTCATTGTGGACCCCTCACCCTCGTAGAAGACAACCTGTAACAGTCACCCTCGATTCCCGTGCCTGTGCACGCTGACCCCGAGGATATTAGATTTTTCTACACGACTTTCGAAGCAGGATATTGGGACTACATAGCTTCTTGCCAGGCAAGTATACCTTGCTAAATTGTTTACAATACTTTGCATGCTATTTATATTTCTGTATATTCATTACATGTGTAGTTTCGTTCGATCATTACGATATATTAGATATGTTGACACACACTTGACACCTAGTATCATGAGAGGATAATCATTAGGCGTATGGGCTTTAACCACTCTACTAAACCGTAGTATCTTGCTCGCATTATGGTAGTGTGTCGCGCTGGTCGCTACCCTCACGGTATGTCAATTTTTGGAGTCTCGCTGGTTGCTACCCCCGCGGTATGTCGATTTTTGATGTCCCGTAACATGTGTGTAAGTTATGAGATTTAGATCGAGTAGCCTACCCTTGCCCATACGTCGAAAAGTTGTCCTCATTTGCATTCATATAGATTATCTTATACAGCGTACTTATATATTTTCAAAAATTATGTATGTTTACTGTATTCAATTGGCTTGCTTCTATGTATCTTGTTATGTCCCTCTGAGGACCTGGTCCCTTGCTAGGTATAGACGACCAGGAGTAACCGTAGGAGTACGGACCCGGACCTGACGCATTACTTTCTGCCGAGGAGACCTTACCCACTGAGCATCATTGATTATCTCTAGCAATGGATACTTTAGCTGATACTCTTATATCATCACCTTATTCTATATTAGAGATTCTACCCTTCTCTCTCTTATTTTAGTTTTGATATAGTCATTGGTAGTGGATTTGTCTCCACCGACTATCATTTATGGATTATTCAGACTCTTTATTCTAGTTTAGTTATATTCTTTTCTGTGACTTGTTGTATGGATGAGATTAGTATTTCTGTGACTTGTGATAATATAGATACTACATGTGAGTTTTATTCATATTACAACGTACGTGTGTATTATGGTATCCATATATTGGAGTTGCCATATATATACGGCTGGCATGCTCACGTGTTTCTAGTCCTACGTATTTTGGGACTGGGTCATAACATGCACTAAGTGATATAATATTGTATAATTAAATTAAATGTCGTGTCCTATTTCCAATTGGATACAAACTAGTCCTAGTTTCTCTATCTATGCCAAGTAGGCCTAATTTTGGGTGAAGGAGTTTACAATCTACCCAACTTAAAACAATTTCGTCCTCAAAATTAAAATAAGGCATAATTTATTAATTTCTTCACATTCGCATATAAGGCAAGTCAATCGCAATCTCTTCCACAATTTAAAATCTATTCAAATCCATCGCAATCACTTTCAAAATTAAGGTAACTTCTGTTTAATTAAAATTTAACATATTATAATCTTTTCTCGATTTTTAAATAATTACATCCAAATTTAAGCTAAATCTATATGACATCTTCAAGATTTAAATAACCCATATCAAATTTTACATCACGATCTCCAACTATCATAATCTTCTCTAGAAAATAATTCTAATCAAATATTATTTATATTTTTAACTTAAGAATTTCGTACTCTTCAAATTTTAAATTTAATTTACATCCTCAACATTTTTTCAAAATTCATTAAATACTCATCATCTAACTCCTTCTTCTAAAATTTTCCACATTTAAAATGACTTAATCTCTCAATCTAATCCTACTTGATCACAATCTAAAAAAAATTCATCGCAAGTTAACAATGCAATTTCTATCCAACTTAGAATTTACCCATCTATCACATAAGGCTATACATTTAAGAAAAATATTCCTCAAATTATTTAATCATGTTATTCAATCCTCAAAACTTTAACACCAATATATCACATGTGATATGCCCTTAATTACAAAAGATAATCACCAAATAATACGGTTGGCCTATGGTGTATATCTAGTATTCTCTGTGTATCAAACTTATACCAAGCACGAGGTTTCATCTTTCCGAAGTAAGGGAAGACGGAGAGCAATAATAAAGAATTCAAGTTGGGGGTAATAGAATACAAGTATGGGGATCAAGGCGGTTAGAGAATTCAAAAGGAATTGTCAAGGCAGTTGTGGATTAAAATCCTATTTGGTAAACTCATATTCACATGCTCACATCAGTACAGTTATGTACTTGATATGATGTGCTCCAACATATCTAGAGGGCAAGTATATTTGTCTACTAGTCAACTATATATCTCAATCCACGTAAAGTAGTATTACGAAGGGCGAACCAAATGTACTAAGGTTAGCTAGACCTTAATACATTGATTCTGATTAGACAATGTATTAGTAGGTGTCCCCAATAATACATATATCATGATCAAGCTTGATAAAAGAATAAGCTTGTAAAACTAGGCTATAATAGCAGCATAAGTCGAGGTAGTCCAAAAAATATAAGTACGCTAGATTATGATGAGAGAAGTTATAAAATAATTCAAGTTCACAAAAAGATAAGACTCTACAGTCTCTACAGTTGTCATACTAACTCCTTGTCTAGGTCGCTAGTCGACCAAATAGGGGCATAGACCTCTAAGTTCTACAGTCTGAATAAACACTATCGTCTTATGCTAGTATACAGTTAATGTCATTCAGTTATACTTCAATAATAGGTCAAAAGAACTATGTGATACTAGGTTGTGAGGCATACTACCCAACTTAAAAGAATTAACTAATACTGTGACGGTCTTAAGGGGATCCTACAAAATAATATTATTCTTGTAGATAAAGTATAAACTCTTATTGGGGTACATACAAAAAATATCTTGGTACTTATTAAGGTATAGTACTGTATTATATAGCTACATAGGTAATAGTTATCTTAAGTCTTAATCGTAGTGTTCACAGAGCAAAATCGTTAATATTAAGAATGGAAGGGCTACTGGCTCTCAAATAAAGGAGGATATAACATGTGTTAAGGTGGGGTACATGTTACGTGATTTAAAACTAAGAATAATCATATCACAATCTAAAGGAACAACTCAAACTATCAAGTTCTAACTACCAAGCACATAATTTCAAAATTTAATATTAACAAGCTATAATCCTAACACACTAGATATCCTCACATAAAAAAAATCACTTGGCCAACAACCAGAAGGATTAGGTGGCACGAATTGAAAGAAAAGAAGAACATAATTAGTCGTCGCACAAATAGCGAGTGTCAAGGTTGCAAAGGAACAAGATATGAAATTAAAATAGAGGGACTCAGATAATATCATGGTTTCTTAAGAAAATGGGGTATGCTAATCTCTATGTTCGAGGTATGATCAAGGAAAATGTTATATGTATTCCTCTTGGCTTCCTAAGGTACTGTCTGCTAATATCAAGACAAAAATCTAAATTTATAGTTATAATATTATCTTACTATGAAGGCTAGGTTCAGTCCTAATATTCAATCTTGGATTTCTATTGGCTCCTCAATACTAGGGTCAAACAATATGGTCAAACTTCTAACTAACTCTAATAGTGTCTATACTACTCTCAAGTCCTTCATAACTATATCAAGGGGTAATGGTCAATCAATCTATAGGTAAAGGATGCTAGGATTCATTAGGTAGTCTAAACTTAGTGATGTGTCAATGCCCTAGTTGTATTCTTAATAGGAATGTTATCCAAATTATCATCCTAACAACAAGGATTCCTATATTCTAGGAGGAGGCTATACTCAAGGAACTATTAGGAAGTACATGAATCAAGCAGGATACAATTATTTAAATAGAACAGATTAAAAGAAAGGTGAACTATAGTCAATTGTGGATGAGATCCTATACTCTATTACTAGGTGCAGGCTTGCTCGGCACAGTAACGTAACCGAGATAATATACTCTCGACCTGCATGGGCCACCACTAAAAACATGTCACGCCCCAGTCCCAAAATACGTAGGACTAGGACACGTGAGCATGCCAGCCGCATGTATATAGCAACTCCAATATATGAAAACCATAACACATACGTACGATGTAATATGAATAACAATTCACAAGTGGTAAAAACTATCACAAGTCATAGGATACAATCTAAATCTCATCCACAGAAATCAATATAAATAAATAACCAATAACTATGTAACTAATCTCAATGTGAAGTATCAAAAGAGGATAGTCGGATGGAAACGAATCCACTGCCGAACTAGAATATAAAAGCAAACACAATATAAGTACATCAACTAACAATCACGAGGCTCCAAGAGAAGACCTCCTCGAAAATATAAGTAACAAGTCCGGATCTGCGCTCCTGCGAATACTCATGAACATCTACACCTGGAAAGGACCAGGTCCTCAGAGGGACGTAACAAGATACATATAAACATGCCAATAAAGTACCGAAAATAAACATCCAATGGGTCGCCTAACCGTCTATATGAATGCACGTTGAGAACAACTTTCCAACAAGTGGGCTATCTGGCTAAAATAGGATTAGCATGATTCTCTTGGAGATTCAGAGGCCTACAAGGTATATCATCTTTTGAACGGCAGAGGCCGCCTGATAATATATAATATATAGGGTCATCACCGCCCGTATCTCCGGTGGAGTGTCCGGGTTACAAAAAGAAAAGTGCAAAGAAGCCCAAATGCCTTACTTGTTGTTCTCCCCACCCCATACTCTAAGCATGTCATATCCATGATACGATAATACCTCTAAATAACTGCCAGGTCTACTAGCATGTAAAGTTTCTATCGGCAGTTATCCTTATCCGTCATATGACCTATACGTACCAGTGGCCAGCCGATTACGCAAGTCCATTTCTTATATGTGACTTACACTCGTGTAAGAACAGTGTCATGGCCAATGGAATATAAGAATGCCTCATGATAATAGGGTGGTCTCATAGAGTAGGTCCAGATGCATATACATAATAAAAATATAATACGACGACACCATCGTTGCACCCAAGTTTCCTTGGACGCGCAGTTTATATAACAGTTAAAATATATGAATTTAAATAACAAAAATAAAACATGCATGCATCATATAGAATGTAATCACAGTACAATGGCAAGGTATACTTGCCTGGCAAGAAGGCTGCGTAGTACCAATAACCTGCTCCTGAAGTTGCGTAGAACAATCCAATGGGTCCTATGTACATATAATATAATACAATACAATATCAGTCATTACACTAGCACATACACAACCATATATACACTGGACTCGGGGGGACGCTAGGGGTGACACTAGTCGACTAACAGGGTCAAATGCGCCTCTACTTACGCGGGTGTCATGTCTTCAAGTGTTGTACACAATCAGACAGTCAACTAACATGTGTCTAAGCCAGTACGTTAATGTAAACAAGGCAGTCAATTCACAAGTTCTTAAGGTCAACATGGTCAAGGTAAATACGGGACAGTCCACAGTATCCTAGGGTTATATAGTCTAAATATATATAGTCCTAATTATTATTTAGCATTTACTTAATTATACAATACATATATATACCAAGTTGAACAATATACGCATACGCGTACGTATACGTATACGAGTTGGGTTCACCGACTCAGGGCCTGATGTCAACTAACTGTGGTAACAAAATATTGATGTCCTACTGGCATATACACAAGCACACATAAAAAGGAGAAGAGGAACAAGTTCGAACCTCGGGGTGCGCGCACAGGGACGACGATGACGACGATGAGGTTGACGATGATGACGATATTGATGATGATGATGAAGGTAATAGTGAGGATGACGATGGTGATGATGATGATGATTGGAGATGATAATGATGATAATAATGATGATGGTGATGATGGAGTGATGATGATGATGATAATGATGATGATGATGATTGTGGTTATGAAGGCTGTCGGAGTCCGGCCAGGGGGAGGTCCGGCGAGTCGAGGAAAAAGTTGACGAGGGATGAACGGTGGTGGTGGCTGCCGTTCAGGGAAGGAGGTGGAGAGCAGGTCGACGAGGGGGCTGACAGGGAAGAGGAGGAGGTCGTTGATGGAGGTTGGGTGGTTGTAGAGGAGAGCGGGGCTGGTCTGGCCGGAGTTGGCCTGTTGTGGAAGTCTGAGGTGGGAGGAGCTCAGAAAGAGGTGGAGGTCAGGCGGTGGTCAGCTGGAGGTCAGGACGTACTGCTCCGTTGAGGAGGAGGGGAGATGGTGATGCGGGGTGAGGGAGATGGTGGTGATGGGTGGTATTAATGGCGGTGAACGGCGTCAGAGACGATGGTGGTGGCGGCGAGTCATGTCGAGGGTGGAAGAGGGTGGCTGACTGGAAATGGTGATGGGGTCGGTAGTGTCGCAGAGGGGTCCGGCGGGTCGGTGGACAATCGAGGAAAGAACCGGGGACGGGAGGAGATAGATGGTGGTTGGCAGTGGGCTTGGCGGGGACTCTGTGGTGGGGAACGGAGGAGAGGAGGGTGGACTCGGTGGTCAGGGTGCTGTGCAGCAGCGTACAGTCGTCGGTCAGGCGAGGTGCTCCGGCGAGGTTGGTCGGCTCAGTGGTGATGGTGGTGTCCGCGAGTGGTGGTGAAGATGTAGGTGATGATGAATAGGAAAAAAGAGGGGATCGGCTATGTATAGGTTTTGGTGGTGAATAAAAAATAAAGGAAAAAGTGATATATATATATATATATATATATATATATATATATATATATATATATATATATATATATATATATAATTTAGGTTTGGGTTGACCTAGGTAGGTGGGCTTGGTAAACATCCTCTCGGGGTTGGGCCTTGGCCTCACATGGTGTGTTTGGAGGGCTATAATTTGCATTGTTAAAATGCAAGGCTAGGGTTAAATGAGGGGGCGATGTTGTGCGTTGCACATTCTAAAAATTATAGGAAAAATTCATATGAAGGGAAAATAGGTTTCTTCATGTATTCTGTCCAATGGTGTGGACACCTCAATGCACTTTTGCATAAAAGTGCCCAACAATTGGAAAATTGCACAAAGATAGAAATTGGGTTAAATTAATTAAAATTAATGCGCATGGTGTTCTTGAATTAATTAGAAGCACATGTGGATAAAATTAGGTGAGACACAAGTGTCATGGACATAGGGAACTCAGAATAGAATATTGTCATAGATTGGGTTGTACAAAACGGATCAAGATTGTGTCTCCAATTCGATTGGAACGCACAAAGATACAAAGTTGGAATTATTTAGAATTTAATATAAACTTCTACGACGAATATTGTGTGACTAAAATGTAGCAAAAGAGAGCATAATTATAAGTTACACAAAGGTCAGAATAGATGACTGGCATGTCTAGGACAAGGAAATAAAATTTGTAGGAAGGCAATGGCTAGTGTAGTGCTCCAATTATCGAAGCAACGGTAAGGTGCACTAAATGATATAATATTGTATAATTAAATTAAATGCCGTATCCTATTTCCAATTGGATACAAACTAGTCCTAGTTTCTTTATCTATTCCAAGTAGGCCTAATTTTGGGTGAGGGGGTTTACAAGAACACAACCCAAACATTTTCCTGACGCATCACTATAAATAGTGAAACCTCCAGACCCTGATGGCAACATCAAAATAGGAGCAGACGTCAACCTCTTCTTCAATTCCTCAAAAGCAACTTGGCAGTCCTCTGTCCAAACAACTCTACATCCTTCCTAGTGAGTCTGGTCATCGACTCGGCAATCCTCAAAAAATCTTGCACAAACTTTATGTAGTAGCCTGCCAATCCCAAGAAACTCCTGATCTCTGCTACTGAACTCAGGGTCTTCCAAGGCTCCACTGCTGCGATCTTCTTCGGATCTAATGAAATTCTATCATCAGTCATAACATGTCCCAAGAACTCCACCTTGTCCAGGAAGAACTCACACTTGGACAGCTTTTCTCTCAGCTTCTCCTTCCTCAGCACATCCAACAGAATCCATAAATTCTACTCGTGCTCCTCCGGTGTCTTCGAGTATATGAGTATGACATCGATAAATACCACCACGAACTTATCAAGGTACTGATGGAACACCTTGTTCATCAAATTCATAAATACTGTCGGGGTATTAGTCAACCAAAATGGCATTACTATAAACTCATACTGACCATACCTAGTCCTAAAAATAGTCTTCGGTATGTCCTCCGACTTCACTTTCACCTGGTGGTAGCCTGATCTTAAATCTATCTTAGAAAATACCTTGGCACCACTCAACTGATCGAACAGGTCATCAATTCGTGGCAACGGGTATTTATTCTTGATAGTGAGATTATTCAATATTCTGTAATCAATGAACATACGCACCGATCCATCCTTCTTCGGTACAAACAATATTGGGGCTCCCCACGGTGAAGAACTCGATCTAATAAACCCCTTATCCTATAATTCGTCCACCTGTTTTTTCAGTTCGATCAGCTCGCTGTTATTTAC
The DNA here is from genome assembly GCA_036927795.1 of Iris macrosiphon. Classification (NCBI taxonomy): domain Eukaryota; kingdom Viridiplantae; phylum Streptophyta; class Magnoliopsida; order Asparagales; family Iridaceae; genus Iris; species Iris macrosiphon. Next base: position 150,818,049 of record JAYESA010000002.1, on the reverse strand, counting down.
TCTATAGATATGCTATAAAATTGGTTCTGCACCTGGCACCAAGTCTATAGAGAATTCAATATCTCGATCTGGCGGCAATTCTAGCAATTCCTCAGGAAACACATCCAAGAACTCTGCTATCAACGGATACGGCAACTCCTTGTCTTCCACCATAGCTTCACAGATAATGCATTCTCCCTGCTCTGCAACTCCTTTAGCAAACTCAAACTCTTGCTCTCCTGGCGGACCAAACAAAACTCTACCTCCTCTACAATCTATACTAGCACGGTGCCTACTCAACCAATCCATCCAGAGTACAATATTATAGCTCAAAAGTGGCATTATAAGTAGACACGCACTCAACTTCTGACATCCCAGAGTAACTCTTCGATCCTTAGAAATATTATTAACCAGGATAATGCCTCCCCCAGTCATGATCTTGCAAGTCGTAAACAAAGACTCAGCTACCAAACCATGCTTCAGGGCAAAAGAAACAGATACAAAACTATGGGAAGCACCACTATCAAACAAAGCTAAAGCTGGAATAGAATCAAGAAGAATAGAACCTGCGATGACATCTCCGGTGGGCTTGACCTCCTCGACTGTCATAGCGAACGCTCATCCCTGACGTGCACCTCCCTGATGTTGGTGCTGGGCATAACGCTGATGTTGGATCGGAAGCAACGGTCCCCTCGGCTGTACTGTAGGTGGTCTCGCCTGTATCCTCGGAGCTGGAGCTGCTCCCTGAACTACACGACGAGGATTGGAAGGATACTCTCTCAACTGATGCCCTTCGGTACCATAATACAAACAAACTTCCAGCCTCCTCCTGCAAACTTCCCAGATGTGGCCGAGCTTCTTGCAGTAGTGGCAGGAAACTTGCTGTAACTGTCTTTGCTATTGCGGTGCCTAGTGAACTGGTGCCCTAGGTGGAGTCTGGTGCTGCTGCGGCTGCTTAAAAGGCCTGGACTAGAAATGAGGGTGCTTGGCAGTCACTGTGCTGCTGTTTGCCCCCAGAAAAGAATTACGATCTCTCTTGGGCTTCAAACCCAACTCTCACTCAACCTTGCGTGCCATCGCAAGTATCTTTGAGTAGGTCTCATAAAAAAATGGAATAAAGATCTTTACTTCCCAATTTAGACCCTCGCAAAAATGAATAGCTCAAACCCCCGTCTCTCTCACCAAATACTCCATAAATCGGCTCAGCCTGCCGAACTCTACAGCATATTCCTCCATAGACATGCTCCCCTGAATGAGGCTCTTAAACTGCCTTCCCAAGTCTAACCTGCCTGTCCGAGCAAAGAACTTCTTCTTGAAGAGTTCCTTGAACACCTCCCAAGACTGTCATGCGTCAGCAAGAATTGGATCATTCCTGAACTAAGTACGGGCAACGTCGAACATCTGAAGTCCTACCGCCTCAACCTTCAGGTCCTCTGAAAGATGGGACATCATCATGAGACACTCAATATCCTTGAGCCAATCATCAGCATAGACGATGCCCTCCTTCCCCTTGAAGACGCTAGGCTCCAGCTTCTTGAAGTCCTGAATATTGCCTGGCCGAAACTGAGCAACCTGCTGCTGGACCGGAACTCCTCTCTCTACTATGGTACGAGCAAGATAATGAGCACTCTCGATGCCCTGCCGTAAGATGTCAGGCTGCCTCTGGTGTGCCTCAGACTGAGCCCTCTGTGCCTCTAACATCTCACGAAATAGTATGAAAATCTGTGTCGCATCTGTCGGTACAGAATATGGAGGTAGAAGTCCCTCAAATACGGTCGGCACAGTCCCCTGAGTAGGAGGTGGACCCCCAAAGGCAGCTGACACGCCAATCACCGAAGAAGTGACTGGTACAGGCCCTCAGGAAGTCGCAGACCTCTCAGAAGATGCTCTCCCCAGCTGTGATCTAGTCTTAGGCGGCATCATGAGACAAAGCGAAAGAAAGAATCAATATGGCACATGATGTAAGACACTCAAAGAAATGACAGTTAAAGATCAAATATCAATATTAAGGAAGACAGTTGAACTAAATTAATAGAGTTTTTCTTAGATGTGATTGAGTATTTTTAGCCTATAGCCTATATCCTATATCCTGAAACAGGGTCGTCATAGCACTCAATTTAGAGCACCACTACGAATTGCACTAATTACGACCTCGAAGACCTGCATGGACCACCACTAAAAATGTGTCATGACCCGCACCCGGTGTAGGGATGCAAGTCGGGAATAATGCCCAGCCTATGCCACAACATCGACGGTAGAACGCTGTTTGGGTAATCTATCTAACAATATAATAAGCCACCAGCAATATCAATATACTCAATCACAGATCTAAGATGAAAATACGCACGAATATGATAAAAGAATAGAATAGTCACAATACAACTCATGAGACAAAATAATATCAAATGAGTCCGAGAAACTACTAAAGGTAAGCTGGAGACAAATCCAGTACAAGAAGAATAACTAAGATGCTACAAGTCCTGGGTCGTTTGTCTCAGTCGGAATGAGACCCTCCTGAGCCAGTGTCTCTGACTCTAAGCCCACAACATCCTAAGGTCCATAATGAGTGGGGTACCACTCCCCAGTGTCATCTGGGAAAAATATATCTAGTCAAGAAAGGAGCAGAGTACATCTCTAACAGCAGTTCTAATCAATGATATAAACAATGTAACAGTAAATATATGTGAATATACAAGATGTAATAATAGATACAAGAGATATACAATAAAAGAAATACTAGAAATAAATACAAGAATGAACGATATGGCAATGAACAAGAATACTAATCACTAAGTGAGTGAGTACCAGCTTTAACATATGACCGGCTTAGGAACTTGATACAAGATTAATGGCCTAGCGAATCATACATGCAGTGTATGATTAACACTATTCAATGAACAAGACTTGATACAAGGAGGGTATGATCACATATCTATACTACATACTCTCTGTTCCTGACTGGTATAGTGGATCCAACCATGGTACGTCATGGCACGGGATTCTCTAGGAAGGTAGCAAGTCATCCCGAGAATCAGTGTCTGTACATGTACAAGAAGAACAAGAAAACAAGGCTTGCACAAGATACACCATATATACCAAAGAATAACATCTCATGACGAGATCTGGATATACCAATCCGTGTAACCATCATGTCAAGAAATCAAGGATATCTACACTAGATACAAGGAACATAGAGGATATCATAAATAAGAAACTATCAGAGAATGTACTATCCTGAAACCCGGTGCACAGTATCACAGATGTCCGGTACGGTGCATCAAAGACCTAGATTGGAAATATTAGGAATATAACATCAATACAAGGTTTTGGAATGAAAATAAGTTAAACTAGCCAACATCTAGGTCAAAGAGCCATTTCTAAGTTAAAACAGTCAAACTAGGTCAACTCTAAGTCAAACTGGTCAAACTTGGTCAAATAACCTATTTCTAGGTTGCATGAGTCTGTCTCTATGATATTGGATTGAATACTATGAAACTAGACCACACTAGCTAAGCTAAGATACTAAGATACACCCAAAACACCTTATCACAGGATACACAAGTTTTTAATATAAAAATAGTAATTTATATACATATACAAGACAATAGATATAATATCTTAGCTAACTAATGCAAATTGGATACCTTGGATTTGAACCAATGTGTATCTCACTACCTACACACCCATCTCGATACTAAAACCCAATACCTTGAGTATCGACCCATTACCTTGACATTACCTTGGTATCATAAGGTAATTCAGATCCTTATTTATAGCTAATATATAGATAACCCCCAAATCAACACGTATCACCAAATTATTGGGATATGGCCTACACGTATCCAATTATAGATACAACACAAGCCATAAATAATTAAACACATGTCAATTTGGTTTAACTGGCCAATTGACCAACACAACATGTGTCAATCTTGAAATTCTCCCAAAATTAACACAAAATACACCATAACTTCCTCCATAGGCCTCCTATGAACCTAATTCTAATTCTTATGGGTAGCCTCATCATATGGGGTGGTTCCTAATAATTAAAACATAGATTTAGAACCTATTTAAAAGGAGAAAATTAGAATTGTAACCTATTGAAAGATGGATTTCCAATAAAACCTCTAAATTTGATGAAATGAGCCTCTAACTTGTAGATCCTTGCTCCTCTTTGTAGATCCTTGCTTTCTCCTTCTAGATCCTTGCTCTACTAGCCTCTAATGGTAATTTGGGAAGAAATTGGGAAGAAATTTGGTAGAGAATTGATGTGGGAATGAAGGAATTTGGTTGAGGGAAATTCTAGATCTAGATTTGAAATGAAAAAGAGCAGAGGAAAATTTCTCCATCTCTTTTAATAGGCCGGCCACCCTATCCCTTCCTCAAGTTACTATGCAATGACCAATATACCTCTTGGGGCCTCTCATGAAAAAATAATTAAGGAGGGAAGGTTCTAGTCTAATGGGTTTAAGTTAATTAATTATCCTCCTAATGAATGGGCTTCTAATTGGACTCAATTCTAACTAATTATAAATATTGGTCCATGGATCTAATCTAAACTAGTTAGGTCTACCAACACAAGTCCAAAATAATAAACCAATATCTAACAATAATTAAATAATAAAATAAATAATTATACAACATGCATAATATTTAATTAATTATGAAATGACCAAAATATTCTCTCCTAAAAAATATGGTAGTGACACATTTTCCCCCAAACTCACTCTCTCTCCTCCGCGACCCCCAACCCCCTCTCCTCCTTCTCCTCCTCCTCCTCCTCCGGCGTTCCCCGATGCCCTCTCCACTTGTTCCGGTGACCCCCGACCCCTCTCCTCCTCTTCCGACGTCTCCAGCAACCCCGACCCCCTCTCCCCTTGCTCCGGTGACCCCCGACCCCCTCTCCTCCTCCTCTGACGTCTCCAGCGACCCCGACCCCCTCTTCCCTTGCTCCGGTGACCCCCGACCCCCTCTCTCCCTCCTTCGACATTCCCCGACCCCCTCTTCCCTTGCTCCGGTGACCCCCCGACCCCTTTCCTCCGGCATCTCCGATGCGACCCCGACCCACCTTTCCCCTTGCTCTGGCACGACCCCGACACCCTCTCCTCCTCCTCCGATAGCCCCAACCCGAGGAGCCCTAGGCAAGTCGAGGAGCCCTAGCAGTAGTTGATCCATCTCTATACCCTCTCCTCCTTCTCAAATTATAAGTCGATGAGCCCTAGAAAAGTCCTCTTCCTCTCCCCTACTTCAATTTTATTCATTTTCTTTAATTTTGTTCATGTTTGTTAATTTATTATGATTAATTAGGTATATTTTGTATTAGGTCAGAAATTAGGTTATATATATATATATATATATATATATATATATATATATATATATATTGTCGACTTATAGCATGGACAAACGTATAAAAAAATGCAGACAAATTGACACGAGTATTAGGACACGAAAATGGTAATATGTATTGTATGTGTCATACCCCAGTCCTAAAATACCAAGCGACTAGCCACGTGACAATGGCCAACAACACAACTCTAATGGGCAAACCCAATTTAATGGACCCTTTAGAGTGCACTTAAGATGTAATAAATATAAATACAAGTCTACATCATCTATCACAGTATGTAATTCTAATTTCATCCACAGAAAGCAATCACAATATAATATGATAGACCTATCAAGATAATAGATAAAAAGAAAATAGTCCATCACAAATCCATATAGGTAGTGTCTCGAGGAATAATCCGACAAAATAAGAAAAGAGAATATCACCAATATATATGTCCATAAGTCCAGATATGAAATAACACTAAGCATAAATAACTAAGTAAGTAACTGATTACTCAGGAGAAATCCTCTGGCACAATCTCGTCCTCTGGTACCAATACTGCTCCAGCGTCAGCTCTTGTCCCGTATACCTAGGGATTATCCTCCTCTACTATACCTGGGAACATAATTCGGATCCAGGTCCTCAAGGGACATAGCAAGGTACAAGAAATACTCAAGTCAAATAAAATACAGTAAATAAAAAAAGATCCTCAGGGCAAACTATGTAACCAGCTAAGTGAAATAGAATGAGAGCATCACTAGTACTCAGGCTAAAACTACTACAGGCTCTGTGTCGGGGAGCCCATAGCAGCAAGTAGTATCACATAGGGCCAGTAAATGTGTCAAGCTCTGATACAGAGACTAAAGCACCTCCAATAGTATAGTATATACATAAATAATCAGCCTGTAGCATGTGTGTCTCTTCCCACCCAATGTAACCTCATGTCTCATGTCCACAATGTCTCGTGTCCACAATGTCTCATGTCCATAATACGCAAGATCATGACCTCTAGCTAGTACAACGAGTCATAATGATATCTCTATATATGCAAGTCTCATATCACGAATCCTGTAAGCCTATACAGAATTACCATGAATAACTCAAGAAAGATTATGTTACATAAAATAGTGTCAAATGTCCTACGGTCTGACGTACTTGGTAAAGCAAGCACGTAAAAATAGGTTCGTGGAATCAACTCTCTAAATAATGTTACACGACTCTGCGTACGGTGTCAACACCCGAATCTTGTTCGGACGCTAAGCAACATCTCATGATCCTAGGTTGAATAGTTACATCATAGAAGTATATATATAGAAAGAAAATAAGCAAATAATATAACAAGATCTCTGCAAGTTTGGCAAGGTAAACTTGCCTGGGTTCTGAACTCCTTCAACTACTCCTGTAAAAGTAGAATCTTCAAGTACGCCTTCGGATGCTGAAACAAACATCACCATTATTTTTATAATACTTAAAATAGCTAGGATTGACTACCCATAAGTCCAATTTGGACACAGGGGCAGAATTAACAGTTTTTGGGTCAAAGCGGGGTCCACATGTGGCCTACTTCGCACCGAAAAATATGCCAAAGATAAAATTCTCCAAATTTAGAAAACTTAATGTCTATAATTTTAGAAAGATGATACAAAACCAACGGAACATCCAAAAAGGGATTCCGATGAGCCGGTCAAGAAATAACCTGTCAAGTAGAACCGTAGGGCCCGCGAAACGGTATTTCGTCAACGTTCTCAGAATCGAACCAAACATGGGTCACAGGACCAGCGTAACGCAGTGAATCCTTTGGTGCAAGTTTTATTGCAAAATTATAAGCACACACGAAATTATGATAAGTGTCAGAATAGGACGATACGGTATTCTTCGACGGATACGCGTTGATTTCGGTATACACGCACATCTAAATCAAGTTCTGTAAAATTTTACACATCCGTATTGACGATACGCACCTTTCGGTGAAATCCTCACATGACAAAGTCGCCTTATTTGGCGAAACGTACCCTATATCGAGAAATTTTGGGTTTACGAATCAAGTTTTTGACAGAATTCAGCATTAAAATAATTACAGCATAATTCGAATTAAAATAAAGTGTTTAAAGGGATTAAAACTAGGTTATGCTGTCAAAAAGTTTGTTCAGGTAGAATTTTAGTATCGCGTGCCGTTATGGAGATAACATGACTCAAACACGCGTACTTGAAACAGTTTCTGCTCTCAAAACTTGGTTATTTTTTTCCTGTTTTGTGTCACGATTTGCGATCGACATAGGACACGATAAGCTAAACTATTTAAACAGGATTTTATGGGGGTCATGTGATCTTCATATAGGATTCGACGGTTCGTTGTTTGGTTAACTGTGTAGGGAGAAACAGAGGCGGGAAGAAGGGTAGCTCATTTTTTGCTTTGCTGCTTCTGACTTCGGGGCGGGCTATTTTCGGCGGCTTTCGGTGGTCAGCGACGATCGTCTGGACGCAGGAAAGATGTCTGAGGGGGTTTGGTCAATGGTATATATATATATATATATATATATATATATATATATATATATATATATATATATATATATATATATATATATATATATATATATAGGGAGTGAAGGAGGATTTTGGTAGTTGAAAGGAGGAGTCGGGACAGTTTCGGGAGAGGAAATGAGGGGGTAGGGGGGGTTACTGTAGTTGAAGGGTTAGGGTTTTGTTTTCGGGTTTTGGGTACGGGTGTGGGTTTCGAATTTGGGTGTAGGTATGGATTTAGTTTATTATAATTATAATTATTATATATGTATATATATAGCCATTATAAATTGGTTTGAACCCCAAATAATTTTTAGAAAAATCTACAATACTTTAATAACAGTTGTACACCCAAAAATATATTTTCTGTGTAATATTTATAACTAATTACATGTACAAAAATATCTATCCATGAATATAATATTTTTCTAATTAGCTAAAATTAATGAAAAATTCTTCCTTAATCTCAATAATAACATAATACCAATAATAAAATTTAAAATTTAAATATAAAAAAATCAGGGGGTTTACAATATGTGTTTATAATTAACTTAGTAGAAGATTGACAAATTAAATATTGCATATATAATTATTTTGATTTATATGTGTATACATAGACGTATGTAATTCTTAATATGTAGGCTTGAGCGTATCCTAGAATATCGAAAATACAATATGTGACGTTCAAAAATCCGTATCGTTATCGATACGGTTATCACTAATTTAACCTATAATAAATTACTAACATTTTAGAGTGTTGGTATTGGTATCGAAATAGGTATTGGACCATTACTATAAGTATCGATTATCACTAATTTAATCGATACAGTTATCACTAATTATTAATATTTTAGAAAATATATTTTATACTTTAGGCATAATTTTAAGTATTTCTAGTGTTATTTCTTAGTATTATAGTCGTTTATAGTTATACTTCAGGGGTACTAATATGAATAGTAATTAGTAGTTCCAACCTTACTATGTTATGGCATGTATCGACCATATTAGGATGAGTGTCGAAGAATTATGGTTTTGGATACGTGTAAAACACGAAGAAATGCTCAAATATGGTCTTTCCAATAGCTCATTTAGTTCTTTATGAGACTTCTTCATCAAGTATCCTAACTAACTAATCCTTTAGCAAATATCCTAACTTATCTTGTATCTAATCCATATTGTTTGAATATATGGTACATGCAGAATCAATGAGTCGATACTTAGTTGACCGATCGTGGATGTACAATCGGTGACATGAGAGTAGGAATGGTTTGATAGATGATTTCATGGCGGACATTGAGGAATTTCTCAAATATGCTAGTAGTCAACCTTATTTTATGGATGGGAGGCTCATTAAGTGTCCTTGTATCAAATGTCTTAATATACCATTCAAAGAGGTAGATTTCGTAAGGGAGTATCTCTATAAGAAGTATTTTGTACCAAACTACACGGAGTGGATGGCTCAAGGAGAACCTTTGTTTTTGGAATATTATCATTCCTTCTTTAATACAGAGGTAGAAGAGTCCACTCACGGAGATAACTTTGAATATCGACAGCAAAACCTGGCGCGTGAGTTAGTATTTGATGCGGCCGGTCCAAGTTTTGATTCGGAGATCCTAATCCTGATGCGAAGAAATTCTATGACATGTTTAAGAATGCCAATACTCCGTTATACCCGGGTTATGATTCTCATTATGTTCTATCGATGGTGATGAGACTGTTGAACCTAAAGTCTGATTTTAACTTGACGCAGGAATACTATGACCAGATAATTCAGTTTATTAGAGAGTTGTTGCCAAAAGGATCAAAGGAGTTGCCTGAAAACTTCTATAAGTCGAAGATGATGATACGAAAACTCGGATTAGGCTACGAAAAGATAGATTATTATTGAAACAGTTGCATGTTGTACCACAAGGAGAACAATAATAAAGATAAATGCATTTTCTGTCATGCGGACTGGTACAAGCCAATTCGGGACAAAGAAAAGTCAACTGTCCGAGAAAGGTTGCATCTCTACAAGTACATATTGTTTTTGCCGATCACAAAGAGGCTACAAAGGATGTATATGTCTGCAAATACAACACAACACATAACATGGCATAGCAAGGAACGAAAGATGGATGAAGGAGAATTATTTCATTCGTCCAATAGAGAGGCATAAAAATATTTTGATCTTTATCATCCTGAATTTGCTGCGGAGCCCAGGAATGTCTGGTTGGGTTTATGTTCTGATGGATTCACTCCTTTTGTACAGTCAAGATCTCAATACTCTTGTTGGCCGATAATTTTGATTCCTTATAATCTACCACCGTGGATGTGCATGAAGACTTGTTACATGTTCTTGACACTTATCATACCCGATCCAAAAAATCCAAAGAAGAACGTCGATATCTACTTGCAGCCGTTGGTGGATGAGTTAAAATAATTATGGTAATTTGGCGTTCGGATATATGATATATCGAAGGAGCAGAACTTTCAGATGAAAGCGTCTCGCTTGTAGACCATCAACGATTTTTTAGTATATAGGAAGTTATCGGAGTAGAGTACTCATGGTACATTGTCTTGTCCGATATATATAGAAAATAGTAAGGCATTCCATCTCCAGTATGGAGGAAAAGCATACTTTTTTGATTGTCACCGTCAGTTCCTTCCTGCGTCGCATCCGTGGAGAAGGAACAGAGATGCCTTTAGAGCTGGTAAACAGGAACTATCTCCTCCCCCGTTGAGACTGACAGGAGACAAAGTTTGGAAAGAGCTAGATGGATTGATGACTGTGATGAAAGATCCGATATCGGCGGATCACTTTGAAGGGTTCGGACGTAGGCATAATTTGACGAAGCAAAGTATCTTTTGGGACTTAGCTTATTGGAAGGACAATCTCATAAGGCACAATCTTGAAGTCATGCAGATCAAAAAAAAATGTATTCGACAATATCTTCAATAGGGTGATGGATATCAAGGAAAAAATGAAAGACTATGTCAAAGTAAGAAATGACTTAAAAATTATTTACAGACGTTCAGATTTGTACCTAAAACGAAGTAGCAACGACAATTGGGTCAAGTCTCCAGTACCATTTATATTGAGTAGGGAGGATAAATTAATAATATGCAACTGTATTTCAAAGTTAAGATTTCCTGACGGCTACGCGTCAAATCTGACAAGATGTGTTGATCTCAACGAACGAAAGCTGACGGGGATGAAGAGTCATGATTTACATATGTTTATGGAGATGTTACTACATATTTCTCTGAGAGAGATGTTGTCTCATCAAGTATGGACTCCGTTGGCCGAAAAATCTATATTCTTTAGAGATTTGTGTTCAGGCAAGTTGATGGTACAACATATAATAAAACTTGAGGAGAAGATTGTATTGACATTGTGTAAGTTAGAAAGACTGCTTCCCCCCAGTATTTTTGATAGTATGGAGCATTTGTCGATTCATCTTGCATACGAAGCACGCGTCAGTGCTCACGTCCATTATCGATGGATGCATCCATTTGAGAGGTATAAATTCTTTATACTAATAATTTTTTTATTCAAATAATTCTAAGATTCAATATATTATCTATAGATATCTACAACACCTGAAGAAGAAGGTTGGCAATAAGGCTCATGTAGAAGCTTCGATATACGAAGTATATATTATTGAGGAGGTTTCAAACTTCTGCTCCATCTACTTTGATACTTATGTCAGAACAAATCATAATAGAGCCCTAAGAAATGATGACGGTGGGGCTGATGTCCCAAATAGTATAATCCACACTATCTTCAATATGGGAGGGAAGCCTTCAAGTGCTACTGAAGTACGTTTGTTGGAAGACGATGAGTTTAAAGCCGCTCATCGGTATATATTGTTAAATAGTGGTATAAAAGAGATTCAAGATATTGATAAGTAAGCGACACATCTTTTCTAGATATTTCAATTTTGTATATACTTGAAAAAGAATTGCTCTAACTGTTCTCCTTATTATCACAATACTTTTAGAGCTGAGGTAAAAATAGAGAGACCTAATATTAATAAAAATAATCTTGCTAGAGAGGTTGATAGAAAATTTCCATCGCAGTTACATAATTATATACGAAACCTAAATATTAAGCATTCTAAATTTTGTATTCAGACCAATCTTTGTTTAATGTCTATATGATACGTAATATTTCGAGTTTTTCGTCCTGGTACAGACTTACAGAACGAACAACTTTGAGCATTAGCTATCGGACCAAACAAGAGGACAAAGTGTTGGGATGGATACACCATCAATGGCTTCAAATTTAGAACCACTGATAAGTCTATTAATTAATCATTTGTCGATGAGGAGACTAATTATATAAAGAATTCTGGAGTATGTGTGAGGGGTTCAGTCTACGATGTTGATCTAGAGTTTGACTATTACGGTGTACTAAGAGATATCGTGGAGCTTGATTACTCTTATAAGACAAAAATTATGCTGTTTAAATGTGATTGGTTTGACACAACACCCAAGCAAGGATGGAAAATTGACAAACAGTTTGGGTTGGTTGATATAAAATATGGAAAAAGATATATAGGTTTTGAACCATTTGTATTGGCTAGTCAAACGGTTCAAGTGTATTATACGAGCTATCATAGTCGATGACACAATAATAAAGATTGGTGGACTATATGCAAAACTAAAGCTAGAAACACATATAATGTTGGGGATTTAGCATACCAAGAGGATGAGGTGGTCATGCCTCCACTTGCATATATAAGTTTAGCCGGTGTTGATGGTATGGAGGTTGACGTTACCGTAGAGGATGATAGAGTTTATGAAGAGATTGAGATAGAAGATTTATCTCATATAGAGGGGAACTCTGATATGGAGGTATAGAGAGAGGATAAATAATTGGAAGATGAAGGTGATAGTGATAGTGATAGTGGAAGTGAAAATAAAAATAAAAATGAAGAAGTAGAAGATGAAGACGATTCGAAAAATAATTTGGAAGACGATGACGATTCAAAAGATGAAGAAGATTAGTACGTACATACATATGTATTATCTTAGATTTATTTAATTATTTTATGACACAATTATTATTTATTTCATTATCACACTAGTATTTACTTATTTTATCACACAATTACTTTATGATTATCTGTTTGATGATATTATTTTTTATTTGCTGTAGATTTACCTATAATATAGCGGGACGAGGACGAGGAAGACCACAAGTTCAGAGAGGATCATCTTCTCAGCATCCTCCATCCACTAGGCCTGCTACCCCAGATTCTCGCACACGACCTGAGGACGAGTTCGTAGATGCGACGAATGGTTTATCCCTGCCATATAATCGTTCTTTAGTAGGAGAATTTACTCCATCTCCCGGATTGCCATCAAATGGTACCCTTTCTTCTACTCCAGCTACTACCGACACTACTACACCATCTACTCTACTAGTTGCTCCCACATGAGCAAATCCATTTTTAGGCCTTCTTATGGACAACAGAGTATATGTCCGTCGTCCAGGATTTACAGAGCCCATACTCTACCAGAATGACTAGCCAATATCTATCATCCCGAGCTATGGACCGATGGAGCGACGTAAGCATTTATTTATCAATTCATACACTTATTTTTTATTCTAATTGTATATTGTCTACTTATTTCAGATTCTTCTCAATCAAGGCTGGGAATGATCTGGGGGAGATTATGCAGGGCTACTTTGATGGCCCTTATATCAACTTCAGTGACATCCCAGTCGATCGACGATTCGCTTGGTTGGAGAAGCACGGGGTATGTATATGAATTTTATTTATAATAATATATAATTTTTTTGATTATAATGATAAAAAAATATTCTTCTCATTTGCAGAGATTGTACTGGTGGCCGTATCATAAAGATAGTGAGAAGTGCTACAAGACTGTCGCCAACAAGAGGTTCATAGATATGATCAATGACCCGAAGGCGCTGGCGTTACTTGGACCAGATTACCGCAAGGAGTGGCTGAAGGCGGAGTACTGGAAGGAGATGAAGAAGAAGATGGATACCTCGGCCTATAAGGCCAAGTGCGAGAAGGTGAAGGCTGCTTGTGCTAAGGGTGGTCTCCATACTGGTGGATCCATTCCGACCGTCGAGCATTTTCGACGGATGGTTAGTTTAAAATTTTTTGCTAGATCAATTTTTTTGTAATTCTAATTTTTTTTGCTTATTTATTAATTTCTTAATTTTTACAGTACGACGAGGCCAGTAGAGCCGAAAAAACCCCAAAACCGTCAACTTTTTAGCAATCTTCTAGCGGACCCACAAAAGAAAGAATGATGGAAAGCTCGTAGATGAGCAGGCCGCCAAAGCATATGTAAGTTATCTTTATAAAATTTTATCGATTTAATTATATTATTTTAATAATTTAATTATATTTTATCTTTCTAGATCGAAATAGTCAAACTATGTCAACTCTAGGTCAAACAGACAAACTATGATATTTTCTAGTTTCTAGGTTGATTTTTTATCCATTCTAATGGTTTATGAAGTTATATTAAGATTTTAAAAGCATATAAAAGATAAAAACTTATCTAGCACATATAAATTAATCGACAAGGGTGACTACTATTTCATTCAATTTTAAAAATACTAAGAAATAATATTGTAAATACTTAAAATTATGCACCTTGGTTAATATCCTATTTTAAGAAACAATACTGTAAATACTTAAAATTATAATTTTATTCAATTTACTTTAAACCTCATAGGAATGGTCCGATACCGATTCTGATTCTGATACTTTGAACCTTGGTTAATGTCCTACTTTAAGATATCATAAAAATTAAATATAAAAAATATAAATCAAATTATATACATATACTATGATATCTAGTATCTAATATGATACTCTAACCAAAATCAAATGTAGCACATATAACTCTAAAATTCTTAACTCTAAACCTATTTATATAAATAAATATATGAGATATATAAGACGTTAGAGGGGGCGCTAAGAGAAGTACATTGACTGAGAGAAACGATCAGTGGATACAAGTTGTCGGGAGAGGTAAATGCGGCAACGTGTACGATACCGGATCATTGGGATCCCAGCCGTTGGTTTTTTCTAGAGCTCCTCCGACGGTACTCTAGCTCCATCAGTGTTCGGCTCTGGCATTTAATCTGGTGTGATGTCTCTGGAGCAGCTCATGACGACTGTGCATGAGCTACATGGGCTGGTCCGACAGTTTATGGACACTCGTGATGATGCAGCACCTGTTCCTCCGACGGCTCCTCCAACTGCTACTACGTTGGGTCCTCCAGCTACTCCGATGGCTCCAGCTCCTCCGACGGCATCGAGGGGTCATCCAGCTCATTCGACGGCTCATACCACTACTCCATCTGTCGTTTCTCCTGATGATCTACATGATATCATCGCTATGGTTGTGGCGCAGTACATAGCTAGCCGACAGCCGTCGTCGCCTTCGCCTCCACCGTCGACTTGATGGATTTTTTGAGTTTGTGGTTTTTTTTGAGTTGGTTGTATTTTTTGACTTGATTGTATTTATTTGACATTGTGGGATTATATAACAGTTATTTGTACATGTTTGGATTACAATAATTTATTTTTTATTATATATATAATATTTGTACATGTTTGTGTGGGTTTTATTAGTTTGTGTGGAATTTATTTGTGTAAAATTTATTTATGTAGAAATTTATGAATGTATAACAGGTATATGCTCAACATAAATTGATTTCTGAAAAAAATTACCTTTAGGGACGGACTGGCGACGTAATAGCGATGAAAAATCTGAAAAATCTCAGTTCAGCAATGGATTACCGACAAAAATTTTTAGGCCAGTGACTACCTAGTGACAGACTATATGTCGCTAAAACTTCTGATACACACAAATATGCCAAACATTTATCAGAGTCCGTCACTAACATCCGTCGCTAATACGTCACTGAGAGTGACGACTTAGCGATGGATTAGCGACGAACTCTGTGAGCCCTGAATGTGCAAAACTTTCTGAAAAATTTGGCAAATTTTGGGCTCACATAATCCATCGCTATTTTGTCGTTAAGTAGTTAGAAAGTTTAGTGACGAAAGTTATATGTCACAGATCTGTCGCTGGATTTATGTCACTCAATCCGTCGCTTTATCGACGGATTAGCGACAAAATTTTCGTAGCAACATTAATTTTTTTGACGGAACATTTTCGTTGCTAATCAGTCGCTAAATTCAAATAGCGAGGGAAATATGCATTTTAGCGACGGATAATTCCGTCGCTAAAATAGTATATTTTTGTAGTGAAAGGGATATTTTGGTAAACAACCTCCCAACAACTATTTTAATATAAAAAATGGGATATTTATACCAAAATATTTTCAAATCTTAGCCATTTTTAAATATTAATAAAAATGACCAAAATACCCTATATAACAGCTATATTCTAAGAATATTGGTTGTCATCTAACATCCAAATTTTTTTATAATAGGGCATAATTTATCCAAATTTACCACAATTTTTTTCTTTCCTCTCTCCTGATACTTACAAGCAATCTAGTGAAGTAGCAACTTTATAGAGATTGAAGTGCAAGAAAAATCACAAGAGCATTATCCACCATGTGCGGGTTCAATCCCCGTCGTTCTCCCATAAATAAATGGACCACTTGATCGACCACCAACAAGCTACAACAATTCTACATCCGGTTTTGGAGAAAATTAAGTAGAGCTTTAAGTAACTTATTATTATTATTATTATAAAATTAGTTAATTTTGATATTGAAATTTGATTAATTTTTAAATTATAATCTTTAAAAAAATTAGTATGGACCATAATGATTTTACTAGTTCTATCCATCCCTATCAAAATATTTCAGAATAGTATTATTATTATGTTAATAATGTTAATGCTAATTAATATGCTAATGGCCTTGTCGAAAATGAAATATCATTGGCACAAATATCATCTCCAAAAGTTAGAAGTATTAATACTAATATTTTAACTAGTAGAAAATTGATGTTATGAAAATTTTATACTAAACTATTTGTCACCGATAATAAGGAAAAAGAAGTATTAGATCTGAAAGACCAAAAATTAATACATGGAGGTACACAATACAATAAATATATAAAAAAACTTTAAATGAAAAAAATTACAACACAAAACTTTTGAGAGACATTATGAAAGTTGTTATTGTAAGAACACAGTAATGCTAGACAAACATAGTTAAGCACCGATCCTCAAGGATCTTCGATACATTTTTTACTTATTATGCTGCTCATAATAAAAACAACTTAACAAAATATATTATTTATGATAAACAACATTTTATATTTGGTGAGAGTGAATCATATTATCACTATGCAAGTAATACAATAAATTTTTGTTTTACTAAAGTTTCTCGATCTAGTACTAGAGTAGAAGTTGTTAAAAAATTTAAAAATGAAAAGTCAACTTAAAAGAAAGTTTTGTAAATATTAGTAAAAAAAAAAATCAACTTTTGATATATAGTTTGAACACTTTTTCAAGTAGGTAACAAGGATTTAAAACATTATGTGCACAATAATGTTTGACATTTTGGAGATTTGTTAAGAATGCACAACATAGATAAAATTCTACCTATTTGATCTTGAAAACTTATATTAGATATAAAGATGTTACTACACACTATGTTAATGTTAATCCAAATATTAATTATCAAATAACTGAGAATGATTTGTTAGTTGCTATTTCAACTTATTAATTTTTAGAATTATTTTACAATGTTATATGTATTTTATCCGGAGTTTATTATCCAACTTCTACTTTAGTTTTAACAGAAATAATTAATATTTTTATTTTAAAAATATAGAAATGCTTCTAATTTTGATTATGTTATTTCTAAAATGTAAATAAAATTTCTAAAATATTGGCTTAAAATACATCTTTTATATTGTTTGGCTACGAATTTATATTCTAAAATTGAATTAGATAGTGTATTTATATTGTCAAACAATTTTCATAACAATATGAACATTAAGGTAAATAGCTTAAAATTAGATATTAAAGAATGTTTAGATACTCTAATTAGTTTATATGAAAGAAAAAAAAAGTTGTATCGAGACGATATGGTACAATTGCTCAATGTAGTAGTTAGATTTAGTTTAATTTTTAAGATCTTATGATAAGAGTATACTACAAATGAAGAAACAAAAATAATCTTCTCCCAACTCAAGAGTTGTCCTTATATTTTAACCTCTTATAATGATGATGAGGATTCTGGATCATATATTTCAATTTTAGAATGGTGAAAAAGACATAAAAAAAATATATTCTATACTTTCTTTTTTAGCTCATGATCTTCTAATGGTCCCAGTATCCACAGTAGTATCAAATTCTTATTTTAGTGTAGGTTCAAGAGTACTAAGCAAGAAGAGAAGAGGGATGGTACTGAATATTTTGAAAGTCTGCATATGCATTCAAGGTTGAGTTCATGTAGAAAAATGGACTCAAATCTTAAGCGATGAACGTATCGACATTAATGAATTATACTTTCAGTGTCTTACTATGGACGACCCTACTGGAGGAGGAGGGACTAACAATCAACTGGCCAGAAAACAAAAGACTTTAAGATCAAATTGTAAATAAAATCTATAATTTTATTTTTTAATTTACAAAAAAATGTTATATTAAACTTCTAAAATTAATAAAGTTTATTTATTTACTTTCATTTTTCGTAACCCTATTTTTTTAAGGCCAAAGGCCATTTATTTTGGTCATTTATTGGACCATTTCCTACGGGCCAACCAAAATTTGGCTAGGAACAACCCCGGGCCTTGGCCAGTAAAACCCGGCTCGCGGTTTCCCAAATTTTTGGTCGGGGTGAGTTTGTGTTCTTAGTTTGTTTGGCCCGGATAAGCTTCCTCCCCGGGCTGGTCCTGCCCGATCCAAATTCGATTAAACTCAGTCAACTTTGGGTCTGGGCCTGCCTAGTTCATCCCGATAGACACGCTAAACAATAACCAGTAACATAGAATCAATAGACAAAAATTGGTACGGTTGGAGACCGTTCCCAACTTTTAATTCTTTTCCAACAATCTTATTTTCAAATATAATCTTTAATTTGTACACACAATGTGTACGATCATATTAAACCATTAGTTGTAGACATGAGGAAAGACTTGTAAATTGTTATTTCTAAAAATATAAATTAATTCATCTATAAAAATCCCAAGCCTATTATTTATTTACATCTTCATACCCTATTAATTGAGACACGTCATGGGCCCAGTCAATGTGTTTAGTGGGCCCTATTATTTACATCTTCATAACCTATTTACATCTTCATACCCTATTAATTGAGACAAGAAGTTCCATTTATTTAAGGATGGAAAGAATACACTTTCTAAACAACCCAAAAGTTTACACATCAATGTGTTTAGTTGGCCAACGACCCGAAGTATAACTACGACATTTCCAAAAGGATATTTTTATAATTTTCCATGTTGTAATTTTATATATATTATTATATATTAGTGATTGCCTAGAATTATATTAGTGGTTAGTGGTTAACCTATTGGTTAGATTTAGTGCTAGTGAACCTAAGTGGACCCAACTAGACATGGCATGACCATTGGTTTAATTAATTTATTGGTTTGGTTGACTCATAATTAGGGAGATTGAATTATTAATCCCTTTCTAATTATATTAGAACATTCATTTAGTTAAACCCTCTTTAGAAAAAAAATTCATGGCTAATTAGGAAGGGCAAACTTGTAAATAAGTCAAACCCATCATGACAAAACCATTTTCTCAAGCCTTCTTTATTCTATTCTATTTCATTTCATTTCTCTACTACTCCTTCTTCTTCTCCACTTCATCTTCTCCATCGCCTCAAGAATGGAGAAACCCTAATTTTCCAATCCACTACAAATCTGAAATTCCTCTCTTACCACATTTTTTACCTCCAAAACTTCTTCATATGGAGTGCTAGTACTTGGAGCTCAAGGAGAAAGCCAAGGAGAAGCATTCCTTGAAAGCCAAGGAGAAGCTTTAGCAAGAAGATTTGAGTCACTTCTTCTTCCATTCTTCCAAAAATTTATGGAGATTCATTGGGATCCAACTCCCAATAGGTAAATCCCTATTTTTCCCTAATTTTTATGGTAGGAACCCAAATGGAGCCAATAGGAACCCTCCCCTAGGTGGGAATGACCTTCTAATGGTAGATCTAGGTGTTAGAGGACTTGAATCCACTATATCTAGGCTTTTGAATGTTGTATTGGTGTTCTCTAGAGTTTACTTGGTAGAACTACAAATTTTGCACACCAAGTGTTTGTACGATGGTCTCAATAAGATGTTTGGCTTAATCTAGTGTTGTGTTAGTGTCTATTTCCCTATATTTCTCTAGAGCTACCTATATTTCTATACGTTTATATCATACTTCATATATTGTGGGTTGAGATGTATTGGGTATCATGTAGTATTGATAGTGTGTGGTGTAGTATAGTTTTGAGTGTATGAGTTATGATACTTAGTATCAGTAACATGTGAAGGTAGGGATTAGGGATTGCTATTGGTGTATTGGGGAAAAAATATGAGAGGTTGGAGGGGTCTATAGTCGGGCACTGTACAGCAGAGGAGAAGAGGCTTGGTGTAGTGCCATCCGCAATGTGAGGGTGCATGGATATTAGAGTTGGGAACCTGGCAGGGGATGCACATTGTAACTGCAAAAGGGGAATAAGGCATGGTTAGTGCAGCAGTGCACTGTGTGCACTGTTATAGGAGTTAGCAGCAGTGACAACAACATTGTTGTCTTGGACAACAACCGGTGTTGCATTACTAAGGGGTGCAGCAATAGCAGCACATAACTAGGGTTGGGGTAAGTGATTAATGACATGCTTAATTAATAGAGTACATTAGTGAGCAACCCATAGAATGAGCTGTGCATTTGGGAGTCGTGTTAGGAGGACAGTAGGCTGAGGTTGCCATCTGCAACAGACCTTAAGACTAGTCAGACCTGGAGTTAAAATGCCATATAGCAGCAACCTGGAGTCACCTTAGAGCTATGATAAGATGGGGGTATCAGTAACTAAGAAGGGGAGTTATGGACAAAGCAGATGTTGGGTTCAAAATAGGGTAACTGATATTTTGTATCAGTTGTGTGTTGAATTGATATTGATATTGATATCT
Source organism: Iris macrosiphon (assembly GCA_036927795.1). Taxonomy (NCBI): domain Eukaryota; kingdom Viridiplantae; phylum Streptophyta; class Magnoliopsida; order Asparagales; family Iridaceae; genus Iris; species Iris macrosiphon. The sequence goes on along the minus strand of JAYESA010000002.1, from coordinate 150,797,102 downwards.
GTGTATGCATTGGTTATAAGAGGTTGGTATCAGTGACTTTGAGTTATGTTAAGAGTTAGGGACTGCTCTCGGGCAATAAAGTGGTGTGTGTGTAGGGAGTGTATATCACTGTGTAAGTGTACCAGGAATTGGGTGTTTGTGTTCCAGCAAGTATAAGTGGTGTGTGTCTAAGGGTGAGTAGTGTTAGAAGGAAGGGTGGCTCAGGTTAGAGCCTTGTGCATGGGTTTTTGCCTTAATGTTCAGATACTCTGTGAGGTAGTAGTTAAGATATGAGTTCAAATAATATGTTGTGTTAGGTAAGGGTATTTTGGTGAATAGAGCTTGGGTCTATGTGAGTGACTGGTGATAATATAATGATCAAAGTAGATTTGTGCAGCAACTGGGAAGATTAGTTTGGACCACTAATACTTAGTATCAGTGGCAGGTCGGGCACTAGCAATGCACTGCCAAGGCAGTATATTTTAACTGAAGGTTGTAGATTAGAATCAGTGGTTACTTTCCAAATTTAAGGAGTTTAAGGTGTATCAGTCTTGTCCCATGAGGTATCAGGCAGTAAAGGGGTATCCCGATCTGAGATAAGAGAGGTTCTCAGAGTATCAGTAGAACTGAGACCTATTAGTAGTTAGATAGGTTAGTGCAAATTGGTTAGTATAGGTTAGTTGTTGTATCAGTTGGTGTATTAGTTTATGTCAGTTATTGAAGGTTAGTTAGTATATTAAAGATGATGACTATTAGTATCCATTAGAAGTTAGGTAGTTAAGAATATTAGTTAGGAGTATAACATTTAGTTGGTAAATTAGTATAGTTAGAACATTATGTCAATTAGTACATATATGTAAGTATTAGTTAGCTTTAGTGTTGATATAAGTTAGTTGTCAGTTAGAGTACTAGGTTAGTGTTATGTTAGTATTAGTGTTATAGACTATATAGTGTACCAGTTAGTTGGAGGGGAAGGAGAATTATTTAATGCCAGTTAGTATTAGAGTATTAGTCTAAATATTAGTGTATCATTTAAGTATTAGTTAATGTTAGTCTATGTCACACCCCAGTCCCAAAATACTGAGGGACTAGCCATGTGGCAATGGCCAGCAGCACAACTCCAATGGACAAACCCAATTTAATGGACCCGTTAGAAAGTACTTAAGTTATAACAATTATAAATACTGTCACGCCCCAATCTCCCGCAAGCTCAATAGTCCCCGCTGAACGTGAATCACCACGTTGCAGCTCTCCCGCGGAACAATCGTTCTCTTCGGGACGTGATGCCGTACGAGCCTGGAGTTGCGCTCGTACAAGGCGATGTTGTCAAACACCAAATGTTATCATTGAAACAACCAAGTTGCAACGAAAGTCGAGTATTGTGTACCAAACGCACATCAGAGTAATACGCAGCGAAGCTCACGATAGGGTCCAAATGAAATGCTTTATCGAAGGCAATGCCACGAGGGCGATGAAATACTCTTGCTCTTTTCTCTAGCCCACAAAGGTACTTACAGTTCATACATCATGCCTCGTATATCCAAGCAGCGCCACTGCGCCTACGTACCTGAAATATTGCCCACAAACGTGGGTCAGTACACAGCCGTACTGGTGAGCGGGGTAACCCACTCGTCTAAGCCGACACTAAGTAAAAAGTAAATGCAAACAGTTATATGGTGATCTTTCTAGTTGAATCCTAGATTCGTTTCATGGCATATGAATGACATGTTAAGGAAAGCTGTAAAACAGTTTAAGCATGCAAGCATTCAACTCAAACCAAGCGACAAGCATTTATATAAATCCAACCCGAAGGGAACTAACACGCAACCCGTCTTACTCAATGCCATCGCTTGCACGATAACATATCGAACCATCAGTCTCGCCTCATTATCCATCCTCAACCAAAGTGTATATTCCAATCTCGAGTGCACACTCTTGCCGAGGCAAGGTGGCCGCGCCTACACGAAGCAACAAACCAACCAAAGTAAAGCAAACCAACTCTTATCTATATGAAGTCACTAGCAAAGCCATAAAGGACATATTCCAAGCATTAACGGTGCGCCCTATCAGCCCGGGTAGCAAGCCCCACTGGAGGTCCCGCAATGCATCGTGACTAGCACAAATCAATATTTCCCTCCGGATCGATACGTTCCCAGTGCCCCGGAATGCCGTTTCGAGAAAATGTCAAACCCTGTGTACACAGGTTGTCCGTGACATGCAGAAAGTAGGTATGGCGAGAGAATCGAACATTCTTGCCCCACCAAGCGATCCTAGACTCGTTCAACCGATATCCAACCAAAGCATCTATAACCATTCTTCCAACATATCCCCAAGGATTCCAAATCTCGACCTCAATATATATAGCCCAAGGCACCAAAATACCCATATGCACAATCTCTCAAGTTCTGCCCAAATTATGCCCAATTTCATATTGCCGCTTTACAACAATGTATTCCGAATTGGTGCAACACCCATGCTAAAAGCAGATCCCATGGCACAATTCCGTTTCAGTGGCACAATGCCCCATTCGTGGCACGATGCCCCGTCAAGCGGCACAACACCCTCGCCGATGCAGTTGTTCGGTTTCGAACCACAACTGCTCGCTTTACTAGACAAAGCGACCAAGTGATACTCGTGCACGGATGCACGCTCGCTCGCCCGAATTTTCGATATTCCCATGCCTCAAAGTATCATTCCAACTTGTATAATTCCAACCGTCCAAGCATAATCCCAAGTATCCAACCGACCGCCTCAAATATATAATCCAACTATCGCATCCAACTATCCAACGTGTAAATCATTTCAAGCCACAATCCTACCAAGCCAACGACGTACACTCTATGCACGCCTCAGTATAGTGATTCCCAATGTTTCAGCCCAAGTGTTCAAGCCTTTTACGTGTTTCCATATTATTAGGCATGAAGGAGTAGAGGAGAAGGGAAAGAGCCCACTCACAATGTTCGATCCCGTTAGGCATCCTGTCCTGCCGATACGGCCAATCCCTTGAACCCGTGGTCCGATGCAAGCGCGATCTACTCAACTGGTATGACCGTGCGAGCAGGCCGTGCTCTCCAAATTATCCGACCGATCGGACTAAGGAAGACGACATTATCGCTCCCATCCAGCTATCTCAGTACTGTTCTGAACAAACACCTGATTTCCATCGAACCCGTTAGCCATCTGCACATGAAACCAACTCAATCAATCCTTCTTCCCAAAATCCAACAAATCAAATGTAACCAGCATTTGTTTTATTCAATCCGACTCAGCGTAACGTACCGTGCGATTGTGGGCGTTACATAATATACCACTTAAAATCAGGTTCGTCCACGAACCGTGCTGGTACTCATTCCTATCATATGCCGCTAGTTCAATTCCATAACTCTTCTCAATGCGACTCTCATATTTACGATTCTGACTCCGCATCTCGTTCTGCTGAACGCTCGTACAAATTTTACGAATTCCCACATCCTCCTTGCAGCTCAATACGAATTTCCCGTATCGCTTAGTTTTGGATCGTACACATATTTAAGACGTCCCTAAAATACATGCATTTCAGCCGAGCTTTGTGATAGCAAATTTGAACAAGTTACAAGGGTATCTTTATGTCCGAGGCATCCATTCGCTTTACTCCCAATTGAACCAAATCCTGATTTTCATTCCAACATATTCGATTGAGCACTATCCTCAAATATGATGATTTCCCACCGACTCAATCAGTTCGTGTTCCAACTTAATCCATCCAACTATTTATGAATCCGTACTAGCAACATCTCCAAATATATCTCATGCACCGAACGATCATCTCAACTGATACTACCCCAGCTAGGCGACTTACCCAAATATCAAACTTTGCTTAGATCAGCTCAGTCCAACACATTTCCTGCCATCTTAATATCTCACTGGGTGAATATCTATATCGAGGTTCGTGTGATCCACGAAGATCTTGCCGCCACGCCAAAGGGATAGTGTTACCACGATTTCAACGTGGACACACTCGCCACAATTCTTAGGTTGCGCATGGAATAGTTCTTCGCGCTGCTTCCACTGCCTCGAAGCATAGGATCTCACCTTTGCCTTCTGAACGAGCACGCTTCCCAAACTAAGTTTTGAGGCATCTTGTAAATCTGAGGCGCGCCTGTCCCTTCCAGTATTCGCAAGGATTTGATCTGAACGAGCCGCTGCTTTAACTTCATGAGCTAGTTTCACAGTCGTCAATTCATATGAATGCTATTCCCTTCCAGGGCACGATGAGTCAGAGGCGATGCCATCGATAAAAATCTGCGACTCTGAATCTCATCAGTTGACTAGGCTACTTCCACCATCGCTCCGATCTTCCGGCTGCATCTTCAGCTGAAGACTATCCCAAGGGTCTCTCAAATCCAACACTCAGTCAATAAGCCAAATCTCCAACACACATTACTCACATCTGCCCTCGACGCATTCCTAAATACGCCGTCTCAAGGGTCGTTCTATCGGTCTGCAATATTCATCTCCGATTCGACGGTCAAGTCGCTAGGGTCAGCTGTCCCGAAGCTACGCACGATAATTATAAGTCATCACGATGGACAGTTACTATGAACCATGCTATATCTCATCTGTAAATTCGAATCAAAATTCCAACTATTCCATCCGAGCGAACTTCCGAATCCGACCACCGCGCTCGTTGAAATCGTCTTCCATCAATCCGTCATTCTGCCCTGAATCTATCATATTTCCGAATTGCCATGTTCGTCTACTCGCACTACCACTTTGCAATGATTCACGAAATTTAAGACTTGCTCAAATTCATATCCGTTTGCCGCGTCCCACAATTGCACGTCCAACTTACTCGAGCAGCACAGTAATTTATTCCGACGTTGCTCCCACATTTAGCTATCTTTAAAAGTCTGTCCGCCAAAATCCGTTCACGTCTTCCAAAGAATCCGTCTACCATCGTTGCACCATCTTGCCCAAAATTTCATTTCAGCTAAACCTGAGTCGACTTCTCGAGCAGTAATATCCAAAATCCTTCAAGTTTGTGTGAATCTATCGCATTGTTCCTCCAAACCAAATCGTATTTTATTGCTCAACCAACAACTCAAATGTGTTGCCCAAAATCTAGTCCGTGTTCGCTATCCTCTGATCAACCCATCGTTTTGCTCAAGCGTCTCTCAATTGTTCGTTCCGATCTCGTCCATCTCTTAAGCCCAACGATACTTCCATTTGCACGATTCCGTTCTTGAGTTCTCAAGTCTAATGTATCGAATGATACCCGAGTCAGATTCCATTGCACTATATACCACTTGGGAATATAGTTGCCCTCGTGCTTACTCTGCGTCAACCAGCGCCTATCCCAAATCGACTATTCCGAGGTGATTCTGTCGAATCACAACTCAATATTCGCTTGCTCCATTTTCATTCTTTCCAACTCTGTCGATTTGCACCAATCGACTTGTATTCGTTATCCGAGTCCGTTCAGGCAATTCCCATTGATGTCCAACCAAAAATACTTTTAATGCCTTGCTCACTATGTGGTATTCCATATACAACTCCGAATCAAGTCGCTACTCGCATTATAATTTCTTACAATGATCCAAGAATCCATTCGAACCATCCCTCATGCATGATCCTGCCTTTCCCAACTCGAGTCTGACACAAAACTCAAGCAATGCCTGAATCACCCAAATCTTTCCATCAATTTCGTTAGGCAACTTATGCAAGGTTCCATTCTCGATGCTTCCAGCTATTCTCAAACCGTCTGATACTTTTCGCAACACGAGCAATCCCGTGCATCGAGCTCTCTTCCAAATAACCCAACCCAATACCCAACGGTTCCATACCTTTGCTGTACGAGCAACTCGTTTCTGATATTCCCTAGCCAAAATCCAAACATGCTCAACCGATGCGCCACAGCCAAAATTCTAACTTCTATCCAACACAGTCGCTACACGAGCATCTCGTGCAACGATCCATTCTCATCGAATGTTTCTAATCACAACATGCTGCATAACCAAATCTCGTTTGCCAACCAACTGATTCATTGATGCAATCAGAATCTCCCTGAACGATAAGCCAAGCCAACCCAACGAAAGCCCTCAACTTGTTGCACAAATGCAACAACGCCAACCAACTTGCTGCATGAATGCAACAACGCCTAATGAGGCTAAGCGATCTAACGAAAACCAACCGAGGCAACGCAACCAAAAATAACATGCAGCCACAACCAGCAATATATAGACTTATTGCATGAAACATCCAATGCGGCACTGAGTAGAGTCAAGAGCTAGACGACACGCGGAATCTATTTAGAGTTTGTGATGAAGCGAAGGACCAAGTCCGAGAAAATGAACCGGGCGCTCTGATACCAATTTGTCACGCCCCAATCTCCCGCAAGCTCAATAGTCCCCGCTGAACGTGAATCACCACGTTGCAGCTCTCCCGCGGAACGATCGTTCTCTTCGGGACGTGATGTCGTACGAGCCTGGAGTTACGATCGTACAAGGCGATGTTGTCAAACACCAAATGTTATCATTGAAACAACCAAGTTGCAACGAAAGTCGAGTATTGTGTATCAAACGCACATCAGAGTAATACGCAGCGAAGCTCACGATAGGGTCCAAATGAAATGCCTTATCGAAGGCAATGCCACGAAGGCGATGCCACGAGGGCGATGAAATACTCTTGCTCTTTTCTCTAGCCCACAAAGGTACTTACAGTTCATACATCATGCCTCGTATATCCAAGCAGCGCCACTGCGCCTGCATACCTGAAATATTGCCCACAAACGTGGGTCAGTACACAGCCGTACTGGTGAGCGGGGTAACCCACTCGTCTAAGCCGATACTAAGTAAAAAGTGAATGCAAACAGTTATATGGTGATCTTTCTAGTTGAATCCTAGATTCGTTTCATGGCATATGAATGACATGTTAAGGAAAGCTGTAAAACAATTTAAGCATGCAAGCATTCAACTTAAACCAAGCGACAAGCATTTATATAAATCCAACCCGAAGGGAACTAACACGCAACCCGTCTTACTCAATGCCATCGCTTGCACGATAACATATCGAACCATCAGTCTCGCCTTATTATCCATCCTCAACCAAAGTGTATATTCCAATCTCGAGTGCACACTCTTGCCGAGGCAAGGTGGCCGTGCCTACACGAAGCAACAAACCAACCAAAGTAAAGCAAACCAACTCTTATCTATATGAAGTCACTAGCAAAGCCATAAAGGACATATTCAAAGCATTAACGGTGCGCCCTATCAGCCCGGGTAGCAAGCTCCACTGGAGGTCCCGCAATGCATCGTGACAAGCACGAATCAATATTTCCCTCCGGATCGATACGTTCCCAGTGCCCCGGAATGCCGTTTCGAGGAAATGTCAAACCCTGTGTACACAGGTTGTCCGTGAAATGCAGAAAGTAGGTATGGCGAGAGAATCGAACATTCTCGCCCCACCAAGTGATCCTAGACTCGTTCAACCGATATCCAACCAAAGCATCCATAACCATTCTTCCAACATATCCCCAAGGATTCCAAATCTCGACCTCAATATATATAGCCCAAGGCACCAAAATACCCATATGCACAATCTCTCAAGTTGTGCCCAAATTATTTCCAATTTCACATTGCCGCTTTACAACAATGTATTCCGAATTGGTGCAACACCCATGCTAAAAGCAGATCCCATGGCACAATGCCGTTTCAGTAGCACAATGCCCCATTCGTGGCACGATGCCCCGTCAAGCGGCACAACACCCTCGCCGATGCAGTTGTTCGGTTTCGAACCACAACTGCTCGCTTTGCTAGACAAAACGATCAAGTGATACTCGTGCACGGATGCACGCTCGCTCGCCCGAATTCCCGATATTCCCATGCCTCAAAGTATCATTCCAACTTGTATAATTCCAACCGTCCAAGCATAATCCCAAGTATCCAACCGACCGCCTCAAATATATAATCCAACTATCGCATCCAACTATCCAATGCGTAAATTATTTCAAGCCATAATCCTACCAAGCCAACGACGTACACTCTATGCACGCCTCAGTGTAGTGATTCCCAATGTTTCAGCTCAAGTGTTCAAGCCTTTTATGTGTTTCCATATTATTAGGCATGAAGGAGTAGAGGAGAAGGGAAAGAGCCCACTCATAATGCTCGATCCCGTTAGGCATCCTGTCCTGCCGATACGGCCAATCCCTTGAACCCGTGGTCCGATGCAAGCGCGATCTACTCAACTGGTATGACCGTGCGAGCAGGCCGTGCTCTCCAAATCATCCGACCGATCGTACTAAGGAAGACGGCATTATCGCTCCCATCCAGCTATCTCAGTACTGTTCTGAATGAACACCTGATTTCCATCGAACCCGTTAGCCATCTGCACATGAAACCAACTCAATCAATCCTTCTTCCCAAAATCCAACAAATCAAATGTAACCAGCATTTGTTTTATTCAATCCGACTCAGCGTAACGCACCGTACGGTTGCGGGCGTTACAAATACAGCCTACACCATCTATCTCAGTATAATTCTAGTCTCATCCAGAGAAAGCAATACAATATAATATGATAGACCAGTCAAGATAACAGATAAAAGAAAATAGTCCATCATCAAGTCAACATAAGTAGTCTCTCGGGGAACAACCCGACACAATAAAAAAAAAGAATAACACCAATACATATGTCCATAAGTTCAGATATGAAATAACAATAAGCATAGATAACTGAGTAAGTAACTGAGTACTCAGAAAAATTCTCTAAACCTTGTCCTCTGGTGCCAATATCGCTCCAGTGTCAGCTCATGTCTTGTATACCTCGGGGTAATCCTCCTCTGCTGTACCTGGGGACATAATCCGGATCCAGCTCCTCAGGGGACAAAACAAGGTACAAGAAACACTCAAGCCAAATAAAATACAGTAAATAAAATAGATCCTCAGGGCAAGCTATGTAACCAGCTATGTGAAATATAAAATAAGAGCATCACTAGTACTCAGGCTGAGACCACTACAGTCTCTGTGTCGGGGAGCCCATAGCAGCAAGTAGTATCATATTTTCTAGTAGTATAGTATATATATAATCAGCCTGTAGCATGTGTGTCTTTTCCCACCCAATGTAATCTCACATCTCTTGTCTACGATGTCTTATGTCCATAACACGCAAGATCATGACCTCTATCTAGTATAACGAGTCATAATGATATCTATGAATATGCAAGTCTCATATCATGAATCCTGTAAGCTTATACAGAATCATCCTGAATAACTCAAGAAAGATTCTATCACATAAAATAGTGTTAAGTGTCATACGGTATGACGTACTTAGTAAAGTAAGCACGCAAAATAGGATCGTGGTATCAACTCTCTAAGTGACGTTACTCGACTCCGCGTACGGTATCGACACCTGAATCTTGTTCGAACGCTAAGCAACGTCTCACGATACTAGGTTGAACAGGTACATCACAGAATTATATATATAGAAAGAACTCAAGCAAATACTATAATAGGATCTCTGCAGGTTTGGCAAGGTACACTTGCCTGGGCTTTGAACTCCGTCTGTTGCTCCTGTAAAAGTGGAATCTTCAAGTACGCCTCTGGATGCTTAAACAAACATTACCATTATTTTCAGAATACTTGAAATAGCTATGATTGACTACCCATAAGTCCAATTTGGACACAGGGGCCAAATTGACAGTTTTGGGTCAAAACGGTGTCTAATTGTGGCCCACTTTGTACCGTAAAATGTGCCAAAGATAAAATTCTCTAAATTTAACAAACTTAGTGTCTACAATTCTAGAACGATGATACGAACCCAACGAAACATCCAGAACTGGATTTCGATGAGTCGATCACTAAATCGCTTATCAAGTGAAATTGTGGGGCCCACGAAACGGTGTTTCGTTAATGTTCTCAGAATCGAACCAAACTTGGGTCACAGGACCAGCGTAATGCTGCGAATCCGATGGCGCAAGTTTCGTTATGAAACGACAAGCACATATAAAATTATGACAAGTGTCAGAATAGGCCGATACGGTATTTTTTGATGAATACATATTTATTCTGGTGTGCACGCACATTCAAATCAAGTTATGTAAAATCCTATACGTTTGCATTAACAATACGCACCTTTCGATAAAATCCTCACATGACGAAGTTGTTTTGTTTGGCGGAACGCACCTTGTTTTGAGAAAAAAATGGGTTTTGAAAATCAAGTTTTTGACAAATTTCAACAACAAATAAATCACAACATAAATCAAATTAAAAAAAATGTTTAAAGGCATTAAAACTAGGTTATGTTGTCTAAATTACTGTTCAAGTAGAATTTTAAAATATTAACTAGGATGGAAGAAAATTAGACATAAACATGGAAGGTTGGAACAGTTTCTGTTCCTAAAAATTAAGTTATTTTTTCCTGTTTTGTGTCACGATTTACGATCGACACATGAAACGATAAGTCAAACTACTTAAACAGGGTTCATGGGGGTCATGTGGTCTTCGCATAAGATTCAATGGGTCGTTATTTAGTTAACTATGTAGGGAGATATAGAGGTGGGAAGAAGGGTACCTCACTTCTGCTACTGCTCGGGATTTTTGGCGGACCTGCGCGGCGGCGTTCGGCGATCGTCGGCGGTCGATGGCGTTGGCAGTGGTCGACGGTGGTCGGGGAGATGATTGAGGGGGTGGTCTTTATATATATATATATATATATATATATAGGGTGAAGGGGGGAAGTTTTTGAAAATGGGAAATGAGAAGGGTCACGGCCGGTTTGAGAGATGGAATGATGGGTCGGGGACTGTTACAAAGAACTGAGAGGTCTGGGGTGCGGGGGTTTTGGTAGTTACTGTAGCAGGATATTACGGGTTTGATTTAGGGTTTTGTTTTATAATCAAAATTATTCTATATATATATATATATATATATATATATATATATATATAATATATATATATATATATATAGCCATTAAAAATTGGCTTGAACCCCAAATAATTTCCAAGAAAATTCTACAATACTCTAATAATAGTTGTACACCCAAAATATATTTTTTGTGCAATTATTAGCAATTAATTAAATATACATAATTATGAATCGATGAATATGATATATTCTATTTAGCTATAAATAATGAAAAATTCTCTCATTAATTCATAATATCATAATTAAAATTAAAATTTAGTTCTAAAAAATCAGAGGGTTTACAATCTACCCAACTTAAAAGAATTGCGTCACTCGCAATTAAGAAACCAAAACATAACCAGTAAGGAAAGGTTTATTCCCAGAAGAGATGACACGGTTGTATGTCATTTGTTGAAGCACGACACAAAGGATAAGGGACCATGAACAAGAGAAAAATTGAGAGGAAGGGTTAGGGTTTTGTTCAAGCAGAGCACGTAGGAAGCAATAAAAACGTTTTCCTAGGCAATGAGAGATAAGTAACTCAAGAGTAAAGGAGTCTGATTAGAGCGAGGATCAACTACATATTCTAAAAATTTGGGTACCGCTTACATATTACTACTCTAAACCAACAAGTTCATGCTAACATAATACTAGGTATAGTCTAGGGAATGGAACTAACAATGCATATGCTAAAGTATTACTAGGAATATTCGTTACTATAGCTAGCTATGAGATAAAACTAAATCTTACCCATATTCGCTACTCCTCGATTCCGTGCCTCCTCCACTCTGCCATCATAAAAGCCTATCCACGTCCCTGTGGTGGTGCCCTTTGCTGTTGCTGGGTTGCTGAAAGAGTGTTGTCTGTGATGCCAAGGGTTTCCTAGGATGATATCCTTCTGGTGCTGGTGGTCTGAATCCTCCATCTTCTGCCTATGATGCTCCTGTGCTGGATAAGATGGTCGATGTGGCTACTGGACTAGTCTCGGGGCTGGTGAAGCTTATCAGTTTACCATCGGTGCTTCCTCTCGAGACTCAGGGCAATCCATGGCTGAATGTTGGCTGGATCCGCAAACCAAGCATAGTCCCTACTTACGTCTGCACTCACTCTCGTAATGACCTCGCTTGCCATAATATTGACATATAGGCAAGTATCTGCGGAGTTGCTCTGGGTGGCTGGTGCATGTGAGGTCTCTTTGTAGCTTCTTCCTGTGGTGCTTTGGCTGGTGCTGATGTGAACGTAGTTTTTGGCTAGACTCTTCTTTGGTGACGCGCTCCATGCGTGGGCTGCAGCAAGGACGTCCCATGAATGAAGTAGGTACACCGGAGCCGATTTGTCTCTGTAGTTCAAAGCTCAGTCCGTCAAAGAATTTTTCCGCCTTCTCTTCTTCTGTCGAGATCAGTGTAGGGTCAAATAGTTGAATCAAGCATGATGCAAGTCAAAAAATTAATTCGAATCCGATATAGAGGTCAAGAACGTGTCAACATGTGGATGAGATCCTATAATTTATTCTATCCTAATTTGTAGGCTTGCTCGGTTCCTTAGTTGAAACTGAAGCAATATAGTCGTAGATCTGCATGGGCCACCACAAAAACTATGTCATGTCCCAATCCCAAAATACCAAGAGACTAGCCACGTGGCAATGGCCAGCAACACAACTCCAAAGGGCAAACCCAATTTAATTGACCCGTTAGAGTGAACTTAAGCTGTAAGAATTATAAATGTAGTCTACACCATCTATCTCAGTATAATTCTAGTCTCATCCACAGAAAGAAACATAATATAATATAATAGACCAGTCAAGATAATAGATAAAAGAAAATAGTCCATCATCAAGTCAACATAAGTAGTGTCTCCGAAAATAACCCGACATAATAAAGAAAAGAGAATAACACTAATACATATGTCCATAAGTCCAGATATAAAATAACAATAAGCATAGATAACTGAGTAAGTAACTAAGTACTTATGAGAAATTCTCTGGCACAACCTCATCCTCTGGTGCCAGTATCGCTCTAGCGTCAGCTCTTGTCCCATATACCTCGGGATAATCCTCCTCTGCTGTACTTGGGGACATAATCTGGATCCAGGTCCTCAGGGGACATAGCAAGGTACAAGAAACCCTTAAGCCAAATAAAATACAGTAAATAAATAGATCCTCAGGAAAAAGCTATGTAACAAGCTATGTAAAATACAAAATGAGAGCATCACTAGTACTCAGGCCGAGACCATTACAGGCTCTGTGTCGGGGAGCCTCGTAGCAGCAAGTAGTATCATGTATTCTAGTAGTATAGTATATATAATCAGCCTGTAGCATGTGTGTCTCTCCCTACCCAATGTAACCTCACATCTCATATCCATGATGTCTCATGTCCATAACACGCAAGATCATGACCTCTAGCTAGTACAGACGAGTCATAATGATATCTATGTATATGCAAAGTCTCATATCATGAATCCTGTAAGCCTATACAGAATCACCATGAATAACTCAAGAAAGATTTTGTTATATGAAATAGTGTCAAGTGTCCTACAGTATGACGTACTTCGTAAAGCAAGCACGCAAAATATGATCGTGGTATCAACTCTCTAAGTGATGTTACTCGACTCCGCATACGACATCGACACCTGTCACGCCCCAGTCCCAAAATATCAGGAACTAGGCCACGTGTCACTGGCCAGCTGACACGTCACTAAGGGTTTAATCCAATATATTGGACCCAAAGAAATGTGCTACGCTGTCCTAAAATACTACAAGTCTAATACAGATAACTCTATCTCATCCACAACAAAATGTCAGGAACATAAAGTGCTGAATATATATAAAAAAACTGAGTTTGATATAGTACACAACTGGTGGGTACAAGTCCACTACAAAACTAATAATAGTGCAGAAAAATCAGATAGACTAAGTAGCGTCTATCTGAGGAAAATATCTCCATCTCCAGGTGGCAAGCCTCTAGGGTCAGGCATACTCTGAGGGTGTCTCCTCTAGCTCCTCCTCGATAGCACATCTAGCCTCCTGATCAGGTCCGTATACCGTGGGGTAGAAAGCCTCGTCCAGATCTGGCAGGGAACCAGGTCCTCAGTGGGACGTAACAAGATACAGAAAATGACATGCCATGTAATGTAATACTGAATAAATAAAATAACACAGGGTGCTAACCATCTAAGTAAAATGCAAGTAAAGACCTTGTAGTACGCATGGGAGTGTGTTCGGCTAGACATATGCTGACGTAATTCACCAATCGTGGTGATTGGCTAGTATATGTGTCATATGCCCCCTGACTCAAGGGCACTCTGCAATCGACCATCTCCGAGGAGCATGGTACGAAGGTATAAAAACATTTAAGGAGGGGGGTGTCCCATACGTCTACTAGTTATCTTTCCCACCCAATGTAACTAAATGTCAAGTCGTAATTTTCTTGATTTTATGCTAATCCGTGATGCGGGTCACACGTACTGGTAGCTAATCAAATACGCAGCTCGCATCCCAATATGTATTGCAACCATGTTGCGTATTCCCGTGATAGGGTCTAGGAAGATATTAGGATATCCTCACAATTATTGGTGAGTCTAAAAGACTAAGTTAATTATACTAATTGTCAACGTATCAGTTGACTGTACTGAGGCAGTCTTAGGTATTCATAGTTATATGGAATTCAGAAACAAGAGCATATAACAATATTTGAATTAAACAGTAAATTTGGCATGGTATACCTTGTCTACTCCCTGATAGTATTGAAACCCTGATCTCACAGTCAGGTTTGAGGGTGCTTGTGACAGGAGGTCACTAGCTGTGCTGGAGATGTTTTCTGTTAAAATATACAGGGTTCGTGAATATCATGGGGATAATATAAAAGCATATTCATATATATACTTATATACATATATGACAATATATATATAATATAGGATACACACTATATATATAGAGTATATATATACATATAGATTATAGTAAATAATATATATAATATTATATATAGATAGTATATACATATACATAGATATATATATATATATATATATATATATATATATATATATATATATACATATATATATATATATATATATATATATATAACTAAATTGAAAGACAGTGCAGGAAATGTAAATATACATATATATATATATGCTGTATTATCCAGCACTATATTATATAGTATATATTTATATATAGATATAAAATGAAAATGACAGTGCAGAAAATGTAAATAATATATATATATATATGTACTGTATATACAGTACTATATAGTATATATTATATATAGATAATATATATATATAGATATAAATGAAATGACATTGCAGAAAATGTAAATATATATATATGTACTGTATTATACAGTACTATATTATATAGTATATATTATATATAGATATATATATATAGATATATATATATATATTCATATATATATATATATATATATATATATATATAATGAATTGAAAGACAATGCAGGAAATAAATACATATATATATATATATATATATATATATATATATATATATATATATATATATATATATATATATATATATATATATATATATATATATATATATATGTGCTGTATTATTCAGCACTATAGTATATATTATATAGGTAGATAATATATATATATATATAGATATATATATAATAAATTGAAAAGACATTGCAGGAAATATAAATATATATATAAATACATATGTACTGTATTATCCAGTACTATATTATATAGTATATACAGATATATATATTATACATATATATATATATATATAAAATGAAAGGCAGTGCAGGAATGTAAATATACATGTATATATAGATATATGCTGTATTATCCAGCATAATTATATAATATATAATTATATATATATTGCATATATAGAGTAACTGAAAATATATATAGAATATATATAAATATATGTATACATATATTTATATATGCTACATATATATATATATATATATAGATATATATATATATATATAATAATAATATACATATACTGTATAAATATACTGTATTTATACAGTATATAATAATATATATAATATATATAATATATTATATATATAAACATATATATATATATATAAATATACATATATATACATATATATATATACATATATACATACATATATAGAATTATGCGTATATACGTATAAAGAAGAGGGGGGGGGTATACCTACTGACAGGGGGGTCCCACACGTCGTCGACGGCGGGAGGACGGCGGCAGAGGCGACGGAGGCTGGCCGGAATGGCAGCAACAGCAGCAGTGGCTGCTAGCAGCAGCAACAGCAGCAGCTGCTTGCGGGGGTGACAGGGTGGGGGATCGCCGGAGGAGAGGGTGGCGGTGAGGTTGGTGGTGGTGGCGGGGGTCTACGGTGGCTGTGGTGGCGGCTAGAGGCAGTCGGAGGTGAGGGGTGCTGTTAGGGTTAGGGGGAGTTGGGGGTGTTGCGGGGTTGAGGACGGCCGGAGGGACGATCGTGGGGCGGTTGGAGGGTGGTGGTCGGGTAGAGGGGGTCGGGGCGAGTCGAGTGGTGGTGGTGGTGGGGGTGCTCGGTGGTCAGAGGCGGTGGTGGGAGTGGTTCGGGTGGTGGTTGCTGTGGGTGATGGTGTTGGGGGGGTTGGCTTGCGGGGGCTGCCCACGACGGAGCAGGCGGCCGGAGGGGGTGAGGCTTGGCCGGAGGGGAGGTGGGGTAAGGGCGAGGGCTTCGTCGGAGTTGGGTGGCCGGTGGTGGCGGAGGGAGGTGGCTGTGAGGGTTTGAAGAGAGGGGGGGTCAGGTTTTATAGGTTTAGGGGGAGTGGCAGGGTTGTAATTAAGGGGAAGTTTAGGGGCATTTGGGTAATTTTGATTTTTAGGATATTTTTAACAGATTTTTCTGGATGTTTAGGGCCACATGTAGGGATTAGGGTTAATAGCCAATGAGGTTATGCCACCTCACATGCATTTTTGCATAAAAACCCTTGAACTTTCATAATTTGCAAATAGGTCCCAAAGTTGGTATTTTGCGTAATTTTGCAATTTGCTTGATTTAAAATACTGATTTCCCGAAATACTGAATTGTACAGAAATGAGGGAAACAGCTGGGGAAATGTTTTGGGAAGTGTGGGGGTGAGTCTGGGCAGAGGCAGGGTCTGATTCTTTAGGTGATACGGGTCACCGTATTTATTATTTAATAAATACTGCGCACGGTGTTCACTAATTATTTAGAGGCAGTTAGGGTCATAATTTTTCTACGGTGTCAATATACTAATTGTAGTATAATTAGAGTAGAATATTATCGTATTTTTGTTTGGGCAAAACAGGTACTGGTGCCGGGGCAGTAGTTCTCTCCAAAGCCGTCATCAAGGTCTGCCTCAAGGCTTCAGTCTGTTGCCACTGAGACTGTCTCAGGGCTTCAGTCTGTTGCCATTGGGTCTGCAACATAGCTTGGAGGAACTGGAACATTTGAGACTGTCCCTCAGGTTGTGGCATCAGAGCAAGAAGGGCTGGAGGTGGTGGCAAAGGTGTCTCCACCTGCGGTGTTGGTGTTGTCTCCTGGCTAGTGTTCTGGTGATTGTACGGGGTTCCTTGGACACTTGGCGAGGGGTCTATGGCTTGGTCAGCCCCATCATTCGCAGGTTTCCCGGATATGTCCATATTTCTGAAGAAAATAGAATAATTAGAAAAATACGAAGGAATTAATAATCAAGCAGGATGCAAATAAAACAATATTTAAGGATGGTGTCAGTGTGGATGAGACCTAGTATTCCTATCCTATTGCAGGCTTGCTGGGCATGTCATCATACCACTAGCAATAAATTAGAGAGACCTGCATGGGCCACCACTAAAACCATGTCACGCCCCAGTCCTAAAATGTCAGGAACTAGGCCACGTGTCACTGGCCAGCTGACACGTCACTAAGGGTTTAATCCAATATAATGGACCCAAAGAAACGTGCTACGCTGTCCTAAAATACTACAAGTCTAATACAGGTAACTCTATCTCATCCACAACAAAATGTCAGGAACATAAGTGCTGAATATATATAAAAAAAACTGAGTTTGATATAGTACACAATTGGTGGGTACAAGTCCACTACAAAACTAATAATAGCGCAGAAAAATCAGATAGACTAAGTAGCGTCTATCTGAGGAAAATATCTCCATCTCCAGGTGGCAAGCCTCTAGGGTCAGGCATACTCTGAGGGTGTCTCCTCTAGCTCCTCCTCGGTAGCACATCTAGCCTCCTGATCAGGTCCGTATACCGTGGGGTAGAAAGCCTCGTCCAGATCTGGCAGGGAACCAGGTCCTCAGTGAGACGTAACAAGATACAGAAAATGATATGCCATGTAATGTAAATACTGAATAAATAAAATAAACACAGGGTGCTAACCATCTAAGTGAAATGCAAGTAAAGACCTTGTAGTACGCATGGGAGTGTGTCGGCTAGACATATGCTGACGTAATTCACCAATCGTGGTGACTGGCTAGTATATGTGTCATATGCCCCCTGACTCAAGGGCACTCTGCAATCGACCATCTCCGAGGAGCATGGTACGAAGGTATAAAAACATTTAAGGAGGGGGTGTCCCATACGTCTACTAGTTATCTTTCCCATCCAATTTAACTAAATGTCAAGTCGTAATTTTTCCTGATTTTATGCTAATCCGTGATGCGGGTCACACGTACTGGTAGCTAATCAAATACGCAGCTCGCATCCCAATATGTATTGCAACCATGTTGCGTGTTTCTGTGATAGGGTCTAGGAAGATATTAGGATATCCTCACAATTGTTGGTGAGTCTATAAGACTATGTTAATTATACTAATTGTCAACGTATCAGTTGACTGTACCTGAGGCAGTCTTAGGTATTCATAGTTATATGAAATTCAGAAACAAGAGCATATAACAATATTTGAATTTAAACAGTAAATTTGGCAAGGTATACTTGCCTACTCCCTGATAGTATTGAAACCCTGATCTCACAGTCAGGTTTGAGGGTGCTTGTGACAGGAGGTCACTGGCTGTGCTGGAGATATTTTCTGTTAAAATATACAGGGTTCGTGAATATCATGGGGATAATATAAAAGCATATTCATATATATACTTATATACATATATGACAATATATATATAATATAGGATACACATATATATATAGAGTATATATATACATATAGATATAGTATATAATATATATAATATTATATATAGATAGTATATACATATACATAGATATATATATATATATATATATATATATATATATATATATATATATATATATATATATATATATATATATATGAAGAAGTGAGAAGTAAATATAATATATATATATGAGTATATAGATATATATATAGTATATATATATATATAGATATATATATATATAGATATATAATGAAATGAAGTGAAATATATATATATATATATATATATATATATATATATATATATATATATATATATATATATATATGTATATATAGTATATATAGTATATATAGATAATATATATATATATATATATATATAAGTATATATATATATATATATATATATATATATATATATATATATATATATATATATAATATATATATATATATATATATATATATATATATATATATATATATATATATATA